>NSGQ01000001.1:21878-546275 GCA_003676035.1 Spathaspora sp. JA1 | reverse complement strand
AAGAGTATCTACCATAGTTTCTAAAGTCACTGTGGGGTCTTGATTGATAAAATCTTCCAAGAAGTGTTTATGATCTTCTGTGAGAAGTGGCTTCCTTCCTCGCTTCTTGGGGACAACGTGAATACCGTTAATCTCGYTCACAATTTTCTGGTTCCAATTTCTTTTCCAGGTGTACGCAGTTTGCAACTTGATTCCCATAACTTTTGCAGCTCTWTAGGCCGAGCATCCCTGTTCTATAACTAGGTGCCAAAATTCTTCCTTCTGAGTGACATGATAACGCCTATAATGCCCTCTCATGTAGCTACACTCGCGCTTCACATCTACATCTAAATCTACATCAATTTTATCGCACAATTCTTCCTCGCACGTTTGCAGGTCAATATTCATGTCATTCATCTCTGTATGTGTATAGTCATTGTAAGAGAAACAGCTTTCCAAAGGCTCATATTCTAAATCCATCGGGTCTACATCGAACCGATTTCCTAGACTATCTACATAGCCACCTTCAACTTTTTTCAGGCGGAACTCCATGACAATTGCTATCTGTGATTTTATCCTGTTAGAATTCATAATCACATAGAATTTGCAACATTGAAAATCGAGTAAAAACTGCCTAGTTCTTGAATGCCAAAGAAGTTTTTTTCGGGTGCGAGAATAGTATTTTTTTTAGTATGAATATTTTTAGTCACGTGGTTTGAATAATTCTTTGCCCGGAAGTTTGAAATAATTCTTCTGGTCGGTTTGAAAAAAATCTCTCGCATAGTTTGAAAATTAATGTCGCATTAGTTTGAAAAAAAATAATAAAGACTGTAACTCTTTTGGTAAATGTGGGCTAACCTTTTACACATACATTGTTATACAAACTTGATTATTAATTAGCAAAGATTTCTACTTTAGGAAAGAGAGGAGGGCAGGGGTATCTATTTACAAAAACTTTTGTTTAACATCACTGAAAAACAGAGCTATCATTTCCTTCTCTTCCTTTTCTTGTTCCAACTCTTGATTCACCAGCTCTAACCCATGTTCAGGTAAACCCACTCTTTTACTTTCTATAAATTCCGTTCTGAACAGTTTAAACTTTTGATTTCTATTCATCAACTCTAAGATTAACTTGGTTAAATTTCTAACTGTGATTCCAATTTGTTTACTCCAATCACTACCTTTTCTTAACGATCTTAATACCCAATGGTCATAATTCAACTTAAACCAATCAAACACAATTTGTACTCGAGTATCATCGGTACAATTTGAAATCCCTACAATTGCAAGTTCAATCATTTTTGAATCAATATTATTATTGATAAAATTCAATGTCTTACGCAATAATTCCAGGGAAGTAGGATATGCTAAGGAACTAATTGCAACAGTTTGTAATTCATATTGAGACAAATTTGTATGGTTAAGTAAAGAAGTATTGGCATTTTTAACAAGTGCTAATACTTGTTTATATTGTTTCATGGTTGCTACACTCATTGATAAATTGAAAATTGACCCAACAAGTTCTCCTGGTATAAATGTAGATTTTGAACTTGGATTAATAAATTGCGAAAAATGACGGGTTGCAAAATCGACGGCTTGTTTATTGTTGATATTCATCTCAAGAATCGTTGAATATACTTGTAATTCATCGTCAGAATTTGCAATCACTTTATCCCAATTAATTCTTTGGAATAAATCTCTGGCATATTTGGTTAACCAAGTTTGAAATTCAGGGGCATTGGTATAGTTTGTAAATATAGTTTGAAATTTAGTTAAATAAACCAAGGCAATTTTAACAACTTTCCAATCAAATTTCCAACTACTTTGAACAAATAATTCTAAAATATCAAAGAAATGACCTAAATCTTGACCGGTTGAATGTTGAGTTCCTATAATTTTACCTAAATCATGTATAGTACCAATCAAATCGGATGATGTCATCAAATTAATATTGGATAAGTTTTGTTGATACAATACTCGATAATAACCTCCTCTACCACTATTAATATTAATCAATTGTGATTTTGGAATATCCAATTCAATTGATCTATCAGATAATAAAATATTCAATATTTTAATCTGGTTATTATCATCAACAACTCGAATTAAAAGTGGGATATGAAATGGAGCATCTTCAACCCCTACCTTATCTAACTCAGGAATGTTATAAAGATAAGTATGTTGTTCAATGTGTAACTTGTCACCAGAGTACAGAACTCTAACCAAAGGGAACCCAGAAAGTCTTGTCCAGGAATAAACAAACGAGGGAAGATCAATACTTATACATTGGTTCAATTGTTGCCAAATATCAAATAGCTTAATTGCTTCTCCTTTAAATTGATTAATCACAAATTTACCAAAACATTCAATGAAATCTTTCCCTTCATGTTTAAACATTTCGGAAATCATATTTAATAAAATAATCCCCTTTTGATAAATATTACTATCAAATATACTTGAAGTGGTTGCATTTAAACCGGTATATACCGTCAGAACATGTTCATGAATAGTTTGTATAGTGAATTTATCATCAATATAAAGACAATCCTTATCCAACATATCTTCATAATCAACATCAATTTGCGCTAAGTTTTTAGTTACCCAAGTGGCAAACAGTTCATTAAACCAAAGACAATTCCAGCTATCAAAACTGACCCAATTCCCAACCCATTGATGAACCAATTCATGTACAACCAATTCAACCACTTGTTGTCTTTCTGCAGGGGTGGCTGTAAGTTCATCCACAAGTAAAGTGGAAGGAATCACTGTAACCAAACCCCAATTTTCCATAGCACCATCATTTAAGAAGGGAATAGTAACAAAATCAAGTTTGGATAACGGATACTCAAGACCAAATTTCTGTTGTAAAATTGGTAAATATTTTTCAATAGTGGCAAGAGCATATCTTGCATATCTACTTTCACCAATACAAGTGTAAATTCTGGTAGTGGGTTGCAACAACGATTCACTTGATAAATATTCCAAATCACCAATAACAAACCCCATAACTGAGGGAGACATTGGTAAATCATATTTGAATTGATGTAAAGTGTTTTCGTTGACATATTCTTGGTTAGTTAATTTACCATTGGTTAAGACTTTAAACCTTGTAGCGGTAACTATATCCAATTGAAACAGCTCTGGTTTGTGTTGTAATTCGTCTATAATTGGGAAAACATATTTGGCTGAATGAGGTTGGAAATGTGTTGCCAAAATATAATTGTTTGCCTTACCTGAAATGTCGTCCAAATAGTTTGTTTTGAATAAACCCTGGGTAGTATCCTGATAAGTATTGATTGTTTTAATTTGACCCATATATTGAATAATTACTGGGGAATCATCGGAGATTGATTCTTCAGTAGTGAAACTAACATGTTGGTTTGACTTGTCATAGGAGATGCTCAATTTCACATCTCCTACAAATGCACTAGTAATAATTAACTTACATGCATGTAAAGTAAGTGAGAACTTTGAATCAGTTTGGCCATTGTAGTTATTGTTCTTTTTCCAATGTATAATTGCTTCACCAGAAAAGTTTGGTTTCAAGTGATTAATTGTAAGTTTATAATGATAAGAATAAGGAACCACAACATTGGACAACAACAACGGAGTCACCGATGATTCCGACATGTCTGTAGATTGTCTCTCTATTTTTTGCAACACATGAAAGTTCCTATGAAAAAAAATTTTCTATACAAAAATTTTAAAGACCCTTTCGGAGATAACTCTGAAAATATCACGTGAGAGGTGGGGGCCCGGATAATCCGTTTCCATCCGATGTGACAATCTTTCTTTTTCACTAACATTTTAATCTTGTGAATTTTTTTATCCACTAACGGAATATGTGGGGGAGGTTAAAAAGATAACATGTAAATTAACCTGTCCACTACATATAATTGCTTTACCAATGCGCGTTATTTTATTGCGCATAGAAGTTCTCAACAACTCTTTTGCGCGCAAAAATAATAAAGGTTAAAATTAAAAAAAAATGACACATTTGAAAAAAAATGTCGTCGTTCCTCGGATTTCATTACCTCCGAATTAAATGAAAAAACCCTTGCCGAGTCGCCGAGCAAACCAATGAAAATCTAACAAAAAAATGTCGCATAATCGTTTAAAATAATTAAAGTTTTGTGGGGTAGTTAGGTCAGATGGTTTCCTGAGACATAAGATCCTTTACATTAAACATATTAAATGTGTATTTCTATGAAAACATTATATGAGGTACGACATTTACCATGTGTTAAATGGGAATAGAGGTAATCCCTTGTAATTAATTACTAATAAAAAGCTCCTAGCTCCCACTCTGTAGGTCGTGTGGACACTCAATTTTAACGACTTTAAATTCAACAAAAAAAATTTGGTGTACCTTTTAGTTTACCTCGGAGTTTTTTTATCGTTTTCTTTACAAGAAAAATTTATTTTCCGTTTGCTGTGTGCGGTTTCCGATAAAAAAGAAAAATTATTTTTACAGCACAATGCACAAAATTTTTCTAATACACCCAAAAAAAAAATAACTTACCACCGCCAAATACAATTTAAATTTGTATAAATCTAAACGAATTTCCGTCGTATAGTCTAAAGTTTCTCTTGTTTCATCAACACCAAAGGACAAGCCCTTTGTCATATAAATATCCAACTACATTTCAGCATACAAACACATCAACACTAGTTTTCCTTCTGATTCTTTTTTCCTTTCTATACAAATCCCGTTGATCAGGTTATATTTTTTTTTCTTGGGTTGGTCATCAAACAGAATTAACACCAATTTAATATCAGGTTGCTCTTGGCTTTGCAAAAAGACGTTGTAAAAAAAAATTTTAACAGTTGGAACTCACACTAATTACACTCCGTCAACTATTTCCCTTTTTAATAGACATTTGTCGATGGAAACAATTCAACAACTGGGTAGGATGGATCCATATTTGAATTCACATAATGGTCACCTTCATGTAGCATCAGCATTAACAACAAACACCACAACAAAATTATCTAGAAGTTCTCCGTCTGACACTGAATCCAATACTCAACAACATATGCATATTCGAAGGTTAAGTATAACCACCCATGAAGATATCAGTTTAGAAAACGTTGATCCTGGTACGGTTAAAATTGAATGTTCTGGTGCATTTATAGCTAATGATGATTTACTAAGGGAATCTAAAACTATTGACGAAGAGTTGTCTTCTTCTCATTGTTCGGAATCGTCTACTCCTATTGTATTAAGTTCGAGTAGTTCCGAAGACGAGTCTAGTGATAACATGGAAGAAAGCAATAGTCAGATTACAACCACTACTAATAACAGGAGCATTACAGGAGCAACCACTCGGTTAGCGACTGATGAAGATATAGACCTGATTAGTAAGAATAACATCACCCTTCCTCAGCATAATTCCGAAGTCATCCATATCTCAGTTGATATTGGTGGAACATTAACCAAACTTGTATATTTTACCAAATCTCAAAAACTCACTGGTGATAATTCTTCCCTAAATGGAGACGGTGGAGGGAAATTACATTTCCGAGATTTCCAAACAGAAAACTTCAAACATGAAGCTATGAAATTTATAATTAAATTAATTCAAAAATCAATTGATAAACTGAATAATAATCCTCCAATAACTTATATTATGGCCACTGGAGGTGGGGCCCATAAATTTTACAATTTAATGACAAAAACATTCCGGAAATATAAATTACCCATGAAAATTATTGCCAAAGACGAAATGGAATGTCTTATTCGAGGATTAGATTGGTTAATTACGAAAATCCCTAATGAAATCTTTATATATGATTTAATTGCTGACCATACTAAATTCCCCGATTTACAATCACAATCAAGTATTTATCCATATTTATTAGTTAATATAGGAAGTGGGGTCAGCATGCTTAAAGTCACTGGTCCTGGAGAACATGAAAGAATTGGAGGTAGTACCTTGGGAGGAGGTACACTTTGGGGTTTACTTTCTTTACTTACAGATGCAAAAGATTATAATGAAATGTTGGAAATGGCTCAACGAGGTAATAATGAACATATTGATTTATTAGTTGGAGATATTTATGGAACTAATTATAATAAAATTGGTCTTAAAGCTCATAATATTGCATCTTCATTTGCAAAAGTATTCAAGAAATTACGATTCAACAACAAAAAACTTACACCAGCAGAGAAATTGGCCCAATTTAATCCCGATGACATTGCTAGAAGTTTACTTTATTCAATTTCAAATAATATTGGTCAAATTGCTTATTTACAAGCACTTCGATTTGATTTAAAACGAATTTATTTTGGTGGTAGTTATATATCGGGACATATGCAAACTATTCATACTTTAAGTTATGCCGTTAATTTCTGGAGTAAAGGAGATATGCAAAGTTATTTCTTGAGACATGAAGGTTATTTAGGCAGTGTGGGAGCATTCGTAATGGGTCCAGCTTCAAATAACAATGAATAAATACAGCGTTATTTGCTAGGTTCAATTCTTGACTTATTTTAAATTATTATACATATATATTTTTTTAGTAGATTTTATTATAAAAATCTCCAAATATTTATTGAATAGATTATTCATATTATTCGCAATTGTAAGTGTTTTATCCGTGGAAACTTATCCCCTCCTCCACCCCCCCTCGTTTCTCCCCCACCTTTTCGGATACATCTAACCTAATGGTTAAATCCGGACGACAATGTCTCTCGTTTAACATATTATCCTAAAACAATCGTGCTTACAATTGATGCCTACTGCATGGTGGTTACACGGTGGTTACATGATTCAAGTAAATTAACATGATATTTAACTTTATGTATATGTGAGTGATTTTCGAGGAAACGCTTTTTTGGCGCAATTTACAGGTTATCCCAAACCTGTAAAATCTCTCGATTTTTCGTGTTATTTTTTTAAATGTAGCTTTTGTGGTGTCGGATGATACCCAGTTAGGAAATATTCGTTCTATACCTATATGTAAGGCAACTATTTAGGAAGCAGCCGCTCTATATTGGCCTAATAAATAAGTAATAATAAAATAGTACCTGTTATGGTTATATGTTTAAATTTCTTACCTTATTCATCCATGATGACCCTCCGTAATCCACTACGATTGATATTGATGCCCCTTGTTCCCAGTATTTGTGTGATAAATCAGCAATTGAATCAAAAATTCTTTGGAAACAATTTCCTTGTGTTTTACAGATTGTCCCTTTTGGGAAGTCAAGTGTGCATATAAGATAAAAATATCTGCAGAGGGTATAAAATATTACAGTTTTGAAAACGCCTAAATTTTTTGATTGAATACTTGATTTTTGCTCGCTCATTTAACCAAAAAAGCTATTTAAATCGCTCTTTCAACCGAAAATGCGATTGCGCGAAAAACGTGTAACAGATATTTAAGATGCAATAGAGGTGTGAAAACAGGGAATAGAGGTGAATATGAGGTATCCAAAAAGGAGATAGCTAGTAAATAAGATATAATGCCAATGCAGTTTGATTAACATCTTTCATTGTCGTAATGGAAATCTGTCAAACTTGGTGGAGTATAGCTAATATCCGTCCTTTCAACCTTACAACCACTCAAACAAAGATGAATCAACTTATAATCATAATTAGCATCAAATACTGGAAACTTTGAAGTTACTTCTTTGATTGGATTACTTGCCATATATAACATTTTAAGATTAGGAGGTATCATCCAATAATCTAAAGTTGTAATTTGGTTAGCTGTAAGAAACATTTTATATAAATTAACAAGGGTACCCCAATCCTTATATGCACATAAATCTGTAAGACGGTTATAACTCAAGTCAAGTCTAGAAAGTGAAGGTGGGAGGTAAACTGGATTAAGATTTCTAAGTCTGCAGTTCCTCAAAAATAAATCCTTTAAAGTGTCAGGAAACTTAAATTGAGTCAGATAATCCCATTCCCATGGGTTATCACCAATTGATAATTTTTCCAAGCTTGGTGGTAAATTGCTAAAGTTTTGGATTTTGGTAAAGTGATTACCTGAAAAATTCAAATATGTCACTGTTTGGGGCCATCCTATTTTATCATTGATTTGTTTTAAAACATGATCTTCAATCTGACTTTGATTCAACCATAAACATGTTAAACCAGGTGGCCATGAAGTCCCTTTGATGGAATCAATCTTATTACAAGATATACATAAATGCAACAATCCCCTGGGTAAATCATCAACTACCATGGATTGTAAATCATTAGCCGATAATCTAAGAACTTCTAGGTTTTCAGGAAGTTTGTTTCGAAACACCCCAAAATCGCTAATCCACATTCCATGTAAAATAAGGACAGTTACAGTGGGAGGAATTTCTATTGTTGATACATCAAACGTATCTGTGATATCAGATACAATTCTAAGATACTTTAAATTCATAGGCAATTTGATTTTCAGCCAATTCTTTAATCTAACATAAGCTAATTCAAGACGTTCAAGTTTTTTAACTTGTTTCAAACTTGCAAGTTTATCTTGGATTGGATTCAAATTCATAAATTGAAAATTCACACTATCAAAGTTAGACATTGCAAGCACATAGTCAAAATCAGATGGTTTGATTGTACAATTTTCAATCTCCATACTTACCTTGGTAAACTTACTAATTGATTTCTTATACTTACGGAATATCTTCAAACCACCTGTGCGGAAATCACCACAATCCTGAAATAAAATCAAATTAGAAGATGTAATATTTGGTAATTTTTCCATAAAGTGTGCAATTTCTGATTCACCTTTAATTAAAAGACGTTTCCCCTTATATCCAGAACGTTCCAAATCTGGATTGAGGGAAAGAAATACATTATTGTAGTAAACAAGGTAATACTTTTCACATTCTGAACGGACACGTTCATCAACAAATCTCTTGAAGAACCAATTTAAATATGGGGCGTTAAATAATCCAAAAAAATAGTGTAGGACATCAACGGGAAATAGCGGCAAATATACTTGTAAGAATTTAAGAAGATATTCATCATCGAAGTTAACCATTTTCAATGCAATTGTTTTGAAACTCAATTAGAAATCCAGTTGAATTAACAAATCTATGAATTCAATTGTTAAATATTAGATCAAATAAATTCAGATCAGGGTTTGGCGTGTGTTTTTATAATTTTTGGTATAAGTTGTGGGTTTCTAAGCCGTATTCTTAAAAGCAATTTAAATTAACTAAAAAATAATTTTGGCCAATTTTAAAAATTTAATTTTGGCCAAAATTAAAATTAGCCAAAATTAAAATCAGCCAAAACTTAATTAATTTTCAATATAAACACAAATATCCGTATAGTAAACTCATTTCTGAAATAAGAACAATAGAAGTAAGATTATTGTGAAATTTTTTTTACACATTACCCATTTCTTTTAGGTATTCCGGAAATATCTCAACACTAATAGGGGTCATCGATCCTAATTGAAAATAATATGAAATAAATATGCATGTATTAATACAGTTATTTTGTAAATGTATATACGTCAAATACTATTTTAATATTTATGTCTTTTAAACATCTAAAATCAAACAACAACCACCACACTACTTTTTCTTTTCACTAGATTGTGAAGGAGAACTAATACTACTAGTTCTAATTGTGCTGGTTCTAAAGCTACTGGATATGCTACTGGTTCTAGTACTATTAGTGGCACTCCGTATAATCTTGGCAGTACTATCAACATCACCATATCTATTAGTAGTTCCCATTAATAAATCACCCAGATATTGAATTGAATCCAATACTTTTACTTGAAATTCTCGTAATTGATCTGGGGCTGCTCTATTGCTGTGTTTCGATAAATCTATAAATGATTTTAATCTTCTAAGGCCCTTTCTACCTGTAGGTTTACGTTGAAGGTTTGGGTTATATAAATTGCTTGGTTGTTGTCCACCTCCAAATATATTCTGCTCCAGTCCCCCCAGGGGAGAACCTTGAGACAATATTTCTTCTTCCTTCTTGATGAGATGTACAACCCCATTTGGTTGAAGAAGGTATTCATTACCATATTCATCGCTTAATTTGATCAATCTCCTAGCCATACCACCAGTATTATTGCCATGTAAACTGGAGAAATTAGAAGATGATGTGCCTTCAATAATGGGTTGGGGTTTTGGATTATAGCACTCGCCATTATTATCGCTTAAAGCAGCTGATATTAACACATAATCTTTAATTGTATCATCCACTATTAAGCTTTCATTATCATTATCTTTAAATTTTTCATCCGCTATTTCACTTTCACTATTATTTACTACTGCCATAGTTTATGCTAGTGTTTATTTTTTTTGTCTATAAATTTTTCTAATAATTAACTTACTACGAGTGGCAAGCTAGACTATTATACCCCTTTATGCTCTTGTGCTATTGGTTAAAATATTTCGTTGAAAAGAATTAAAGTAATAAAAAATGCAAATGTTGAAAGTTTTTCACCAAGGAAAACCAGCGTGGTGGGCGATTTGTGAAGGTGTAATTGAAATTCTTTTTATTTCTTTTTTACTTACTCTCTCTTTTTTTTTCTACTTTAAGTTTATTTTCGTTAACACGATTGTTTTAAGAATGCTTACTAAGAAAATAAAAAAAAAGACGGCTAATTGTTGCCTTACATAACATAAATCCTATATCTCATCTTTAAACCCGAACAGTGTTATGGATTTATCGTTTGATCTCCATAACAAAGTAAGTTTAAGAATTTTGCGACAAGGAATTTTTTTTTTCTAGATTGTGAAAAATATTTTTTTTTTGCAACCAAAATGAGCCTGAATAATAGAAGTGAGGCGTTTGCCAGGGTTTACTGGTTCCTAGGATTCAATTTGTCGCACACACAAGATATTCCATTAAATGATTTTTCTAGAATTACATCACTTTTGTATACTTGTTATCAAATGAGGTTTTTTGTTATAGTTCTATAGCATTATTGAAAAATTTCTTGTTTGAAGAAAAGGTAATAAAGTATCGTATATACTACATTTAATTAAGGAATATATGCTAGAAACATCTATTTAGCCCATTACAATTGAATTCTATTTCATACATAGGAGGAGGTAGTGCTAACTGGTAGAAGAAAAAGTGTAGGGAGGGGTAGTTTTATTTTCCGTGATGAGGCGCACCTCCACAACGGCCAAAAAAGATAATGCCTCGGTTAATTTAATGTGGAGTTAACATAAACACTGTTCTAATGAAATGAAACACAAAAACTATGATCATCTACGGAGATAAAGACAATTTGTACAGTTTGCCCCATTAATGATATAACTAGAAAATATAATCAATGTCTAAGTTGCGGTGGTGATAAAGATTTGTGAGGGGTACCATGCCGAGGTTATGGTAAGTTCACATGGGCTAAAGAAAACGGCTACTTTGCTTTTGTATTTTCCAGTAGAAGCACAATCAGACCATTGGGAAAGAAGTATATAAACTTCAAATATCAGATCTTGCTTCTGGAAAATAGAATCTCGCATTAATATCAAATACCCTACAAGTTAACTGTTAAATGTCATCATGTTGCATTGAAAAATATTAATGTGACATTTTGGCTTTACATCCAAACGTCAATAGTTTTTCGCGTAGACGGAGGAAAAGAAATTTTCCAGATGTGTCCATTCTCGGTACAGTGGATTACAAAGATACAAACCCCAGGGCAAGTTTGCAAAAAACAAACCATACAACTAAATCAACACAACAGTTTCCGTTATGTGTCCTGGTGTGATAGTTAGAATGTATGGTCTTTTAATAGTAGAAAATCTTGTAGTGTTTTTGTTATTTCCTTTTCCCTTAATCAGGGCAAACGAACCCCCCAACAAAAAAATAAAAAAAAAAAACACAACTAGCTTGCCCTCTTTTTGAAATAGATTTTCACCTTCAGGGTTTAGTGTGCGTTTTTGTTATATAAATGAAACCACGTTTCATTCGGTTTTCCCTTTAAATTCTTCTTTCTTTTCTTATAATGAACAGTGTTCATTCACAAAACTTATATACCAGTTATATTCCACCACAACCCCAGAGTTATTCCAAATACAACTATCAACAACAACAGCAACACTCAAAGCTACATCCACATAGTCCAAGATCCATTTCAGATATAGTACACGCCCAACCAGAACACTTGTCTCATTTGGTCAATAATAAATCTGTTACATCAACATCTCCACTAAGTACATCGTTTAATACCTATAATCATCAACCCCAACCTTACTTTCATTCAGAGTGGATAGATTCACCTATATCAAATAAGTCATCATCAACTTATAGAAAGTCAAATAATATACATAACAACAACAACAGCAACTATAATTACAATACAAATATGTCTTCTACTGCTACCGCCACTGTGCAACAGGTGGCAACAACAACCCTCAGATATGAGACCCCAAATAAATCCATCAGACAAGGCTATATCACTTCCCCAATATCCGATCGTCATCACAATGAAACTCATAAAGGTCAAGCAGTTCGACTTGGGACAATTTCCACTCCAGATATAGACAGAAGCCACGTTTTCACCCCCGTTGTTAAGCAACCTACACCCCGAATTAGTGACTGGGATATATTTTGGGCTATGCTTAATGATATTGTGGGGAAGGATAAATTAGCCAAAATTGGACAGTATACTTTACGTCTATTGATACATCATGCTGAAAGATCACAACTGTACCTTAGTACTGAAACTGTCAATATTTCCGTGATAAATAGTCGATATAATGATAATACCAAGAAATTGAATTTATTGAAGAATTTTATAAAACATCCACAAGATTTTATTCGAATTATAATCATTTGGGTTTGTGGGAATATCAAATCAAAATTCTCCGGTATGGTTAATGGATTATCAATGTATCGACAATTCCTTAGATTTGGGAAAACTCCATTTAGAATTCGTAACCTTGTTAATAAATTTGCCAATAACATCAATTTGAAATCAAATTATGAACTTGATATAAATTATGATAAGATATTAACCAAGGGAACTTTGGGACAATTCACTTCACTTTATTATGGAATTAATGATGAATCACTCTTGCTTTTTAAATTGAAATTATTATCCAATGCTTCATATAAGAAATTTGCTCTGAGACATGAATCCTTTGGTTGGTATTCGGAAACTTGGTTGGCCATGTATAATACAATTGAAAAATTAAATAAATTATCTCAACAGGAAATGGATTTGAAGATTCTGATTCAAGTGAGGAATAAAGCCAAGATAATTTCTCGTCAATTACTAGGGAATGGTAATAGTTCAACCATGATGAGTCAATCATTCTCAAGCAACTCTGCAAACGAGGATTTGGAAGCACTTGAAGAAATCCAATTTAAAAAGAATAACGCCTGGTTAGATGTTTATAAGAATTTGGCCGATTTAGGGTTCAACACTTATACGGTATTTAAACTTCGTTTACCATTTGCAACTTGGCAAATATGGATGGGAATAACTGCTTCGGTATTAAGTACAATCAAGTTGTATAGAGAAATCAAGAAGGATATGATTGAGAAAGAATTGGCCAAACAGAAGAAGTGAAACTCTATTTCTATATATTTATATTTAATAAGATTACATACTTATACACTTGACTCTGCTAGTATATCATCTAACGTAACATTATTAGGTACTTTTGTTGCTTCTTTCCAAAACTTTGATAAATGACGAGCTCCAGAATCACAGGCAATTACAACAATACGTTGTCCTGGTCCATACTTGAAAGCTGTTTTCACAGCAGCAACACAATTAATAGCCGAAGAACTTCCCCAAAATAATCCATCTTCAACACAAAGATACTTGGCCATCTTCAATGCTTGTTCATCCGTCACTCTAATAGCTTCGTCTATATATTGTTCTCCCTGTTTGAAATTCCAAGTAAGTCTATTAAGACCGATCCCTTCAACTAAAGTATCCACTTGATGTCTTCTTCTTGTTCCTTCCTTTTCAACTGAATCATACATAACTCCAAAATTCACTCGATTAGCCAACCCTGAACCTTGGGGATCAGCAAGAATAATCCTTGTGTCTTCTCCTTGAGTTTGTTTAAGATATTTTCCAACCCCAGCAATTGTACCACCAGTACCACTTCCATTAATGAAAACATCGACTTTTTCTCCTTGCATTTGTTCAACAATCTCAGGTCCAGTGGTATTATAATGAATTCTCCAATTAAAATCATTCTCAAATTGATCGGCAAAAATCGCCTTATTCTCACCTTTAAGATTAACTTCTTCGGCTCCACGTCTAGCTGCATTGGTATATTGATTAGGATCAACAATACTGGCTGGTTTAACTGGTTCAATCTCAGCTCCTAATGCTGTAAGTAACAGGAGTTTTTCCGGAGATGTATCATTCGGTAAACAAATATGAGCAATATAACCTAATGCATTCGCCATAACTGCAAATGAAATACCAGTAGAACCACTCGTTCCTTCATAGATGACATTCCCTTGATGAGGAACTAGTCGACCTTCTGCTTCAGCCTGACGAATGATGGCAAGGGCAACCCGATCCTTGGCGCTTCCCGCTGGATTCGTGAGTTCAAGCTTAGCATAGATTTTACATCCAGTTGCTTCCAGTAGAGACTTTATTTCAATTAAAGGTGTATTCCCTATGAGAGATTCAACCCCTCGAGTACGAGGAGGAAGTGATGTAAGGGTTCGTTTCTTACTCGATGTTTCTCGACTGGTTACCAAATTGTGAATCTCCTTAAGGATAATTAGGAGAGATAGTATTGATGCAGATGCTTGAAGGGTCGATTTCCAATTTATAGACATGACTGTTGTTGTTCTTCATTACCTTGTTGCTTAGAAAATTGAACCTTCAAAGATGAAAATTTCAATGCTATAAATGGTAGCGTCAAGAATTTAAGAATTTATGCAATTTATTTAAACTATGTATCAATATACTCTATAACCCAAGCCCACCTTGTAAATCATATATAAAAACCTTCACCAATTACCTTATTTAACTTCCAATTATCTATCAAAATCAAAACATGCTTCATAATAAGCACATCCTAATAAGGTATTGTTATTTTCTTATGAAACCGAACCAATTTCTTCTGACTCAAACGACCATTTTCTTCATTAAGTGATTTTCGAAGAGCCAGATTAACTGAACACTTTCTTCCAGCTCTAATTTCAGTTCTCAGGGATATTCCAGTTTTAGAACTCTTTTCGTTTGATTTG
Organism: Spathaspora sp. JA1; assembly: GCA_003676035.1. Lineage (NCBI taxonomy): Eukaryota > Fungi > Ascomycota > Pichiomycetes > Serinales > Debaryomycetaceae > Spathaspora > Spathaspora sp. JA1. The sequence goes on along the minus strand of NSGQ01000001.1, from coordinate 531,138 downwards.
GTTTCTCTAATGCGAGATTCACAAGAAGTTGGTGCAATGTCACGGATTTCTACCCAATTATCTCTTGGTTTCTGTGCATCTTTTTCTGGCTCCCAAGTATCATACACGCTTCTACCTTTGACTTGTTTCGAACCATCAGTATTAGGAGAGGGGGGATCTCCAGGTTTAATCTGGGAATTATTAGTAACTGAGATAATATCAGAAGGACGAGCGTATTTAAGAATGATATCCTTGTAACTTAACGGTTTCACTTTTTCCATACTCTTAGAAACCTTGAGTGGTGATGGTTTTATCTGTTCTTTTGGTGGATCTGGGACTTTATTCTCATCGTTGGAATTTGACGTAATAGCATTGGTGGGATGATCTGTTGTGCAAGAACTAGCAGATTCCTGATCTGGTTCCAGTCTATTATCTAAGTTGATAATGGAGTTCATTGGTTTTGGAGATAAAGGCTTGACCAAAGAAGAAGTTTTTCGTTTTAGATTAACAGGACTAATCAGAAATGAATTGGGAGTTTCCACCTGAGTCGAACTAACAGATTCGGCTGCCTTACGCTTAAACTCATTATCGATCAATTCTCTCACATTTACGCCTGGGGTTTGGGTATTAGATATTTGTTCCTTATTCTCGGTATGCTTTGGTTTCTCTATTCTCCAACTTTTGTCCAATCTTCTGACTGGAGATTTCCTCCCACCAGAACTTGTATGGAAAGCTTCCGATGGTTGCTCCCAGTGAACTCGTTTTGGTGTGTCAACCTTGCGTTTTTGACTTTTTAAGGTACGGTTTATTGTTCCACGACTTCCACTATAAGCATTGGAAAGGTTAGTGAAATGTTCTGAGTCTACTTCTGGATCTGTCCTCAATAGATAAAGAACGGTTGAGATTGGTTTCATCCGGTACGATTCCTTGTCTTCCTTGTATAGAATAAATTCATTGGCAAGGAAATATGAAAATGGAATATAACCTCTAAGAATCCCTCCACTTGCATCGTTATCTTGTCTCATTGTAATATATGCTAATATGAATTCAAAGGGGATCAGATTTAAAAATTGATAACATTCAGACTGGTCCTTCTTAATTTGGTCTGATAGAGCAAGCATCCATAATAATGTTTGTTGACGGAGACTCATTGCTCTTGAGAAAATAGATTGCAAAGTATCCTTCATAATCAATTCATCTGATTCATATAAAGTTCCTGCTGAACTGGGGATGTTTCCACTTTTGAAAAACTGATACACTTCCTTCATAGTAGCCTGTTTTATGCAAATATCATCAATTAAATTGCATTTGGATTTAATGAAATCAACAACAAACTTGTCGAGGAGTTCAAGTTGGATACCAATATTTTCAACCATATATCCCCCTTCTTTATATTCAAGATTACCAACACAATCTTTTGTAATTTCGAAATCTTGAGGATTTTCAAAATAAGTTCTGATATTAGGGTAGATACTCTCAACCACAGTTATAAAATCATTCCAGAATGCAATTGTGTTTATGGATTTTCTTTCTTTAGCATTATACAATTTATTATAAAGTTGTTCCAAAGTTTGTTCAAAGTTGTTGGTGTATTTATCTACTAGATTGATTTTGGCAAGTTGACGTTTATACCACATATTCTCCAGATTTAAACTATCAATATCAAAATCCTCGCTAATATCAGACATTTTGGTTAATAAGATCTGTTTGAATGAATAAATGAGTAAGTGTGAATTGAAAATTAATGGGGAGGAGTTTAGCGCCGTAAAATTCAAAAGTCGTTTTGCAAACGTTATAATTCGAGAAAATGGTACAAAATCGAGTTTTTGGCTGCCAAAAAAATGCCACATATAGATAGGCAAATTTTACAGACCAGCTATTAAAAGCTGGTATTTCCATTACAGCCTTGGCACTTTAGGTGGTTGATCATTATAGGATTGGATGATGTTGTTACCAAAGTATAAAATGAATTGGTTATATTCTCAGCGTAATAGAAAGAATTTCATATATTCCAATATAATAAAAAGTGTCCAGAAGCTCAATTAAATTTGGTACAACGTTTTTAAAAATAATCAAAAATTGTCAAAAAAAACAGTGTAAATAAATAAACAGTGGTAGATTTCTCTATGTCATTCTCGATAAATAAATTATTTAAGATTCAACTCTCCATCATTATGAGCGAATATTTAGATTTTTACTGGAGTAGTTACTCCCAAAAACCTTGGTGCTGTGCACTTGGTATTTGGTATCTTTTATATAAGCACTATATTCATTCTATTATCCTTACCCAATGAAACGGAACTGTGAAGTTTAAGGGTTCATGTAGAGGGGGTTTGGTTACGGGAGCGTCAGTTTCAAGTATCAAAAATTCATACTAGAAGCCCCAGCCTTGAAGATCGAGAATAGAAAAACTAGTAAAACTACAAAGAGTCATGGAATTTCTAATGACTCAGTTAAAGTGACTCAGGTACATATTTGATTCTGAAGGTCACTACACCTGGGGTAGCAAATTTCAATTGCTACAGTAGTGCATATCATCAAGTTTTTTTTTGCTTTTTTTTGCTTTTTTTTTGCTTTCAATATGTATTAGCTTAATTATGTACCTAAATAACTCCTACATATAACCCACTGTAATTCACCTTAAATTGTCAGGCCGGCCGTGTGAGGAGGAGGACATACACCTGTGCTTACTTCAATTACTATCACTGTGAGTTCAGTGTAAACAAAAAGGAAGCTGTTGGTTATCCCAATCATCGGCAATTTATTGCCGAAAAAAAAAGAAAGAACAAAAATTTGCACTGAGAGAATCTCCAAGCTGTCTTACTATATTATGCTCGCATTCTGTTTTCTTCTTCACCGTGGAAAACCTTTTCGAACAACTAATTCCTTTACTATGAACCAACCATCTGTTAAGCGATATAATCGATTAACAAGGAGAATTTACTCTGAACACTTACAGAAACAGTTATAACACGACAGTTATAACTTACGAGATCTTCTAACACAATTAGCCGAACTAAATTCTAGCTTACAGTACTAAGTTGGTAACACCTGGACAACTGTCATTTACTAATGTTTGCTTGTGAGCCCCCTCCTTTTGATTGTCCGAAGTCACGTGGCTAAACGGCGTTCACGCAAGACAACCCAACACCAGGAGAAGCTTAAGGCGACGTCTAGAATTTCTCCGAAGTGCAGTGTTCTTCCAAGGTTTTTAACCAAGTTGTTATGGCATACCAACATGCTTGAATTTTTATCTATAAAAATACATGGAAGCATGCGACGCATTGTTATACAATCCTGCTCCAAACAGTATTGTTCTTGGAAGAAGTTTGCCCATGTTGTGTTTACCCGATGATCTTATTAGTTATATACTCAGCTTCCTAAACCAAATCCAGATTACTAGAGTAAGGTTAGTCAACAAAAATCTTTATAATTTAGCTACAATCAAACTATACCGTTCTGTACACGTTGAAATTGCAAGAGTTAAGATATTGATTACTGAATATCTCCACTTACCATGTTATCTAAGGCACACCATCATCAATTCTTCAGGTAATTTCGAGAAACTTCTTGCTTCGCCGCATTTAAGTTTGGTGAAATATCTTTCAATCTTTGAGCCTACTAACGATCCCACAGGTGATTCACCCACCGCGAGGCTAGAATTGTTGAACCCCAGAACCAAGGTAACGCGAATCCTAAACTTCGGACCTAGATCAGCACCAAGCGAGAAAACAACAAACGATAATTACAAACTCGATGCTCTGTATCTTGAGAAAGTAAATGTTGCCCATATTGCAATGCCGTTTGAAATTTCACAGGATAACCATACCGTCAAAACCTTATCAATTATGCTGGAATATATCTCACCAGAATGCATGAGTAGCATCGACCGTTTGAAGGCTTTAGAATGCTTCCTAATAGCAGACCGGAAAATTTCGCGGATCTTTTCCGTACTTGAGAATCAGGGAATCAAAAAGTTGAAGATCAAACACTTGGACATTAAGGTTTATAATTACGTATCCGATACTACTGAGTTGGAAAAGTTGGATGACCATTTTGAATTAGAAGGCATAGTTACTTTTCAGCTAGGTATGAAGTTTAAAGAGATTTCACCTTCTCAGAAACATGATTTGCAACGGTTGTTTTCTAGATTGGTGAATGTTAAAGGTCTATTTTTATCGGGTCAAATTATTTGTATTGAAAATATTATGGATGCATTCCGACCAAATACAATTGAGAATTTGGCACTGAATATTATTTTGAGAAATTACCAGTTAGACCACATATTAACTAATCAGAGTAATTCCCTCCGCACGTTTAGAGTGGGCCCGGATTATACTGGAAACAGTTTAAAGGAAGAATTTTATCAAATTTATGAAATTCAGAGTGCCAGACAAAAGAACATTATCAACTTCATTGTGATGATAAAAAATAGTGCAGATTGTTACCCAAAATTGAAACATGTTATTCTTGATCAATGGCATTATATCGTTGAGCGAAAGGATTCGCATATAGAAGTTATAAACCTAAATTAGTTAGATCAAGCGGAAATTATGTACGTGGCAATGAACATTGGAAATAGGAATATGGCAGCTAACTTGCAGATGATCAAATTCTGCTATTTACTCTGCTTTTTAGGGTTTACTGCGAGAAGACCTAGTATATCGGACTTCTATCATGAAGCATAAAGAGTAATTGAAATCCAGATTATCTATAGAATTGACTTGAAATCACAGTCAATTATACTGCAATTCAACAACGATGGTTTTGGTAGAAACCAAATATGAAATATCAAAATATAGAAACGAGTTTATAGCTCATTTAAAACATCTAATGACTCGGTTAGAGTGACTCAGGTACATATTTAATTCCTGAGGGACTTTCAGGACCATAGATGAGAGGTGGCAACCAATCTGGACAAAATTCCCGGAGGATCAGGTATATCCCAACCAAAAGAGTGCCGAGAAACGGGAAGCGATAAAACGCTTGGAAGGTGAAGGTACGGGGCGTAGGAATCTGGTCATCCTGCAGGACAACGGGAATACTCAAGTCGGGCTCCATATCTTGATACTTCTCTTCGTAATAGTATATAAATAAAGACTACTATTCGGACCGGTTAAATATGGTAGTAAGTGATAGTGTATTAAGCATATATAAAATAAACACTACAGAAAACAATTTAATAACCAACAACAGTTTTGTCACATCACGTGATACCATTGCCTAAACAGGCAATGGCCGCAATCATGTCTCAATTAGGGATTTTAAGGTAGAACATGGGGTAGCAAATTTCAATTGCTATGTCAAAAGAAAATTCTTGGTCCATGGAGCCGAGCATCGGAGAATTCTGTCTCCCCTCACCTGCCAATAAAATCGCGCAAATATATGCTTATGCGAAAAACAGGCTGGGGTCCAGTCGTGCGTGGTCGTGCCCCCAGGCCAATTAAGGAGGATTACATAAAAAAAGTTTGGCCCCAATAAAGAAAAAATTTCTAATACAAATTTACTCTGACACACTGCATAATTTTATTTTGATTTTAATTACATTTGCTTACAACATTAAGTAAAATATAAAGTTCAGTTTATTTTTTTGTTTTATAAGCATATATCAATTCAAGTTAAACAAACTGTTTCATTTATCCTTCATTATTAACTATCACTACTACATTGTCATATAACTAAACATGATTGCTACCAGATCAACTGTAACGTTGAGAAGATTCATTTCTAATCATGCAAAGAAAAACAAGAGATTCATACAAACTATACCACTTTCGGTTTCTACGGTAACAAATAACACAACACTCTTGAATTCATTGGGACAACAAACAAGTTCTAAGCTTCAGATTCAAAAACAACCTTCTCAAAAGCAAGACCAGCCCCAGGAAACACACACACAAGCACCACAACAACATCAACCTGTGGCCAGGCGATCAAGAACATCAAGATTCACAAATAATACATTGAAGGAGATAACCACTTCACATCCCAAAGTAGCAGCACCACAATCCCCACCCCACGTTATAGAAATTACAACCGACCCTGAAGTGAAGGCAGCCATTGAATCAACTAAAGCTAACCAAACAACAACACCATCAACATCCACAGCTATACCTAATGTCGCCACGCCAACAGTTACAACAACCGCTCCTAAAAAGAAAAGAGTATTGCGTCCTCGTATGGCATTAATCACGCTATCCCCCAATGCAGTAAGTCACCTTCAAAAATTATTGGATCAACCAACCCCCAAGATGATTAGAATTGGTGTTAGAAACAGGGGATGTTCTGGGTTGACTTACAATTTGGAATATGTTGAACAAGCAGGAAAGTTTGACGAGTTGATTGAACAAGATGGTGTTAAAGTATTGATTGATTCCAAAGCATTATTCAGTATAGTAGGATCGGAAATGGATTGGTTAGATGATAAATTAAGTTCTAGATTTATTTTCAAGAACCCTAATTCCAAGGGAACTTGTGGGTGTGGAGAATCGTTTATGGTTTAGGTTTATAGATAATTACTTTAATAAATCTTTTTAAATGAAATAAGGCTATGTACATATAACTATCTACTTTATTTTTCTACATTCAAAATAAGTAGCAGCAACATCATCTGGCAATGAACAGAAATATTCCATCTTTTGCATAATTTTGAACATTTCAATTGAATTAATACCTAATTTTAAGCAGGTTTTCCCATTATTGGTGTCAGTACAAATTATACTCTGTTGAGCATCACGTTCACCATCAATGATAAATAATTTCCAAGGTTCTTTTTCTACAAACTCGGTTATTTTAGATTCAGCCTGTTTAGGGTCAACTGTATCTTGAATATCCTTTACTTTAATTGACGATGTTGGTGATGAAATCTGTTGCAACGTGGTGTCTATAGCAGAAGTTGGCAACGATTGATGTGATCTTTGTTCAATCTGTTGCGATTGAGGGAGCTCAACCTTAGCATTAGTCTTGTCTTTACCACCAAACGATATCCAGGCCATTATGTGTGAATAGAAGCAATCTTATTTGAGGGTGAAAAGAAAGCGAATGGTGTATTTTTTTTCTCCCTCTTTGCTTAAAGCAAAACAATGTTATTCCTGTATCCTACAAACATAACTTCAAGTTTTCATTCAATCGCATCAATGTTGTTTCGTATTGATAAAACGATATCCACTCTAATTTCAAGCTCTTAAGTTGTTTTCTAGAAATGTTGTCCCAATCTTGAACCTTGTTCAAGTCATCACGCAATTGCTTCCACCATTGATACTTGAAATCATACTTGATAACATTAGGCTTTATTCCATCCAAACGGAGGATAGTACCTATTACGTCTGCCTCTATAGTACTCTTTTTGGCCTTGTTCAAATCATCGAAGTTTAAAATTTCGTTGAAAATACGAGGATCATCCAGATAAACAGTGCTATTGAATACAAATGCGAGGGTGTTTAACATTCTTTCCACTAATTCCTCTTCATTTAATTCGTCTGTAGTTGAAAGTATAACACGTCTTCTATTGTTGAAAGATATATGTTTGAAATTTCGAAGGAGGACGGCTTCATAGAGTTTGGTGTTCCAATATTGCTTGTCGTATTGAATATCACGTAGTTTGTAGAATTGCTTGTAGAGATATACAACTTTTCTTTTGAATGTTGGTATCTGGGAGATCTCGGTTCGTATATGACTAAGATCTATTGTTGGCTTAGAAATAATAAACCCAGAAGTGTTTGGACGGGGCTTGAACTTTGGTTTATACATCGTTGGTTTAGATAGTTTAGTCTCCCGGTTAAAATTTTCAGATTCATATTTTTTTTTACAACCAAAAGTACAACAGTATAGAACGAGGCAGTAATGAGCATAATTATAAGAAAGAGGGAAGATTATTTCAAATTGGAATACCAACTAGCTGTAGATGGTGTTGAAGAAATAGTAATACCCAATCTCACCTTTATTATCAATTTCAATATTTTGATAAATGGACACCAAATACAAGTAGGTAGTTACAACAAAGATTTCCTTAATAAATTTGCGAAATTTACCACAAACTCTTCTTACTTCACAAATTTGGGGTATGAGACTAACTTGAACATATCTTCAGAAAACGAATTCTCTTTCATTCTTGAGTTAAAATGTCAAATATTTAACAATGGCAATTATCAAAAACTTTCCAAGCTTAAAGAAATTACAATAACACTCAACTGGTTAACCAAAGAAGATACCTGCAAACTTGTAAACATGACTAACGCATTTAATTATTTGTTTACTTCATGGATTTTAGAAGTTGAAGAGAAATACCCCCTTGTATTTTCAGTAGTGGGAAGAGAATATGTTAAATTAAACGTTTATTGGTACCACAAAGTCCGAAATGAAGTGTGGGAAAACTCGCAACCAGAAATTGAGAAAGTTTTGCAGATATTGAAATCACACGTGGAAGAGAAGTATCAGACCATAGTATTGCTAAAGAATAAGGGAAAGTTAGGCAGATTTGGTGAACTGGGAAGGAGTGGGAATATTGTTGGATCATTCCTGATGAAGATTCTAGAAGATGTTACTAATGCTTGAGTAAATTCCAGAATTGGATCAACTGTTTCGGAGTTCATCTCGTTTGTGAAATTAAATTAGCCTATTATGCTAGAAACAATACCAGAGTTTTTCCGGATGTGTCACATTTCCCATACAACTTCTTCGAACAATATCATTACTAATCAAATATCATAAGGCATGATGTAACATGTATTTTCATTGCTATTTTACCTAGTGCCTTTTGGACTTGTGTTGTGGATCCCCCAAATTTTCATTATTTTTTTTGTTTTGCAGCAGTCTGGTGCGTGGGGGATTTTCCAGACAGAACAGGGAGAAGGTCCATCCCGTCAACAACGCCCTGTGTAACACCACCACACCACACAATAGTCAGAAAACCCCCGAGAATGTGTCCATAGCGCGGGATCAATGCCTTTTTGCTAGTGGGGGGACATTATTGCTTTGTGCGCACTTGCCAAGATTTCGGAAAAATCGCTCCAGCAATCTCCGGAAGAATTCAATTACTGTGGTTCGTATAAATAAGAATGAAATTCTATCGCTGAAAATTCGCCTCAATCTACACACCAACAAAATCATAAATTATACATACAATGTCTAGTCAAATTAATTTCGCTGTTGTTGGTACTGGTATCTTTGCTACTGACACCCACTTACCCACCATCCAAAAAATCCCTGACCTTAAACCAGCCGCCGCTTACAACCGTACCAAATCCAAGGCTGAACAATTTGCTACCAAGGCCGGTATTCCACAAGACAAAGTCTATGACACTTTAGAAGAAGTTTTCCAAGACAAGAGTATTGATTTTGTTGATGCTTTATTACCAGTTCAATTCAACTTAGATGCCGTTAAGTTAGCCATTGAACATAACAAGCCCTTGGCATTTGAAAAACCAATTGCTGCTAACTTAGCCCAAGCTAAAGAAATTGTTCAATTGAGTGAAAAAACCGAATTACCAATCATGATTTTGGAAAACTGGACTTATTTAACTGCTATTGATACCTTGAAGGAAGTTTTACCAAAGATCGGTGAAGTTGTTGCCTTTACTTATAATGCCACTGGTCCATTCCATGATAGTTCCAAATACTTGGCTACTGGATGGAGACAAAAGCCAGAACACATTGGTGGATTCTTGAGTGATGGTGGTGTTCATCAATTGGCTCTCTTGACAGAAGTCTTGGGTGAAGTTGAAAGTGTAAGTGGATTAACTAAACAATTGAGAGAAGCAAGTGGGACTGATGATATTTTATTCTCTACTTTCAAATTAAAGAGTGGTGTTATCGGTACCTTTACTTATGGTTCTAGTTTCGGTGCTACTGATAAATCAACTAGTTTCACAATTTTCGGTACTAATGGTTCTATCGTTTACGATTGGTCTCCAAGCTTACCTAAGCCAACTGTCACTTATCAAGTTGGTTCCACTTCATCTACTGCTTCCGGTAAGACTTCTATCGAAATTAATGAAATTGATACTATTGAAGCTGAATTCAAAAATTTCAGAGATGTAGTTAGAGCTAAGGATAAGAAGTTGGTTAAAGTCACTCCAAGAAAGGCATTCCATCATTTAGCTATTGTTGCTGCTGCTTTGGATTCTTCTAAAAAGAATGGTGCTAATGTTGAAGTTGCATCTCCATAGATTATGTATATTTATAATTCATCAATGATACGTTCGGGTTCTATATAAGTAGTAGCATCAAGTACAGAGGAAATTAGCGAGGTAGCTGCTTGGACGTATGTGTTTTCTTTAGAGCTAGAATCCAATATTTTATCCATGATAACAGATTCAATTGAACTTGTTTGAATTACACTTGATAATATTGTCGAAACGGTCTCTATAATCGAAGATGACGCATGAGACGATACATTCTGAACCTTTGAGATGGTCTCATCTAAAGTAGTATTTTGCAATACTGTGTCTATAATCGTAGATGAAGCCCGAGAAGATATTTCCTCTAACTGTGAGATAGTATCATCCAAGCCAATCGTTTCCACTACTTTTTCAACTGTGTCTATAATCGAAGACGACGTCAGAGACGAAACTTTTTCTATCGTGGAAGTGGCCGCCTCAGAACTTACTGTTTCCAACACAGTTGAAACCATCTCAATAATACTACTCGAGATTATTGTGGAAATTGTAGCATCATTCTTACTTCCTGTAACCCAACTGTAAATGCCAATGATTTTGAAAAATGACCACAACATCAATTGAATAGGTCTACGTAAAACTCTCCGATAAATTACCCAACAACAACATGCCAAAAAGAATGCTCCTGCCATATATATCCTTTGTCGATCTGACTTGTCTTGTTTCTCAATAAACTTGACAATTTGTTGTGATCTATTAAGCAAAGTGGAGAATTGAATGAATCCTTCATTTAATTTGTTCAAATCCTTGGTTTGTTGATCGAGAGAATCGAGGTTTAATTCACTCTGGAGAATGGTGGCTGAAAGTAATTGACGAGAAGTTTGAAGGGATTGAGTGATTTGTTTATTGTGATGGGCCACTTGTTGATTCACGGAAAGGTCAGATATGACTTTAGCTGATTCTCTTGATTTTGCATTTCCGAAAAGTTGTTCTCTAGCAGTTAATCCATTAGTATTGTTAGCAGAGTTTTGTGACTCAACAGGTTTATCTAATCCAAACTGTTTGATTCTGAACTCATGAGCAAGTTGTGCCTCTCGACCATGATTTTCCATTAATATCTCCCGTAATTTTGATTTGAAGGAAAGGTATCTCAATTGATACAATTCAAAAGTATGGAAATCCTCATTGCTGATTAGTTTGTGTTTACAAATACGAAGGTAGTCCTTGTACTTGAGTAATTGTTGGTGTAAATGTTTGAGATCATTAGTGGGTGTTGAATCAAATTCTGATTCTTGATATGTTGTCAACGAATCTAGTGACGTGTATATTTCATGTTGTAAATTATCCAATTTTTTATAGTATATGGATTGTGACATGTTGAATCACCTTGTTGTATGGTGTCACAGGGGCTTTTGTTTGATAATTTTTTGGTAAAATAAAACAACCAACAAATGTTAATTTTCAAGGTTATATTATTAGGCGGTGAATCAAACAAAGCAACCAACAATGCCAAGACGGACTATATAAGATTTTTTTTCTGGTGGAAAAACTGATGACTTTAAACTTGATTTGATTTCTCTAACAGATCAAACATCAATTGACTGGAAAAAAGGCATTAGCAAAGTCACAGGAGAAGCTATTGTTGAAATGAGTCAAAACAATATCAACGATGAAGAAAAACAACAACTTCTTGCTTCTTTAGCCAGGAAAAAGAGTCTTAATACTAAGAAACCAATGGACCCTTCAAAGCTTACCCCAGAATACATATTAGAACAGAGGAGACTACGTAACCTACGCAAGGAACAAGAACGGAAGGAGAAAGAAGCATTGGGATTGATACCTCAAGATGACCAAGATCAGAAACCATTGTATATAAAGAGACCTCTTCTTAAAGTTAGCGATAGTGTTGGAGATTCAGCACCTACAATCAAGATTATGTCATATAATATTTTAGCACAAACTCTTATTCGAAGAGATTTATTCCCTACCAATGGAAAGATCTTGAAATGGTCAGTTAGAAGTACCATCCTCTTGGATGAAATTAAACATTATGATGCCGATATAATATGTTTGCAAGAACTAGATAAACTTCAATTCAAGACATTTTGGATGAAACAATTTGATAGATTGGGATACACAGTAAAGTATCATCGTTACAACACCAAGAATCACGGGGTAGCAATCATATTCAAGTCTAAGTTGTTTACATGTAAACATCAACTGTTTATCAAATATGATCATGATGTTGTCCATGACGAAGGTGAAGTAGTATTACCCAGTGCAAGAATAGCTACCCAAAACATTGGGTTTATGGCATTTCTAGAATTCCAACCTTTGTTACTTAAACAATATCCTCATTTATCCAACAAGAATGGACTTATAGTGGGGAATACTCATTTGTTTTGGCATCCATTTGGTACGTTTGAACGTTGTCGACAAACATATATGTTGTTACATAAATATAAAGAGTTTACCAGGATATTAAGTGTTATACTTGGTAATTCAAAGGGGTTCTATACTTTTTTTGCTGGGGATATGAATTCCGAACCGTTTGATGCTCCGTATTTGTCAATCACGGCTAAGCCAGTAGATTACCAAGGACAAGCAAAGAACGTTCTTGGGTGTTCATTAACGTATACGTATTCCCTGGTGAGGTCACTTGAAGAACAGAATGACGAGGAAGAACCCGAGGATGAAGATGATGAGGAAGAACAAGGAGAGGGAGCACTGTCATCGTCAGACGAAGAAGTTGACGATGAGAATGGCGAGCTTGATCGAGAAAACCCCACCGATCCTGAACCAGAAGTATTTGTCCCCACTCCAGATCAAGAACAATTAGTATTACAAATGCAAAATGCTCACAATACATTGAATGTACGAGCGATATCCCTTTATTCCGTAGGTTATAAATCAGTTCATCCTGAAAATTCCGGGATAAACAATGATAGAAATGAACCCATGTTTTCCAATTGGGTTAATACATGGAGTGGAATGTTGGATTATATTTTCATATTTACAGAATGGGATAATACTGAAGATTTCTCCCATAGAATAGATACACCTCAAGAGATTGCTGACAAGTATAATATTAAATTACTTAAATTATTAAAATTGCCAATCCCAGCAGAAATGGGACCAAAACCAAACGGTCAGCCAAGGATCTATCAATACCCTTCCGATCATCTTTGTATCATGGCCGAAGTACAATTGTTATGAACGTGTGTCTTACTTTCTTAGCATTGTATCAACCAAATCTTCAAGAGGTCCATAATCCTTTCTACTAATTAATTGAAACTCATTAGCAAATAATACATAATGCTTTAAACTGGTATTTAAATGACTTTGTAAACCCAACTCACTAATCTCATGGAAATGATGACAGTAAATATGAGCGTATATTCTAAACAATCTCTTGAAAATTGTCTTGACAAGACTGGGGAATTGTTGCGGGAACGGAGCACCTATTTTACTAGGGAAAATATTATCATTATCGAAAAAACCTTGAACCCAATTCATCAAATTTTCAATATATTCACACGCAGGTAAAGACACCGGTCTTCTAGGCAGTACCGGAGCCTGGTTGGAATCGTCACTACTACGATGTTGATCCATGGGTGTTTCTTGCCAAAGATATTCATATTCTTCAGTAGCAATCATCCGGGGACAAGTAGCAGGAGAACAAAACTCAGTTATGGCACCATAAAGCATATTTATTTGGTTGTAGAAATCCACAACATGAATAGCTAACCATTCATTAAGATCTTCATCACGAGGAAGCTTGACTGCTTGAATAAGGGCATTGTCGGAACCAAGGGTTTGTTCAGCATAATTTCTAATATCTTTATGAGTAGATACACCGGCACCACCCTCGGTCATAGTATTGTCATGTTCACTATTATTATTCTTGAATTTTAGATTAGTGTTTATTGTTTGATATTGACTGTAGTCTTGTGGGTACGAAGATTCAGGTATAACGGAGTTACCAATTTGTTGGGGACTTGAAATCGGCGAAGATTGTTTTAGTTTGAAACCACGCGTAGACTTTAACGAATGAGCATTGAAATTTTGTAAGAACGACATGGTTGGCCTGATAGTGCAAGAAGGTTATGTCTATATTCTAAGCAAAAACCTATATCTATGTGTAGATGAAAAGCAATATGAAATTGTGTTTAAATTTGATCTGATTTCATTGTTGTTTATTTTTGTTTTCCTAATTAAGGTAAACAAAAATCATGTGATTTGTGATCACATGACACAATTAGCAATTTCACACGACCACTGGTTACACCCAATTTCTGAAGCAATTTTTTTTATTAACGCCTTTGGCTATAAAACATCCTTTTGATTAATTGTAACACTAGTGTATCCAGTATCAGGTTGGAAGAATGGAAGTCACTCCAATTAACCTCCATAGATCACAGGACCAGGAGTCGGATAACAAAAGTAATACTACCAGTACTACTGAAAGTGTCAATGAACACGTTGGTCAAGAAGAACGAGAAGAGCAAGAAGCAAGTGAATCTCCTAGTGAAGCTGAAGATGATAGTGCTGATGGTGTTGAAATACAACATGAAGGTGTAAATGAACAAGAGACAGCTACAGAGAATGTAGCCGGAGATATAGAAAAAGAAGAGGATAACGACTCAGTTGAGGTTGAACTACATGAAGATGTTGTTTATGAACCTGAAAACGCACTTTCAAGTGAGGATTCTAAGTTAGCTACTCAATCAGAAGTACCTTACCCTAATCGCGAACAATCCTCAAAAGGGGGGCACACAGAAGAAGAGGATGAAGATGATTATGATCCTGAATTGGCAGTGCTGCCTCAACAAAACCACGTTGAAATTTCCAATGTAGATAATGAAGCTTCAATCAAATCTCCAACTCCACAGCCTACCACCGTTGAACCGTCTGTAAAATCTACCTTCCTTAAAGACAAATCTCCGCCAATTGGTTTACCTCCTAAACCACCAGTAATAGCAACAGGGGGGCACAAAAAGATAAAATCTCCATTACCAGCACAACCACCGACACTTTCCGGTTCTTCTGGACAGAACCAAAAATTACGAGAAGCTTATGATGCAGTAATGCACAGTGAAATAGCCAAGGATCCAAATTTTGTTAATTTACCACAAGCTGAACAAATGAAGTTAATTTTGGAACAACTCAACAAACAAGGAGTTTCATTAACCACACCAGACACCAGTTCATCATCAATGAATTATGATCAAGTGTATTCATACAATAAACCATTCAAAAACTTGAAAGATCCCATCCCATTAGTCCCCGTCAATGAATATTGTCGTCGACCCAACATCACAGCACCAATGACTCCAGAAGAGGAAGAAGCATACGATGAGTTTATTAAACGAGAAATGTACTATATGAATTTACAGAATTGGGATGAGTTTCCTGATAAACTGAGATTATTTATGGGGAATTTACCGGCAAATACGATTTCCAAACAAGATCTTTTCCGGATCTTCAGTCAATATGGAGATGTGATTCAAATTGCCATAAAAGCTGGTTATGGGTTTGTTCAATTCAGAACAGCAGAAGCATGTTTGGCATGCATCAAGGGGGAAACTAATGTCCCCTTGCATAATAAAATTATGAGATTGGATGCAAGTAAACCACAAAAGGCAAGGAGACCAGGAAGACCCGATATAAATAATCCTAATTTAAGTTCAAGAGGTCGTGAAAGGTCCAATATGGAAGGTGATTCTCCTAGTAGTAAACGTCAAAAGATGGATATTGATTGTATAGTATACATCACGGGGAAATCCTCAGTTTTCTTTATTAGGAAAGTAAAGAAGGCATTTGCAAATAGTCAAGTTACAATAGATACTGAAGATGTGACCCATCGTACTTTAAGTGATGTGATTAGTGAAGCTGCATATTCTGGTGTCATTGGTGCATGTGTTGTTAAAGAATCGAAAGTTGATGTTCAAACATTTGAAAGTATGCCTGATGGAGGCATTAAATTTGATGAATATGCTGATATCGACCCTGAGGTGGGTGCTGATTTGATTTCAAAGGCCAAGTATAAACGATATGATGGGAATCCACCTCGTTATTACCCTCAAGATGTCAGTTATCATGATAATAGACCACATGAACCTGCACCTTATCAACAACAGCCACAACCCTATGGATCTGACCCGTATTACAATGAGCCCATGCAAGGTAACCATCATGATAGAGATCGTAGACGAGGTAGAAGAGGAGGAGGAGCAGGGGGAGGACGTGATAGAAGGGATCGTGATAGACGCGGAGGAGGAAGAGGCGGCGGTGGTGGTGATGGTGGATACTCTTCTAATCAAGGTTGGGACCAACCATATGGCTCTAATTCACCTCAATATAACCAATATGGACAACCTCCTATTCAAGCCCAGTTTCAACCACAAGCTCAACCACCACCAAGACCACCACCACAGGAACAGTATGGATATGGACAGCAGCCCCAGCCAAGCTCAGATCAAGCTGGATTGATGCTGGCATTACAAGGATTGAATCCTTCCCAAGTCCAGGGAATGATTAGCTTATTACAGCAACAGCAGCAGCAACAGCCACACCAGCAACCTTCGTATAATCAAGGTGGCGGATATAGTGGTGGTGCAGGAGGATACAGTAGTAGTTATGGTGGTGGTACCCCTAACAGTCAAGTAAATGCATTACTTTCTCAATTGCAAAATACCCAGAGTTCATCCCCTTATGGAACTAATTCTTCTCAACGTCAACAACAACAGCAGCAGCAGGGATCGAGTACCCAATCACTTATGGAAACATTAGCTCGATTAGCCAGAAAGTAGAAAAGAGTAAATGTGTGGTTAAAGCTTTATTTCTCTATCTATACTATATGCTTTGTTAATCTACAATATCTTCAACTTGACCTTGATTTTCTTGATTGTATTCCTTTTTCAACTCTTCAAATTCTTGTTCATCTTCCAAATAATCAGTGATTCCAATAACACCACACTCATTAAACACTTCTAATACTTGTTCAGCCTCCTCTACTTTTAATTTAGCAAACTCTTTATTAACTTCATCCAAGGATTGAGTTAATATTGCCTTTTGGAATTCTGGAGATAATTTTGCTTTAAAAATTTCATATTCTGGAGTACCTTCAACCGGGATATTAACTTGTAATTCAGTATTTTCATCAAGGGCTCTTAATTGAATCAATTCTTCACCAGTTTGATCATCATTTTCTTCTTGTTCCTTCTTGATGACTTCACATCTAGTTTGGATATGTTTGAAGGTATTGTTAAGATCTTCCATGAATCCACGATGTGCAGGAGAATCTTCATCGGCGATTTTACTCATGAATAGTTTAATTGCTCGAATTGCTTGATCTCTTGTATGGTGAGGACCAGCGAGTTGAGCAATGTATTGTAAGAGTAAAGATTGATGGATGGTTTGTAAAGCGGCTGGTGAATCATTGGAAAGTTGGTGGTCAAAAGCAGTCATTATAAGGGCATCCTTTTGTTGTTCAGATATGATATAGGTGTGTTTTATAAGGAAATCAGCGGATTTTGAAAGATCTTTTACTGGGATTTTTGCAAATTCGGCAGTTGCTGTTTCGAGATGGAGGTCTGCGTCTTCGTCGGAAGTGGCAGCAGCTGGTGCGGCGGGTGGGGCTATAACTGAAGGACTGTTGATAGTTTCTGTGGTAGTAGTAGTAGTCTTGGTAGCTGGTTCAGAAGGTGCTGGTGTAAGTACCGGTTCATCTTCATCTTCATCCTTCTTATTAAGAAAAGAGCGATCAAACCCAGTATGAATATCATCACTACTAATCAACATTGACTTTTGGTACAACAAATCATCCAACTTGATAGTTTGTTTAGACAACACGTCATCAATCTTATTCCGATGTTCCTTAAGGTATTCCTTCAACTTGGCCCCATCTTCTCTAGCATCAGGATGATCTTCCTTAATTTGAATGAATAAATCCTCAATCATTTCATTATAACATGGAGTGTTTTCAATTTCACTCTCGTCATATGTCAAATCACGTAATCCTTTTCTTAATTCATCCCCTTTTTCTTGCTTTAATTTGTCATAGTTGAACTTTTCCCCCTTGTCAAATTGAGAATCTAAAGTTTGTAAAACCAATTGTTGATCCAAGAGTTGAGACTCAGACAAGGTGTCCAAAATGTAATCAACACGCGTGTTTAATGCTCGATACATTGTCAATTGAATCAAGATTGATTTAATTTCAATATTACGTTGGTTTCGTTTCTCATGAATATCACGTTGTTTCCAACGGATAAACGATTGTTTGTCAACATTTGGATGAACTTCAATGTCAGAGTCATCCGAAAGTTCAATCTTGTCCCATTTGGAATAATCAATAGGCATGTTGGTAGGTTTAGTGTATGTCTAAAGAATCTGGTGGAAGATCAAAGAATTGAATCATTTTTCTACGTGTTGTGCTGACTATAGTCGTGTATTAACCATGTGAATTATATAGAGGCAATATAGTATAAAGATATGTGTATAATAAAGTGTATATAAATTTTAATAAAACAATCTAAGCACCATCAGCACCTCTTAAACCAGTGTAGAAGTTCAAAGCATAACCAGTGGTGGCAAAAGTAATAGTAGATCCCTTGGGGAAAAAGAAAACATCTCCAGGTTTGGCACTAACCTTGTACCCAGTTTCATCAGTAAGGGTGAATTCACCTTCAACTTCCAAAACAACCTTCATTTCATCATAAGTATAATTGTAAACCAATGGTTCCCCAGATTCTTGTCTATAGAAACCTGCAGTGATTTGTTGTTCTGGTGGTGCATCACTGGTGAAAACTTCACCAAGAAATGAGTTGTTTCCTGGTGATGGAATACTTGGTGGTTTGACTGATTGAGCAGCGGCTTTATGTTGCATAGGCATCTTTAGTGTTTGTTAATGTTAAAAAGAAGAACTGACACATTTTCAGGGGGAATCCCCATGCTTATTTATATACACTTACTGTAAGAGTTCTTAATAGTTTTCGCATTGTTGCACCCAAACAGGCACCAAAATTGATAGCGAAAAAAAAATTAATTTAGCGGCAATCTGGGATTCAATTACCAAATCAGGTAATACAACCCCGAGATCCCCCCGTTCAAAGTTTCAAATAATTTCTCATTATCTATACAATCATCCCTTATCCATCGACTAATTGTAAACACGCATCAATACAAACATCTACATCCCCTCTATTCAAGTATATGATATCTTTAAGGATATTTTTATCCAAATTAGGAAACACCTCGCGTAATGTCGTATAAGCTTCCCCTAACTGTTGATGATTAATTTCATTCTCGGGAGGCGGAGGTGGTTGATATTCTTGATTATCTGGAAGGTTCTGGAACTCGTCAATCATATGTTGTGATTGTGATACCGCCGAAACTTGTTGTGCTTGTGTTGGTGATTGTTGTTGTTGTGCTTGTGCTTGCAGGGGCGGTGTGGGGGAAAGGAAACTTGAAATGGATTTACTAAGCATTTCAGCACTGGATAAAATAACGTTTGACGGAGAGAGACCTTGAGAATAATCATTCAGTCGCATAGGTGTACTAGGTATATGTTGTGGTTGTGGTTGAACAATATCAAGTTTTGGCTGATTAATTACCTGCACTTCCCTCTCATGTTCTCGTCTTTTGGTGTCAGCTTCCCATGCTTCCATATGAGCATCATATTCTTCTTTGGTTATCGTCAAATCTTCAACCGCTAAATTCTGAATGAATCCAATTGCACCCTGGATACTCGACAAATAATAACTGGTTTCTCCTCTAGTAATCCATTCTTCACCTCGGAAATTCTCAATATAATGAATATTACTAATTAAATTTGGAGTCTTCGCCTTGAAAATCACAAGAATCAACAAGGGAACAAACGCATCGGCATTTGTCTCCTTATTACTTACTTTCAAGAAACTGAATATGATTTTACATGCATTCAAAATACAAATGATTTTATCTCGTGGTGCTCGATATTGATTAATCTTATTCAATTCAATAATGGCATATTCTAGAAAGTTTACATTATTTGAATCAGCGCTGTTTCCTCCCAATTCATCAACATCAATATCTAAATGTGTACCATTTATCCAACTAAACTTTTCCAATGTGGTTTCAAATTCTTCATCTAAAATCAAATCACGAGTATATGCATCAGGAATATAATGAGGAGTATTCTTGATAACTTCACTAGGGAAACATTGATCATATAACCTATTCATTATCAATTTCTCCAACCCCTCACGCGAATTCTCTAAATCTATATCATCCATACTTGAAAATGGCTCATATATGGTAAATTTCTCATTCATAAAATGTTCAAAATCAATAATGATTTTAATACGTTGTTCAGATGAAAAAGTATAACCTTGACGGATATATGAAGCAAGGAAAGATCGGATATATCTAACAAGAGGATCAGCTGATTTTTTGCGGAGATGTCCGAGAAATACATGAAAGTCAAATGGTCTATGAGATTGCTGATATTGTTCCAGTGGGTTAACATCAACGTGTATTGAGTGATGTCTAATTACTTCTGGTTGTTTTGGTGGGGTCTGTTGTACTGGTTGTATCTGTTCCTCTTGTTTAGTTTCAGAATCTGATAAATCAATCAAATTATCATTATTGTTGTGCGAACTTCCATTCTCAATAGGTGGCGTATATGGTTGCATAGTCATATGTTCATGTGGTTTCTCTTGTATTGGAACTGTAGTAGATTGTGATTCTTTTTGCTGACTTTCTTCAGTCTCAACAAAAGGACCAAAAGCTGATTCTTCCAAGACATTCTGTTCATTTCCACACTTCTCTTTGACTGTCTCGCTTTCTTGTTCTTGCTCTTCCTCTCCTGCTACCTCCTCCTCTCCCTGCTCATCGTCATTGTTCTTTTCCTTGTGTTCTTGCTCATGCTGTTCTTCTTCAGAATCATGTTCCTCTTCAGGATGGTGTTCCTTCTCGTATTCTTGCTTATGCTCAACATTCAGACTACTCGTTTGTTCTCTACCTCCTATCTCTTCCTTTTCAACTTCAAACGTCTCTTGTACCTCTCCCACCCCAGCCAATACATCCTGCTTTCCTTCTCCCTCCAGTTGATCCTCCCTTTTCAAATCAAACTTATCAAACAACTCAATTAAATGCGTACCCTTACCTCTATCCTCATTCCCAACCAGTCCAATGCCCGATGTCACCCCCGCTTCAATACCATCATCTCCCCGTAATGGTGATCTAACCCCACTAGACACGTCAATTGATGATCCCGACGCAGGAGGAGTATAACTAGTAGTCGTCTCCGTCGTGGATGTCGTAGGTGTTGATTTGGATATGTTGAATGCTGGCAACATATTTGTATGGGTTGTGTTTCTATGGTCTATATATCCTCTCGTGTAGCCTTTTGTTTTCGGCTACCTTAAACTCACCACTTTCCTAATATAGACTTTTAGGTGGCGTCACGTGAGAACATACCCTTAAATTTCTACAACTAGCTATAATGTTACAAAATATTTATTACAATTTAATTATTACTATGAATGTATATCTTTGTCTTCTTCTTTTTGGTGAATGGACTTGTGGAACGTGAGAATGGTGAGTTTGAAGATGTTCCTGTTGGTTCAGGCAGTGATGATTTAGACCGCAGCTTTGGTGATTCTTTAGATTCTTTGGGTGATTGACCGGGTTCTTTTGGTTGAGACAGTTCATGGATTGGTTTTGGTGAGTCATCGGGTTCTTTAGTTGATTCAATATTACTTTCTTTTGCTGACTCAACGTTAGCTTCTTTTGACACAACACTACTTTCTTCTGGTTGAGGTGGCGGTTCATTAAGTTCCTTTGGCTCAGGTGGTGCGTTTGTCTCCTCTGACACCTCTTTAGACGGTTCTTCCAGTAGAACAGACTCTTCATTCAATGGTTCCTTTGACTCCATAGATTCTTCCTCTTCTTTCAAAGGAAGTATACTCAACTTGACAACGGGTTTAAATGGCTCACTTGATATCTCTACCTTTTTAAACTTGGTTATTCTCACATATCTATGAACCAGTTCACCTTTCATCAACTCAAGCCTTGGTCTATTCCTTTCACTAAACTTGAATACAACAACTGATCCATCGCGCCTTACCAGAACATCCTTGTTAAATCGAGCAAGCTCCACCTTGGGAAGTTTGAATGTGACTCTAGTGCTATCCACTTTGACCAACGATTTCTTTGGCGATTGAACTTTTGGAACTACTGCTTTCACAGCTGCTGGTATTACCGGTTTGACAGGCGCCACAGATACCGGTGCCGCCGCTGCTTTAGTTTCCAGAGACGCACCAGGAGTAGCACGCGTAGCCACTCCTCCCGACTTCAAATTCAACTTTAATTTATTAGCCTGGAAACTCTTTCTTGTAGATAATTGAATCTTGAACCTTCCCTCTCTACGTAACACCACTTTACCATCACCCAAATTCTTGGCGACAATCTTTCGATTAAACTCACTCACATCCATACTTGGAACATTCAATCTCACCACAAGTTTATCTACTTCTCGATACAACACCAGACATATGCTAAACAAATCTCTTCTTTCACTTATACTCACCAAACTCAGATGGATAAGTTCCCAAAGACATCCCCGTAATCCATTCCCGATACTATAATCCCGTCTAAGTAATTCAATCGCGCCTCTGATTGTCGCACGAGCATATACATCTCGTTGTTTCTCCATTTCGGACCCTCCTCCTTCTTCAATGATGATCATACCCGTCTTGGAAGTAGCCTGGGCTTGTTGTTGTGTGGTAGAAAATTCCCGATCATCAAGCCCTGATTGGGTCCCTTCAATTGCCGCCACTGCGATCGAGTTAATAAGCGATGTGATTAATGATTGGCGATACATTGGTCTTTCCCAATTGAGTAAACACGTCTTGAGGAAATAATTCAAAATCGCCGAATTTCGTAATCCACCAAGTCGAAATAACCCTGTAAACGCTTCAACTCGAGCTTCCAGAGGATACTTATCCAACGTAAAGTATATCAAATCTTCAAATGAGAGATCAACAATGTTGGCCACTGCAAGTCGGATCTTTTGTTTAATACAGGTGATTTCAATGATATTATGATATGAAGGCATATATTGATCTAGTTTCAATAATCGATCAATTTCAGTATTCACTTGTTGAGCAAACTGTTTGGTATTTGGTTCATCTCGACGACCACCATGTGTTACAGCTGTAGTGGTTAACGCTTCAATAAGTTTGGAAACATAGATACTATCAGTGAATGAATTATTGGTATTATCATTAAACTTGACCAAATTAAACAACAACTCTTTAATAACTGGTGGAACATCACCATTTTCATCTCGTATCTTACTGAGAATCCCTGGAATCGAAACTTGAATGAAATATTGTCTAAAATCACCAAAATCGTTAGATTTAGGAATGGTACTACCACTAAAACAAAACATCTCCTTATATGCACGTAACAAATAACTTAAACCTATGAAATTATTACTTGAATTCAGAAACTTGGCAAGCGCCTCAGCAGCAGCAATCCTAACCCCATAGAAATAGCGACTATCCATCAATGTTCTCACCAACACCGTACAATGCACGGTATTAGGTTTATCTAATCCTCGGAAATACCGGACACTTTCCAAATGAGCTTCAATATCACGATCATAAATCAATTGAGAAGCAAACATATAATCAGGCTGTCTAATATCAATCAATCCAATCCATTCATAATCTACATCTACTCGTATCCATTCAAATGGATCATTAAACATCATTTCTTCATCACGTTTATCAAATTCAGCCAATCCCCATGAATTAACATCAGTCGGAGAAGTAAGCACATCACCTAGACGAGAAGTGAATGGTGACACCATATCTAACCCAGCTTCAATGTCTTTCTTTTTCGGTTTCCTGAATTTCAGATTATATTGAATGTCGATCTTCGTATTACCTTCCTTTAATTCAACAATATGTTCATACGGAGTCCCATCTGCTTCATGCACCCGGATAGTTATAGGTCCAGTGAATACAGGAAGTAAAGGATAACTAGGCTCATCTTCAATATACGATGTCGCATCATTGATAAACAGTCGTGCCGTAAGTCTTGGCTGACGTTTTTCAAGATGTTGAACTTGTCGAATCTGCATTTCAATCATGCCTCTCTTCTTATTGAATTTCTGCGAGATCCGAAGATGTGGAGTTCCTGTAGAATATACCCATTGTTTAAAAAATCCATCAAGTTTATTTCGATTTACTTTTTCACACAAGTATTGGAAATGACTGGTTGTTATTGTTCCATTGGGTAAATCTCCAGACATGGCCTGAAGGAAAAGCTTGGGAAGAACACGAGATAATCCAAATGATTTATCAGTTTTAGTCATACGTTTATTCAAAATGAATAATACTATAGGTGCTTTCAATTTAACAAATTCCAAATCTGGTTCTACAATAGGGTATCGATAATATTGATGGGCCAATGGTCGTTTCCCAATGTCTTGTTTAATAATATCTCGCATTTGTTGTCGAATACGGTATTTATACTCATTAACCCCCATAAGTTTCCGGAGATAAGTCAGGGCCATGAAATGGGCAATTCCAATAGTACACCAAGAATCATGAACTGTTTGAGGCACGATATTTATACCTGACCATTGAAGAGCAATCAGATTCAACAAGGTTTGTGTGGTGGAAAACATGGGTTCAATGATGTTTTTAGGATATAACAAATTGGTTGAAAAACTTGAAAGTCCAGCAAACCCATTGGCAGGATTTGGTTGGAATTGAACAAATACAAGTGAATATGAGCTGAATGGGAATGAACCAAATTGTTTAATGAAAAAATCTAATGCTAATGAAGTCACTTCTGTGGTATTACGTGCAAGTTCAAGATCTTGTGGGAGAGCGTATACTGTGATTGGAGTACTTCCTGGTTTAAATTCTGAATCTTGTTCTTCTTCAAAATCTTGTTCATCACTTTCACTTGCAGCGGATTCTTGGTTTGCCAATACAAAACTTGAGAAACATCCTACAGCCCAACCTACATGATGAGCACATACTGGATTGAATAATGACCAGGAAACCACTTTTTTCGATAAATCAATAGGATGAGGTGTTTCTTTAACATTATTGAAATCTCCTGAACAAACCGTCAAGTCGAGATTCTCATCGTCTTCGTCTTCTTCTTCTTGTTCCTGTTCTTCAACTACAACGGAAGTATTTCTCCTACTTTGAGCATACTTTACTGCCTCTTTACTTCCAATTATCCTGGGATTGCCAATATCCTTGACCGTTCGAGGTATATTTATTTCAAGACTCCAAGTACATCGTTCCCACAAGTTATCAATACACGGTACCCAACTTGATGTCAGTATACCATAAGTGGAATTAACAGTGTATGCGTGCCAATTACGACGGTCAATGTTAGAATTGGTGATGAAATTGATTCCATTCTTGGGGTTTTGGAGACGATAATTGATCTTGATTTGTATGGGAGTGTAAACTTCTGAGGATGTAGGTTTGGATTTAAGAAATGATGGGGTTACTCCTGACTGTGGAGTCACGGAATTTATATCTGTGAGTTCAAACTTGATGGAATCTGGAAGAATAATTACAAGCTCTTCGGTATTGGTTGTACTTGAATCAGTTGTGGCCGTACTTGCGAAATTTGGCCCAGCTGTTGTTGGTATATCCGTACTGGTAGAACTCTCTGGATCCTTAAACAAGTAACTCAACTTTTGTCGTATCATATGATGTTGATTTATTCCAAATCGATCACTATACAAATCCATTAGATTCAACCTTCCCTCTTCTAAACATCCTTCAAAATAAGCTGGGTCGTTGATATAAAGCATATCCTTATGAATATAATTGACGCACCGAATACCATTAACAAACACATCTTGAATCTCCATCTCTCGACAATCCAATTTCACGGTTTTCAAAGTATTACTCCTTGGAATGACCGTCAATTCCGTGAATCCCTGGATGGAATTACTAGCCAAATCAACATCGATATTTATTCGTTGATGTCCCACTTTCAAAAGCTGTGACAGTAAATTCGACAATTTAGAACGTATACGTGATCGTGGGGTTGTGGTAGTACCGGGTCCTATCCCACTCGGTGGCCCACCATACCTGGGAGTTATGGGTGGTGGATGTACCATTCCAGGAGTTCCTGAACGCGATAGCGAATGAAAGTCATGTGACATGTCTTAATAAAAAAGTATGCAATTGTGGTGGTCGTGCCTCGTTTGATCAAGGATTACCTCTGTAAATTCCGTTGTATTGTCTTAGGTGGATTGAATAGAATTGCTTGTTTTGTTATTGAATGGTTGAACAGTTTAAAACAAACAAGAAAAAAAAATCCAGCCAGTGGTACTGCATATAAGTTGGTAAAATTTCTGAGCTACCAGGTGCAATATTTTGATTGCAAAAATACCAAAGAGAAAGATATTGAAGAAGATGAAAAGGTTAATTGTTGGATATAGGGTTATAATAAACTTCTCAAATTCTAAAATTTGCTGCATCCATGATATATACTTTTACTACCCTAAATCTACTGCAAATCTCGCTGATGCTTATTCAGGCAATCATAAGCCAGTATTTTGAAAAATCAATTTCACGTCTATCAGCTCTTCCGATAAAATAACATCGTTGGCCTAAAATAACTTGATACAACCTTGGGCACATTCCAAGTTTTACCAACTTTCCAATCTTTTCATAATCATAGATCGTATCGTCATACTCTTTAGTTACTCGATAAAACTTGTCAAAATCTTCCAATTGCCAAAGCTTCCACCCCACTTGACTACGTGAGAAATAAACTCTTGTAATTGATTTTTGCTTGATTAAAATGTCTCGTAAAGTAGATTTATACCTGTCTTTTTTCATATTGGTTCGAAGAAGAAGACTGAGCAATGAGTTAGGCTCTAGAACACCAATGAGATTTGCAGAATTAAGAGGTAAATTTGATAATGCCAAATGTTTTAGGTTTCTCATTTGTCCCAACATATCTTTTAAATGCTCTTGAGATGGATACTCCTCCTCAACACTCACAATCATAAGTTGGAAAAATGAAATTTGTTCCAAGTTAAATAACTTAACCATGGGCGAGATGTCTAAAGGACGAAACAGATAAATGGCCAAGTGTTTGATTTTGGGAGATATTTTATCAATCAACAGGAACTCATTAATCTTTTCCTCTGTTAAATAGGCCACTTCCAAAGCTGTTAAGTTAGGTAAGTATGAGTATGAAATAATCCCCAAGTTTGTATCATAACAATAAATTTCTAATTTACGAACCCATGGCATGGATTCTAGCGTTATGTTTTTCCTTATGGATAAAGTGGGGTTCTTATAAGTTGGAATGATATTATGCTCTATAGTTGAAAAATCTATATCTGGGAACAATATTTTAGCAAACTGAATCATATCATCAGCATCCCCGAACTTTCTAAAAATAACCTTACGAGTATGTTTCATGTTCAAACTGAATATTTTTGTTTTACTTCTCAAGAGTTTATTGACTACGGTGTATTTGATATAGAACGCCGTACATAAATCCCTTGCGATTTCTATTCGCGGTTTCTCAATATTCACATATATTTGCCTGTGTAGTTTTTTGTTGGATAATTTGTATAACCTTGAATTGACTAAATTGACCTTAGTGAGGTTAATTTGATTGAGGTGGGATAGAATAAGTTCAAGAATTTCATCTGGTAAATCAAGAATCGAGGTCGGTTCCCGATTTCCGTTTTCGTGCATTTTAACGTTCATCTTGCACTACTTGTTTGCTTGACTGTTTATTCAGCACAGGGACAATTTCTGTTTTTTCCAATAGAATGGATCTGATTACAAATTTAAATGTTTATGCATATATGTTCTGTAGGATTGATTTAAGGAAAGTCGAAGTAATATTCTCGCGTTTCTGGTTTAGTGGTTTCTACATTTGGATGTTTCTCCTTACATTAACGGCGTTTGCTTTGAGGTATTGATTGATAGGGTCTATCTATATATATTCACTAAACTTCTCAAATTCTAAAATTTGCAGTATACATGCTATATACTTTTCCAAATCCACTTAGGAGCGAATCAATAGCAAGAAATTTGCTGGAAATCTGGCTGATACTTGGTGTCTTAATCTTCAGCACTCATACGCCTGTATTTTTCAAAATCAATTTCACTCATAAACCTGTATTTTGAAAAATTAATTTCACGAACATCACCTCTCTCGACAAAATAACATCGTTGGCCCAAAATTACTTGATACAACCTTGGGCACATTCCTAGTTTCACCATCTTTCCAAGCTTTTCCATTGGATAATCACAATCCGCAAAGTCGTTCTCTGCAGTTACTCCTCGATAAAACTTATCAAAATTTTCCAATTGCCAAAACCGCCACTCCAAATGAGCGAATGAGAAATGAACTCTTGTAATTGATTTTTGCCTGATTAGAATATGCGGTAAAATATATTTATACATATCAGCAAACAGATCGGCTCGTAGAAAAAGACTGAGCAAGGAATTAGGCTCTAGAACTCCAATGAGATCTGTGGAATCAAGAGGTAAATTTGATAATGCTAAATGTTTTAGGTTTCTCATTTGTCCCAACATGTCTTGTAAATTCTCTTGAGATGGATACTCCTTTGCAACACCCTCAACCATAAGTTGGAAAAATGAAATTTGTTCCAAGTTAAATAACTTAGCAATGGGCGAGATGTCGAAAGGCAAGACCAAAGAAAGGGCCAAGTTTTTGATTTGAGGGGAGATTTTATCGATCGACATCAACTCGTTAAACTTTTCCTCTGTTAAGTTGTATATTTCCAACGTGTTTAAATTAGGCAAGTATGTGTATGAAATAATCCCAAAATCAACATCCCTATAATTATCGATTTCTAATTTATGAATCCATGGCATGGTTTCTAGGCTTACGCGATATTTTACGTATAAAAAGTTGTCATCAAAAATTGTCATGTTACTCGCCTCTACATATGCGAAAACTACACCAGGGCATAGTCTTTGAGCTATCCGAATCATACCAAAAGCATCCGCACTGTACCTTCTCAACACAACATTACGAATGAGTTTCATGTTCAAACTGGGGAACAAATTGTCAACTGTCACTAGACGATTGACCACAGTGTATTTAATATAGAAAGCCGTATGTAAATCGCTTGAGATTTCCATTCGCCTTTCCTCATTATTCACAAATATTTGACTGTATAGTTTTTTCTTGGATAATTTGTATAACCTTGAATTGATTAAATTGACCGTAGTGAGGTTAAGTTGATTGAGATGGGATAGAATGAGTTCAAGAACGTCATCTGGTAGATCCAGAATCGAAGTTGGTTCCGGATTTCCGTTTTCGTGCACCATTTTAACGTTCATCTTGTACTGCTTGTTGTGCGTGACTGTTTATATAGCACAGTGGCAATTTTTACTTTTCCCAATAGAATGGATCTGATTACAAATTTAAATATTTATACATATATGTTCTGCAGGATTGATTTAAGGAAAGTCGAAGTAAGATGATCACGTTTCTGGTTGGTTTCTACATTTGGATGTCTCTCCTTACATTAAAGGCGTTATACTTCTTAATCTTTGAAGTATTGATCGAAAGGGTCTAGGTTCCAGAGATGGTTATCACATACCGCATCTTAGATCTTCAATTGTGTGAATACTTCAACGATAATATTTTACAACCAACTTTTCGTTCCGCATATTGATGAAAGTTATAGTTGGGCTTAAGCAAGTTGATCGATTGGTGAATTATTTTTCTAGTGAACTATTCTCGCCTAAACTCTTTTGCAATGTAGCTGCAAATTCCAAGGTTAGGTTGTATTTACCACTTTCTTTTCTTTTTCTAACTTATTTTCCTTTTAATTAAAAGTTCCAATATAATCAAGGACTGATTTTATCAGTTCAAATCTGACACTTATACTCCAATGTTTGATTTTTATCAATCGAATGAATTTTTCAAGTCTAGTACTTGTTACTCGATTCCATATTGATATATGAATATCATGATGTGTTGATTCTGTAATTCTGTTGCCATCTCTAAGATGTTTACAATCAAAGAGATGCTTTTGGATATACTGTGATTGTTTAAGGAGAGCACTAGGGGGTTGTGATAAGACGTGTTCGTGATCGACAGGCTGGAATATTGGTATTAGATACCAATTGTTATACCTAACAAGAGCAGCTCTATTACGTAACTACTACTTTTATCTTCTAAGACAGAACAGCAAATTTTACTGGAAATATCGTCAATACTAGGGTTGTATTAACGCAAACGAGGCAACAACCTATATTTCGCAAAATTAATTTTGCGACTATCACTTCTCTCGACAAAATAAGATCGTTGGCCCAAAATAACTTGATACAACCGTGGACATATTCCAAGTTTTATCAACTTTTGAACCTTTTCAATTGTATAATCATAATCCGCACGGCAGTACTCTCTGGTTCCTTCAAAAAAGACGTTGAAATAATCCAACTGCCAAAATTCCAGCTTCGATTCGGTAATTGAGAAATACACCCTTGTAATTGATTTTTGCTTGATTAAAATATCGGGCAAGATAAACTTATACCGATCAAATTTGAGATTGATTTGTAGAAAAAGACTTAGTAATGAATCAGACTCTAGAATGCTAACGAGGGTGGCAGAATCAAGAGGCAAATATGATAACCCCAAATGTTTTAGGTTTTTCATTTGCCCCAACATGCATCGTAAATTCTCGGCAACTTCAGATGAATAATTGTTTTCTGAAGCTTGAATCTTAAGTTGGAAAAATGAAATTCGTTCCAAGTTAAATAACTTAACCATGGGAGAGATATCGAAAGGCAGAACCAAAGAGAGGGCCAATTGTTCGATTTGAGGGGAGGTTTTATCGATCGACATCAACTCGTTAAACTTTTCCTCCGTTAAGTTGTATATTTCTAACGTGTTTAAATTAGGCAAGTATGTGTATGACATAATCTCAAAATCAACAACCGTCTTAGAATCATCGATTCCTAATTTTTTGACCCATGGCATGACTTTCAGCCTTATGTGTTTCTTTATGAATAAAGTGAAGTTATCATGATTCGTCTTGAAAGTCAGCACTGGAGTTGAGAAATCTAAATTTGGGCATAGTCCTTTAATCAACCGAATCAAATCCTCAGCATCCTCATTTTTAGTTTCAAAAACAATTTTACGAATATGTTTCATGTTCAAACTGGGGAACATCTTTTCAAATCTCTTGAAGTTATTGATTACAGTGTAACTAATATAGAATGCCGTAATTAAATCACTTGCCATTTGTATCTCCAGTTCTCCATTATTCACAAATATTTGACTGTATAGTTTCTTCTTGGCTAATTTGTAAAACCTTGAATTGATTAAATTGACCTGAGTGAGGTTAAGTTGATTGAGAT
Source organism: Spathaspora sp. JA1 (assembly GCA_003676035.1). Classification (NCBI taxonomy): domain Eukaryota; kingdom Fungi; phylum Ascomycota; class Pichiomycetes; order Serinales; family Debaryomycetaceae; genus Spathaspora; species Spathaspora sp. JA1. The sequence goes on along the minus strand of NSGQ01000001.1, from coordinate 499,646 downwards.
GGGATAGGATAAGTTCAAGAACGTCATCTGGTAGATCAAGAATTGAGGTGGGTTCTGGATTTCGCTGTACTATACGTTTTTGCTGCCCTTTCCGCTTTCGCTTTACCTGTGCCATTTTTGAGATTGATCTTTACAAGCTGTCCTTGATTGATAATTTTTAAGCCAGTGCTTGATTTATCCCAGATATTGAAGTATATTCTTCTACAAATCTAAATATCTAAACCTAGACCTATTCAGGGTTGCTCTGAGGACACCGGGAGCAAAATCCGCCGTTGTTTGGTTCAGTGGTTAATTTGGTATTTTCGTTTGAGAGTAGTCTCCCATCCACTAGTTGTTCTGGGCAGTTCAAATCGCCTCCCCTCCGTGTTTGTGGGGTACGCGAAATAACAATTGAATCGGGAGTGTATATCCGCATTGCCAAATTTTGAAACCTTAATTTTACTAATTGCTTAAGCAGTAACTTTTTATATCATATATTGAAGCGAAGATTTTCTGGTTAGAATCGAACAGATTATCTACAGGTTTAAAACTGGTGAATCAATTCTTTTCACCTCATTTTTTTTGCAATATAAAAGAGATACAAATTCTAAATCTAAACTTTGCAATTTACTACTTACTTTTCTTTTAATTACTCTTTTACTAGCTTATTCCTTTTGATTACAAATTCTAACCTTACATTCCAATGTTTACCTCCAAAACTTTTGCCCGGCTGAGTAATCCCTGGGCCAGAGTTTTTATCAACCCAATAGGTTTTTCTACAACCAGCACTGCATTCCTATTGATATAAATAACATAATGGATGTTGATTTTGCTATGCTATTGCCATTTCTAAGAAGTTTACAATCAAAGAGATACCTTTTCTTATAGTTTGATTGATTGGTTACGGAGATTACTAGGGGCTCGTGATTCTGTTCGTGATCTAGTTTTCCATAATTTCAAAAGAAAGAAAAACAGACAGGCTTAGTATAAACAGTCATGGTCGTCGATATACTTATCTATCATCCTACGATTATCAAGCTCTGTTCGTTCTTGGATAGTGCTACACAGCGGGAGAAGCACCTATTGGTATCAGATACCAATTGTTATGGGTGACCAGAGCAGCTCTATTACCTAACTACTAAACTTTAGTTCTAAGACAGAACAGCGAAATTGTTTGAAATATCGTCAATACTAGAGCGGTATTAACGCAAACCAGCCAACAACCTATATTTTGAAAAATCAATTTCACGAATATCACCTCTTTCGACAAAATAAGATCTTTGGCCCAAAATAACTTGATACAACCGTGGACATATTCCAAGTTTTACCAACTTTCCAACCTTTTCAATTGTATAATCATAATTCGCACGGTCAAACTCTACAAAAAAGCCGTTGAAACATCCCAATCCCCAAAAACGCAAATACGATTCGGTAGATGAGAAATACACCCTTGTAATTGATTTTTGCTTGATTAGAATATCCGGCAAGACAAATTTATAACGATCAAATTTAAGATTGATTCGTAGAAAAAGACTAAGTAATGAATCAGGCTTTAAAATACTAATGAGAGTGGCAGAATCAAGAGGCAAGTATGATAACCCTAAATGTTTTAGGTTTTTCATTTGCCCCAACATACATCGTAAATTCTCGGCAACTTCAGATGAATAATTGTTTTCTGAAGCTTGAATCACAAGTTGGAAAAATGAAATTCGTTCCAAGTTAAATATCTTAGCCATGGGCGAGATGTCGAAAGGCAGAGCCAAAGAAAGGGCCATGTTTTTGATTTGAGGGGAGATTTTATCAATCGACATCAACTCGTTAAACTTTTCCTCTGTTAATTGGTATATTTCCAACGTGTTTAAATTAGGCAAGTATGTGTATGAAATAATCCCAAAATCAACATCCCTCTTAGAATCATCGATTTCTAATCTATGAACCCATAGCACGAGTTCCAGCGTTATTTTTTTACTTATGAATAAAATGGAATTTTCATAATCTGTTGCGTAATGTAGCGCTAGAGTTGAAAAAACTACATCTGGGCATAGTCCTTTAATCAACCGAATCATATCTTCAACATCCTCATTTTTAGTTTCAAAAACAATTTTACGAATATGCTTCATGTCCAAACTGGGGAACATGTTTTCAAATGTCTTAAAATTACTGATTACAGTGTAACTAATATAGAATGCCGTAATTAAATCACTTGCAATTTGTATCTTCAGTTGTCCATTATTCACAAATATTTTACTGAATAGTTTTTTCTTGGCCAATTTGTAGAACCTCCAATTGATTAAATTGGCCTGAGTGAGGTTAAGTTGATTGAGATGGGATAGGATAAGTTCAAGAATGTCATCTGGTAAATCAAGTATCGAGGTGGGTTCCAGGTTTTGCTTTTCTTTCAGCATTTCGTCGTTATTCTTGTTCAACTTCGTTGGTGTTTTTTTAAAAAATTTTTCTCAATATGTTGAAGTATTTTCGGCAACAATGATTAGATCTACAAAATTTATTCAGGAGTTGAGTTGAAGAACAGAAACAACAACACTGTGTGGTTTAGTGCTTGTATTCTCGTTTGACATATGTCGCCCATTTATCTAGTTGTTAGCCTAGAAGGTCTCCCCTCTTCGTGGGGCTGGATAATTATTGTACTGGGATAACAGATTGAGTGAGTACATTGTTATTGCCGAGCCGGTGATTTCCTACCAAATTGTATGCATGTTTCAAAGATACACGTTTTAGTAGTAAATAGTCGTTTCACTTATTGATGAAAGAATTCCTAGTTGGACTTGAACAAATTTGTTGCAAATTTTTCGATGTTTTGTTTGTAAACTTTTCTAGCCTCAATTTTTTTTGCAGTATAAAAGAACTGCAAATTCCAAATGTAAATTTTACAAATATTTATCACTTTCTTTTTCTTTTAACTGTTCTTTTAACAAATCAATTTCCTTTTGAACTACAATTGCAATAGTAAAGGTAAGTATTTTTCCAAACCAAGATAACAACATTCATAGCCATGCAATTTACATGATTTAGGACTAGGTTTCATAACTTTCAATCCAGCGTTTAGCGCTAAACTTTCACATTCAATACTAACAACTAACATAGATCACAAAATATTATCATATAACCCAATACTTATTCAAAGTCAAATCAATGCTCACCCGTTTAATTGTTATCAATCCAATGTTTTTTAAATCTGGCTCCTATCCATTCCATATCTAGATATAAATATCATAATAGGCGCCATTTAATTCATGATGCTATCCTTTTATGATTTTCAAGAAAGAGATTTTGTTCCAACAAGGAGAAATAGTATATTGCTTTGTTGATTGGTTTAGGGGGATATTAGTGGTTAGGATTTAAAGAGGGTCTGTTTGTGGGCGATAATATAAGGAATTTGGAAAGCCTCTACTTCTACTAACTTTTCTTCTCCAAGAATTGTGAAAGATTGATATAGAAAATACTCCTTATTGGAATTAAGTAAAAGTTTATCTTAGATTCTCCATATTAGGTACACAGGTTTGGTTTTGAATACATTTTGCCACTGAGATATACTTTGACTGATTGCACGTAATCTCTTCTTTGTCTATGGCTCCCACCCAAAGTCCAAATTTTTTCAATCTTTTACTTGTAGTTGCAGTAATTTACATTTGGATTATGGTATTGTTACTATATACAAGTATCTAATTTAATGGTCCATATTTATTTTCCTTGAATGAACATTCCATTCTCAACAATTGTTTATATTGCTCCAGTATCAACCCTACACTTGGAAAAGCAATTATTTCCTCGTTATACATCACACAAGGTAATGTATTGAATTCAGAACTAACAATCTTTCCCTGGATAAAGTCCTTAGCAAGTTTTGGTTTATCTTGTTTATGCATATACGGAATAACTTTAATCTGCGTGGTTTCGTCACTGGAAAACCTAACCCAGAACCTCCTATCGAACAAAACATATTCACTCCAGTTGTCATTAACAGTCATCTGTAAACTTATATCACCTTCGGTTGTTTTAATAGGCTGTCTCCTGATCATAATATCAAGTATATCGTCTTCAAGCTTAACTTCAAATGTAAGATTCATCATCGTGGTTTTAAATTTTGTGTCATTAGTTTGCAAAAACTTTTGGATCTTGGGGATTAATTGTCGTTCCAATTTGGCGTACGCCCAATGATAATGTCTGAGTGTTGAGTAAGGATATAAAATTTGATAGAAATACTTTCCCAAGACAATTTCATTGGGTATCGTGAATAAACTACGAGGGAGTTTCACATTGAGCGATCCCATGGGTTGGTTATGTTTGATATAGTTGTTCTTTTCAACCATATTTCTAATATTGTTGGCCCGATCTTCAAACGATTCAGCTAAATTGTAGACTTGGTCATGTGAATCACGAAGCTCTTGTTTGGAAATACAACTATATCGGCTCGGATCTGACTCAATCTTTGTCGGTATAACATCACTGATTAAATGTCGCAAGTAATTCCGTCTAGTCAAATTAGTGTCTTGATTTGTAGGATCATTAAAATACGTGACCCCGTTAATTTTACAAGTTTCCACAATGTCCTGTTTTTCAAATTGCCAAAATGGTCGATATACCAAAACTGAATGATGGTTATCAATCGGTGACAAATCATTCCTGGGAAGTCGAGTGATCTTCCTGGTTCCAGCAAGTCCATAAATTGAACTATTCCCCTGGAGCCGTTGGATAAATGTCTCTAATTGATCATCTAAATGATGACCCATAAATAATGCACCTATATTTTCTAATTTACAAACATTTTCAAATTCTAAATATCGTTTATGTCGAGCAACTTCTTCAAAGTTCCCTATGGAATTGACATCCTGGTCATAGCTCAAAGTTCTCACCACATGGTTAACATCCCACTGCTTAATTACTTCGTGTATGTGTTTGGTTTCATCTGTAGATTCAGGTCGATACTTGTGATCTATAGTTATTGCAAAGATATCGGTTTTCGGTGAATATAAATGTTTATATTGACTTAATAAATATGTAAGAAGCATCGAATCTGCCCCTCCTGAAAGGGCAATGGCAACTTTATTCGGAAGAACATTCCTAGTGTTAAAGTACAGTCGGAGTACATTGCCAAATACCTCGAGTGATATTACTCTATTCATAACACTTACCTATATACACTTTCTCCTTAGGGTTTGATAAAGGTTAACTTCTATAAATCTTAATCTCTGTCGCTTGATGCTGCACGTGACGCGGAGAAAATTTTTTTGTAATTTTTTTTTTCACCAAGTATCAGAAGGCAGATTTAAATTAGTCATAAGACAAGTCAGATCTACAGTCCTGTTTAAATCCTAGTTTATACTGTTAAGACAATGGCTGAAACTACACAACCTCCTCAACAAGGGTTCAGTTTCCCAGGAGAAGAAGAATCCGTTGGTGCTCTTTGGGACGAAGTTAATGCCTTCCATCGTACTTTAGAAATCACTGAAGATTTACCACCATTTGCTTTCTTTGATGGTCCACCTTTTGCCACTGGTACTCCTCATTATGGTCATATCTTGGCTTCTACTGTCAAGGATATTATCCCTAGATACGCTACTATGAATGGTTACCATGTTGAACGTAGATTTGGTTGGGATACCCATGGATTACCTGTTGAACATGAAATTGACAAAAAGTTGGGAATTACTTCCAAACACGATGTTTATGCTATGGGTATTGACAAGTATAATGCTGAATGTCGTTCCATTGTTATGAGATATGCTGATGAGTGGAAGAGAACTATTAAGAGATTAGGTAGATGGATTGATATGGAGAATGATTACAAGACTTTATATCCTGAATTTATGGAATCTGTATGGTGGGCGTTTAAGGAATTGTATAAGAAAGATGCTGTTTATAGAGGGTTGAGAGTCATGCCTTATTCTACTGCCTTGACTACCCCATTGTCTAATTTTGAATCTCAACAAAATTATAAAGATGTTAATGATCCAGCTATTACTATTGCCTTCCCATTATTGGATGACGAAGATACCGTGTTGGTTGCTTGGACCACTACTCCTTGGACTTTGCCTGCTAACATTGCTCTTGCTGTTAATCCAAACTTTGAATATGTCAAGATTTTCGATGAAGACAAGAAGAAGCATTATATCTTGTTAGAAGGGTTACTTTCCACTTTATACAAGAAACCAGCTGCCGCCAAATATAAAGTAGTTGAAAAACTCAAGGGTAGTGAATTAGTTGGTCTTAAATATAAGCCATTGTTCAACTATTTCTATGAAGAGTTCAAAGGTCGTGGATTCCAAGTTATTCCTGGAGATTATGTTACCAATGATTCCGGTACTGGTATTGTTCATCAAGCTCCATCATATGGGGAAGAAGATTTCCAAGCTGCTACTGCTTATGGTATCATTTCCGAAAAGCAACAACCACCAAGTGTAGTTGATGATACTGGTAAAATGTTACCTAATGTTCCAGATTTCCAAGGAGTTTACTTTAAAGATGCTGACAAGTTAATTATCAAACATTTGTCTGATAATGGTCGTATCTTGGTCAACTCTCAAGCCAAGCATTCGTACCCATTCTGTTGGAGATCAGATACTCCATTGATGTACCGTACTGTCCCAGCTTGGTTTGTCCGTATTGGAGAAGTCATTCCTGAAATGTTGGACAATGTCGACAAGACCAATTGGGTTCCATCCAATATTAAAGACAAGAGATTTTCCAACTGGATTGCCAATGCTCGTGATTGGAACATTTCAAGAAATAGATATTGGGGTACTCCTATCCCATTATGGGTTTCTGACGATTTTGAAGAAATTGTTTGTGTTGGATCTATTGATGAATTGAAGGAATTGTCTGGTAGAGATGATATTACCGATATCCATCGTGAAAGCATTGATTCTATTACTATCCCATCTAAACAAGGTAAGGGTGATTTAAAGAGAATTGAAGAAGTGTTTGATTGTTGGTTTGAATCTGGTTCTATGCCTTATGCTTCTAAACATTATCCATTTGAAAATAAGGAAAAATTCTTAAACTCCTTCCCAGCCAATTTCATTTCTGAAGGGTTGGATCAAACTAGAGGTTGGTTTTATACTTTGACTGTTTTAGGTACTCATTTGTTTAAAACTGCTCCATATCAAAACGTTATTGTTACCGGTATTGTTTTAGCCGCCGATGGGAAAAAGATGTCCAAGAGATTAAAGAATTATCCTGATCCATCGATTGTTTTGGAACGTTATGGTGCCGATGCATTACGTTTATATTTAATCAACTCTCCAGTTTTACGTGCTGAAACTTTGAAGTTCAAGGAAGAAGGTGTACGTGAAATCATTAGTAGTGTCATGTTACCATGGTATAACTCATACAAGTTCCTTAAAGATGCTGCTGATATCTTTAAAAAGGATAACGGGGTTGATTTCATTTATGACCGTGAATTACGTTCTGAAAACGTTATGGACCGTTGGTTATTAGCTTCTATCCAATCCTTGATCCAATTCATCCATGAAGAAATGAATGGGTATAGATTGTATACCGTTGTCCCACGTTTGTTACATTTCATTGAAGATTTAACTAATTGGTATATTCGTTTCAACCGTCGTAGAATCAAGGGATATTCCTCTGATGATGTTGAAGACACCAAGAAGGGTCTCAACACTTTAGCCGAGGCTTTGCTCATTCTTTCTCGTGCCATGGCTCCATTCACTCCATACCTTGCTGATGGTATCTATCAAAGAATCAAGGGATATTTCAAGCAAGAAACCTTGGAAGCTATTGTCATCAATGCTAAACATAAGGATTTAAGATCAGTACATTTCTTGAATTATCCTAGTGTTAGACAAGAACTTTTCGATTCTGAAATTGAATTGGCAGTTTCTAGAATGCAAAAGGTTATTGAATTGGGTAGAAACATTAGAGAAAAGAAGATGATTTCTCTCAAGACTCCATTGAAGGAAATTGTCATTTTACATTCTGATCCTGCTTACTTGAGAGACATTGAGAAATTGAAGGATTATATCAGTGATGAATTGAATGTCCGTACCATTACCATCACTTCTGATGAAGCCAAATATGGTGTTGAATATTCTTGTGTTGCTGACTGGCCAGTGTTGGGTAAGAAGTTAAAGAAGGACGCCAAGAGAGTCAAGGAAGCATTACCTAAGGTTTCCTCCGCTGAAGTTCAAGCTTTCGCTGAATCAGGAAAGATCACGGTTGATGGTATTGATTTGGTTACTGAAGATTTACAAGTCCAACGTGGATTATCTCAAAGCGCTTGTGAGTCCCAAGGTTTAGAAAGTAGAACTTTCCAAGATGTTTTGGTTATCTTGGATGTCAACTCCCATCCTGAATTAGAAAGTGAAGGTTTAGCAAGAGAGTTAATCAACCGTATTCAAAGATTAAGAAAGAAGGTTGGATTAAACACCACTGATGATGTCCAAGTTGAATATCAATTGGTTAAAGATACTATTAATTTCAAGAATGTTGTCGCTGACAATTCTGAATTGTTGATCAAGTCAACCAAGACACCAATCCAAGAATTCTCTGATGCTGCTCCAGAACAAGTTGTCGCTGACGAAGAACAAACCATCAATGATACCGTGTTTAATTTGAGATTGTTAAAACTCTAAAGTCTATAAATATGTATTAAGCGCTATAGTCAGAAATTTTATAAATCGTTTACTTTCCATGTACTTAGTCCAGCACCACCAATTACAATCATATCTCTAAGTTTAGCTGAACATCCAGTATCGGCAATTGTAGTATATCTAGCAGATAAACAAGTTAGTTCTTCTTTGTATTCCCAAAGACGGACAATTTGATCAACAGAAGTAGTAACAAACTTGTGGTTATCCAATACAGAAATCGAAGTGATTGTAGCTGATGCGGCGTTAGATTCATACATTACAATATCTAAGCTTAAATCGGGGACATGTAAATCACATACAATCAACGCGTTATCATCACCACCAGTGATCAACCTGTATCCTGCTTCGTGTCTTACTATTTCCATTGCCTTGACACCACTCTGATGCAATTGTTGATGAATGATCAGGGCGCCTAAAGTGTATACCTCTTTGCCTGGATTTATTTTGGAAGTGACATCCCAAATAGTAACGTATCCATCAGTGGCACCAATCATTAACCAGGTTTTCCCTTCCTCCTTGATCAACTCAACGTTTAATATACAACAAGTAGTATAGAAATCATCCAATGCCAACTTACACATATCTTGGTACGTTGTCTGGTTCAAATCAACCTTCCAAATCTTAATGTTAGAATTGGAATATACTGTAACTAGCACAAACACGTTAGGTTCTATTTCAAGCGATGTAAAGTTCATGATTCTCAAATCGGGATTCTCCACTGCAGAAGGCTTCAATCTAACAAACTCCTTAACTAAGGGAACACCCGTGGTAGTTGACACTTTCCAGATTATGAATTCTTCATTAGCAGCAGAACTATCCATAAACATCTCATTCAAAAACTTAACTCTTTGTAACCCTGAGATATGATTATTCATACTCCAAGTACCATTAATCTCTCCATCTTTGCCCAATTGACTTATGGCGACAGTGGCATCTTCAGACGCGCTCACGAGTAACTTCCCATTGGGTGAAACTTCCACGTCTCTAATCTCACGACCATGGGTGCCTGAATGGATCAACCCGTCATTCTTAGAAAATCTGTGCAAGATAGTTCTAAATATTAAGCTAGTCTTGTCTTTGACATAGACGAAGTTTGTCGGAGTGAGTTTCCATTGTCTGTGACTGCCTCCGCATAATTCATTCATGATTTCAAATTGTTGGGTCTCATTCCAGATATAGAAATACAGGGACTTGAATCCGTATAATACTAGCTCGTCATTGGAGTTGATAGATCCACCTTCGATGAACCCCTTGGTTAGTTTATTAGCATGGGTTATGTCGAGCGTGAATGACGAAGTAAATGCAAGGGTAGTGTATAAGTAGCTTCCATCCTTGACTAATATTAACAAGGAAAGCTCTTGGTTTTTACTCCTGATTACTTGAACTGAGGTTATGGTGTCTCCTGGTGAAAGTTTCTTGAATAATCCCAATTCAGTGCTGGGGTTATTCAAATCGTATGCAGCTATAGTGACGTATCGTGATGCGATAATCAACCAATTGTTGACCGAATCAACTATCATATCAGTGGTGGTGAAACTGGTTTGATTAGGTTGTGGTAATTCTGTGACATTAACTAATTGAAACGATGAGTGGTATGTGAATTCTCGTAATATGAAGGGAATGGTTGGATTAGGTACATCTGCAAGCACGTAGAATTTGTTGTCCGTATGATATGTGAGTAAATTAGTCAATTTGTTCTTTCCAAGATATTCATCTTCAATCCATGATAGTTTTGGTTCTTGAGTATTGAAATCGAGAATCAATAAATCACCATTCCTAGCGGCAATTATGACAATATTTATATCAACAAATCCTTTAACTATTGCGAAATCTTTCAATTTCTCTTGATCGTGAAACTCAATCAATTCAAATGTATGTTTGGTCAAATCATATTGAATCAATACACCATTAGAAACAAGTATAATCAACTTATGTTTCAATTCAAAGAAATCACGAATGAAATCCTTCTTACCAAACTTGATATTCGTATGGTTTCCAATATGCTCAAGATTATATTCTACTCGATCACTTTCATTCAAATCATGTAATTTAATTCTCCCATCAGCACCACCAGTGACACAAACTCCGTACTCCAAATCATCAACATCTCCACTCCATATGTGTTTCCCACTATGACAATTCTCCACCATTTCCAATTGTATCAACTGATTGTTATCTGGTTCATATTGCCATAATCGTAAACTACAATCTTCACCCGTACTCATCACTCTAACTTTCTCCCCCTGGGTGCCTTTGAAAAACTCAAGAGTCCATATTCTCGACCCATGCCCCCATCCAGTTGCTAATACTTTCCCAGTTGTAAAATCGTACAATCTAATCGAACGATCATCACTGCATGACACGATAAACTGACCAGTCTTGTCAACTTTGACACCGAAGATACTTCCTTCGTGATCTGTCAAATTGTGAACAATCTTTCTCGAGTTAAAGTCCCAAATTATAACTCCACTCATTACTGTACCTGCTGCAACATATACTGTTCCATCTTCAGTTACTTGAATTGATCCACTATAAAGAATCGACTTTTCGTGACAATGCACCTTCTCTACAAACTCAAACTCGGTTAAATCAACTTTATACACCACATTATGAGAATTCAAAATCAACAACGTGTTTTCATCAAGAAAGGAACAAGTAACGATCCATTCATTAATCGCCCTCTCATGGAGTTCACTTGTCCCTTGCACAATCTCGGAGAATTCAAGAACCATGAAAGATCGAGCACCACTAAGCACAACTCTACCATGTTTGATTTCAATATGATGGATCTTATTCCTGTGAAACACTTGCTTACTGAAAATTTCAACCACATCTAATTTCGTACTGTTTGAAAGTTTAAAGATCTTAAGTATTGGTCCATATCCAGCAAGTACATATCCAGAATGGAACTTCAACGCAGTCACGGGACCATAGTGATTCAAGGGAGTGAATTGATCTTCATTGAGACAAGAAACTTTATTGAACCCAGACTCTGACATTGTTGCTGGTGGAGTAGTTGTTGCAAAAAGTGATGTGATGAGGTTGATATAAAAACTTTTTCCTTACAATTTAATGTATTGCTGTATGGATGTAACTTTGGGCTGGGCTTTGATTAGGTTGTGTTTTTTGATTGCAAAATCATACTGATGCAACTATAATATCTACTATCTCGACAGTTTGCAACTATAGTAACCCCATGAACATAGTTTATACAAAACTATACAAACTTGTTAAGTACATTGTTCAGGGTGTTTACTATGTCTGTATCTGGTAGCGCTGTATCTCAACAAAAAGTCATTCCTGCATAGAACATAACCAATGAAAATTATCCCAAACTAAGCTTGAAAAAAACCTATCAAAAATACCTCCTAGTTGATATCAAGGTTAGTAGGTTAAAATAGTAGGTAACAACATGACAGCTATTCTTCCCTTCACTGAAGCTAATAGCAAGAGGATTGCCTCATTATTCAGACAATCATTACGTCTTGCCTGGAGTCATTCTGCTAAATTTGAAGCTTATAGAAATGCCACCATTCAAATCCGTCAACAATTTGAAGCTAATAAAGATATTAGAGATCCTAATCAATTAGAAGAAGTTATTGAAAAGACTAATGCGAAATTGTATGAATGGAGACATCCAGATCCAATCATTCCTCCTTCTAGACCAGGTGGTACTAAATATGAAAGAAATCTTAAGAATCCACCAGAACCAATGGTACCTGGTGATTGGTAGGTGTGTTTATATAAAGAATTCACAAATGAACTGAGGTTTGTGTTATTGGATGGTTTTTTTTGCATATACAGGTATAGCATTTAAGTATGTAAAAATGTACGTTATTTAATTGAAAGAAAGAGAATTAAACCCTATTCCTATGATACTTGATTTCCTTTCTTGGAGGGGGTCAATTGGTAGTTCTACCACTCGCATTCTGTTTTCTCTTTCTAACAGTGTTTGCTGTACGGAAGGATCTACAAGATTTACTTTCATCTAAAGACCTATTGTTACATTTATAGAATACTCACAAACATTACATGGTCAATCATGTTCTTTTAAAGAATCCTTAATCTTTTGCACTCTCTGAGCTTCAGTAAGACCTAATTTAGTCATTTCTTCACCATAAGCCTTACAGAAATTCTTAGCGCCATCAACCACACATTGATTCATCTTGGTTTCTCGTACTTTGTCATCCCATTCACCAGAAAACACTTCATCGACAACCTTCCCCACGTCTTTCAAATGCACAATAAGATTATTCAGATCACCCGTACTCAAAGTGATTGACATATAATCCGTACCGGTTTCTTTATGGTATTCCCAATTGGAAATCCCATTAGGCATAACTATATTCAAATCATCCATGGCACAAAGCCCAATGTGTTCCATCTCACTTCTAATTGGAACATTGAATCCAAGCGAGGTTGACATGTGGGTGACTTTGAATTTAGAATCACCTTGACGACTGAATATAAAGAAGTGAGGACGATACATTTCCTTACCACATCCACAATCCTTTAAATGGGTCTTGACAAACCCTATCCAGGTGTTTTTGTTGTCCTTTCCGATTGTACTCAAGGGGAGAAGTTCAGTTGCTCCTCTAATGGGTCCGATTTCATCAGTGGCGGGGCTTTCAAACACCGCTTGACAATTGGAGATTTTATCCAGGACAAGATGGGCCAATTCACATTTGAGAACTTTAAGATTATGCCATTCATACACAAAGTAAATATGTTTATCATAAGGGTGTCTTTCCGCTGGATCAATAAAGGGTGACCAATTCTTTTCCATATCTTTGGGTTTCCCCTGTCCTTCAATGGATAATTCTCGGATTTTAGTATAAGCTATATCGTTGTATTTTGAATCCGAATTACATTCAGCAATTTGTTTCCCCTTTTGGAATTGAAATAACCAACCTACAAACATAGCACGATAGTTGTGACATTGAGGGTCTTTACCTTCTTCAAGAACAATTTCTTGTTCATGTTGGGCATTGAAAACTACAACTGGTTCCTCATGGCCATTTTCATTCTTGACCAAGAGAAGTCGAGCATCTTCAGGACCAAACCATACTCCATTCAGTTTATGATAGAATGGGATTGGCATGAATCGAGGGAATCGAAGTGCGGTATCTGAATTGGGTAACTTCAATTCAATGTCATGTAAAAGAACCCAACGTTCATCATATACTTGAGCATAAAGCAATGACATATGGGCATCCCATCTCTTGCCGAATTTGGAGTATGAAACACGACTGACCATGAGATGTACTCCATAATCTTTCAACCATACTGAAGTTCCAGCGAATTTATAAAAATATTGATTAACATTATCATCTTGGATCATTTTCGGGATTTTACCTTCAAAGAAGTAAGCAAGCTCTTTGAACGCTTCATCGTTGGCTAGTTGATCGATTAATACATCTGCCATTTGGTCATAATCTTCTCGAAACACATGAAATTTCTTGACATCAAACTTATGTTTAGTACTGCTGCACTCGGAATCTGAATCTTGTAAGGAATTAAAGATCTTGAACTTCTGTTCAGAGTAAGGTCCTTTGATCACGCTGGGATGTAGTGCCGATGAACTTCCCTTGTAAAGAAGCTTGAATCTTCCTTCTTCGAGACCTAACTGGTTGGAATTAGAATAATCATTTTTCGGAAACACAACAAGACGGTCTCCTACTGACGATACTGGTGATAGTTTTGAGTAGATGTTGCTGTGGAAACTAAAGATTGGCTGTTTGATGTATTTGTCCACGGCACCTGAATCCGGAGAGAATACCCATAATGGCCAGGCGCATAGCGTGAATATTATCCAGAAAACAACTATCCGTTTCCAGAATGAAAGTTTTGACAAGGTGAAAAGTGGTCTGAACATGAAATATTAACTCGGTTGCATATAAAAAGAAAGTAATACCCAAACCTAAGATAGACTAATTAACGAAAGCGATACCTAGAGGTTAACCACAAACCCTTTACAAGAATAACCTAGAGGTTTCAAAGCGATATTTTGGTTTATATTTAGCAACGAGGGAAACATCCATTGTCTAATTTTTGAGATGAATTCTAATACTATTGTTTTTGCGCCTTATGTTTCCCACACGAGTCTATATATGCAGGTAATGCCTTTGTCACATATAAAAATTCGGTTATTCTTGCGGCTTGCTCAGCCACAAGGGTTCAATTATACTTTTTGACAAGACCGTTTAACCAGAAAACACATGTATAGTTCTCCACATATGAGAAATACCAACGGGATTATTCTAACTTTAAATATCAAAATGACAATTGGAACTGCAAAATAAAAGAAGTCTTGGGGGTTTTTTTTATTATTTTTTTTTATTATTATTTTTTAAAATATAAAATTACCAAGCTCCCACACGTTGACAGCCAGAAACAAAGCAAAAATTTTTCCAAGCCTTGACCCCTGTAATATTCGGCCTCGGTTCTTTTGCAGTGGTCTTATACGATTTCTTGAAGTTACTATCCTTTGAAATTTCAATGGGGATGCCTTTTTTTCCGTTAACATTTCAGTAAAGTTCTCTATGAATTCAATAGTATTGTAAAAGCGAAAATATGGAACAAACAACCTTCAGGTAGTATCGTATCTAAAGAAAAAAATAACAACGGGCTTTGAATTCGGGGCTTTACTTGAGGTTAACGAAGAGGAATATTTTACTACAGACATTTGCCACACTTTTTCGAATGGTTGCAAAACTACCGTCAAATATTACAATAAAACTTTATAAATGACTAAAAAAAAATCTATAAGTCAGGGATTTCTTTTTCCGTTTAACTTCCCTGCCAGTTTCTCTATTGGTTTTTTCTCACTAGACTTATTATCCGATTGTTCAAAAATGCTCTGGATTTCTTTACCGTAATCCAAACAGAACTTTTCTGAACTCTTCAAAACACATGACTTCATATTTATCGACGACCTATGATCTTTTACATTCCATTTCTTATCAATCTCCAAATCATCTTCCACTAGTTTCCCAAGATCCTTAATATTAAGCCTGATATTATCGGAATCTCCTCTACTTAAAGACAATGTCAAATAATCACTATCAGTTTCATCATCATACTCCCAAATTGAGATTCCATTAGGCATCAAAATACTCAGATCGCCATTGGCACACAATTTTTTCTTGTTTCTCGCACCTATAAGCGGTACATCGAACCCAATTGAAGATGACATATGACTGACCTTGAAACTTTTCCCTTCACGACGAAATATCACCAAATGTGGACGATACATTTCCTTCCCGCACCCGCAGTCTAAAATATGGGTTCTAAGGAATCCCACCCATACCGAAGGAGCTGTAGTGGTGTTGGTTGCGGTGACATCTCTTACCATGCTTAATGGAATTAATTCGGTTCCTCCACGAATAGGCCCAACTTCTAGCTTACGCGGGGTATCGTAAATGATCTTACAAGAACTGAATGAGTCCAGGGACAAGTCCGTCAATTCACATTTGAGAACTTGTAAGTATTCCCAGTCATATACTATATGAAGGTGAGAGTCATGTGGAGATCGTTCACTAGGGTCTATAAATGGAGTCCAATTCTTTTCCACCTTGTTCCGAACTTTCTCCTCGATACGTAATTCTCGTGCCTTGTTAAACCAAATGTCTTTGTACTTCAGATCAGGCATGACATCGGTGGCGGCTTTACCTTGTTCGAATTGGAAGGGCCAGGCAATAAACATTGATCGATAATGAGCGAATCTCTTATCGTCATCGGGTTTATTTAAGCGTGGTTGTAAAGGAGGGAGATCTAATTTATCTTCCTTTAACAAGTCCTCATCTTGCCATTGTTCATTTTCCATGGCTTTCAAGTACCTCTCACTGAACTTTCTATGATGGGCATTGAAAATAACCAATGGTTCTTCTTTATTTTCTTTATTCTTAACTAGCAATATTCGAGCATCTTCTGGTCCATACCATCTGCTCTTCAAGTGATGAACATTATGATAGAAGGGAATAGGTAAGAACGAAGGGAATTTCAAAGTATGGTTCGTTCCCAGCATCTTCAACTCAATATCCGTAATCGGTTCCCAATTTTCATTGAATATTTCCCCATATAATAAGGAAATCTGAGGATCCCATTTAATACCCACTCTCGAAAATAACACACGACTAACCATAAGATGTAATCCATAATCTTTAAGCCAGACTGAAGTCCCAGCAAATTTAAAAAAATGGTTAGCCACAGTGTTATTTTCTATCATTAGGGGGATTTTCCCCTGGAAGAAAGGAGCGAGATCTTTGAATGCATCTTCATTTTCAAGTTGGTCAATCAATACCGTGGCTAATTTGTTGAAATCTTCTGGGAATAACGTATGATCGGAAATATTAACCTGGTGTTTGGTGTTCATTTCCTTACATTCTTGAGATCCTTGCATGGATGAAAACAAGGAAATGGTGTGTTCATGGTAGTCATTATATAATGTGGTATTTGATAATGCAGATGCTTTTTCGTGGCATTCAAATGGACCCTGACAGTTGTTAACGGGTTCTTCCACCTCTGCCGCAGCTATTTTATCGACATTAGAGGAGTTACCACCAGGTTGTGATGATTTCTGTGAATTGGTGAATTTTTGAACTAGGGATTTTATTCTATCTGATTTTTGTGATAGTAGAATGGGAACAATGCAGACAATGAATATAGCCAAGAAAAGGAAAACTCGTTTCCAAATGCTCCTAACCCGGAAAAGAGGCTTGTATTGACTGTTCATGGTCATTAATAGTTAAAAAAAGACCAAGGAACAAGAGAGTTGTGAATTATCCTTGGGTTTAAAAATGTGTATAGGGAAAACAAGGTTAAAAAAGCTAATAATAAAAGAAAATTTCAAAGAATAAATAATAAACTTTAAAATTTTAAATTTAGAATTACGAAGTTGCACTGTGGAATGTTTACGTATAACACGTGTGGTAGAATATTCGTTCAGATCCTCTTCATCTTCTTCCCCGCTTCCCCATGATAATTTCGTATTTCTTGATGTTTCTGGCAGAATATGCCCTACCTGTGCGTACTAATTCCTTCTCGATAAAGTGGGTACCAAAATCCCTTGAGTCATGAGATTAAAATTTTTTTGGCGCGTTCATGCACGCTATGTGAACTTTACTAAGCCTCACCAGAAATTTATTTCTTTTTCTCTACTATACATTTATACACATTACTTTGAAGTCTCCTAACCATTACCAGAAAAGGGCCTCCCGGGGGCTATTAACGTGAACAGGTTGTGATATCATGAAAGTATCTTTTCAAAACCAGTTGCAGAAGAAAAAGAGAAGCTTCCATTTTTTTGCCGCAAAATTTGCAAAAAAAGTATCGTAAAAATATATAGGTTTCTATTTGTCCACTTTGGCTAATCAATTTCAAACACATTCTTCAGATATTCCTTACAAAATTGCTTCGATTCAATCAAAACACAATCTCTCATCTTATCAGTTGTTTCATTCCAAGGTTCATCCAAATCCAACCTTTCTAGCATTTTAGAGAAATCTTTAATATGTACAATTGAAGTATCTTCATCTCCACTACTAAACGTCAACGTCAAATAATCAATACCAGAAGTTTCATCAATTTCCCAATTTGAAATCCCATTAGCCATTAATACGTTAGCAACACCCACGCCACATTTGTTGGGATTATTGTTTGTTAATGATTTGGCCGGGATATTGAACGATATGGAAGATGACATATGACTAACTCTAAATAAATCTCCTTGTCGTTGTAGAATTACCAAATGTGGATGATACATTGTAGTTCCACATCCACATTTTCCTATATGAGATCTTATAAATCCTATCCATATTTGATTATCGGTTTTAATATGATTAACTGGAATTAATTCTGTACCTCCTCTTAAGGGACCTATTTTATCTTGAGAAGTTTCATTATATATACGATGACAATAACTGAATGCATTCAGAGTGAAATTTGTTAATTCACATTTAAGCACTAGTAAATTATTCCATTCATATATCAAATATATATTACCATCATGAGTTGTTCTTTCTTGAGGATCAATGAATGGTGTCCAGTTCTTTTCTTGTCTTTTCGTGCTTGTTTCATTTGCAATTGTAAACTGTCGTACTTTGGTATATGTTACATTGTCATATTTTGTATCTTTAAATGCATCTGTGTTTTCTTTACCTGTTTGAGATTGGAATAGCCAACCTACGAACATAGATCTATGGAGTTTAACTTTCTTCAGATTATCATTCTCTTTAGTTTTAGTAAAGGAATTGAAAACTACAATTGGTTCCTCAAATCCATTTTGATTTTGCACAAGTAATATTCGACCATCTTCAGGACCATAATATCTATATTTCACATTATTTGAATCGTGAAAGAAAGGAATAGGCAAGAATGTAGGGAATGTAAACGCCATATCAGACGATGAACCTGGTTGTTCGGAAAAACTATCAGGAATCCGCAACGTAACATTATGCAATTCTTGCCAATTTTCATTAAATAATTGACCATACATTAATGAAAGTTGAGGTTTGAATCTAATCCCAGTTCTGGTAAACAACACTCGACTAATCATAAGATGAACACCATATTGTTTAAGCCATACTGAAGTACCCATAAATTTATAGAAATGATCAGTGACAGTTTGGTTTTTAATCATTTCTGGAATCTTCCCTTCAAAAAATGGTGCTAAATCCTTGAATGCTGGGTCGTTATCTAGTTGGTCTTGTAAGATTTCAACCACTTGATATAAATCTTCTTGGAATTGGTAATACTTATTAATGCTCATAGTTTCCGGGATGTTTACATCTTCACAGACTTCGGAGTCATTTCCCGCGGAGTATATGGAAATTGGATGGGGTTGATAGTTGTCGTTGATTATATTAGAGGTTAATCCTGCTGAATTACCTGCATACTGGACAACCATATCTTGAGCTAACTGAGCTGAAACCGGTTCATTTTTGGGATATACAACAAGTGAATCACCTAGAGAATTCACTTTTATTACGTGGTCGATTTGATAGTTTAAGCTTTTAATAATATCTGTGCAAGCATAAATAATGAATATAACAATTATTATTGCTACCCATATTATTGGCCGCAAATGTTTTAATTTCGGTCTTGCCCAATATAAACCATATTTCATGTTAGATATAACTTAGAAGGACTACAGAAGATTTCATATTTATTTAAAATTACGATAGAGGAAGTCATGGCTCTTTTATGCAAACGTATATACAATAGATATAGTAATCTTTGAGAAAATATTATTATTATCAATGAATTTGTGAGGTCATTTAAAATTTGCTTGACTGCCAAGACATTCTTTTGTTAAAAAAATATTCTTTCTCCATCGAATGATTGTCGCAGCAGGGTTGTGTCATGTAGTAAATTTTCTTAAATCTTTTTCCTGTGGAGACAAGACAATTTGAACTCTTAGTCAAATCTCTTATATTCGACTTCCTAAGAGTTCCTAAAGTTCACTTAAGCTCTTAAATGACCAACTATTCAGCTCAACGCTGGATACTATGGTAACGGCACTTTTGGTAGATAGACTTCTTAGAATTAGAACAGCCACTTAAGACTTCCTAGAATCTACTAAATTACATGATCTTTCTAATATAACACATTTATAACTTGATTATCGATATAGATTTAACTAAAAAATATACAAATCAGGAGATTATGCCATATTTAAACCTCTTAGAAATTCTCCTTAAAGTGACAAACACTAACAATTTCTCTTTTGTCCTATAATAGTCCAACAATAAGACTTTTACGACTCATAAATAATATTTCTTGATTCTTTGAGATTCACACAATTAAATGTCTTAAAGAGACATTTCTATGCGACAGGTTGCCCATTCTATTAACTGTTTTATTTTCTTCCAGTTATGGTTAGCTTCGGTTATATATATTCAAGATCTCAAATTAGAGTGATGTTAAAGATACGTCAAGTTGCATCATTAGGTGACCTGCACATTAGCTTGCGTCATGAAGATCGGATTGCAAAAATCATTTCCGAATCAGACCATTAAGAATAGAAGAGATCCCCCGCACTAAACACCCCTCATGACTACTCAAGGCAGTTAGTCATGTTACTAAAACACTGTTGGCTTCAGCGAGGTTTATTACCATATATTAATGGCAATGAGAGTAATGCGCTTACGAGCATCGTTATGCTTCCCAAAAAATTCGATTCCAGATCTTGGCGCGACAATTTCATGAGTATGCTTTAGTGACAATTATTTGTCAATTCCATTTTATTTTTATGTTTAAGCCGCGGATATACGTAGATACACAAGTGAACTTTCATTTGCAGTATCTTGATCGTAATTTGTAAAAAATAAACAGGAGAATGCCACCTTTGTACTTACGAAAACAATATAAAGAAAAATATATTTCCATTACTTACGCACGTCTAGAACTACTTATTTTCAATATCCCGGGGTTACTTATCTACATTTTCTATAACTTTCTAGTCATTTTCTAACTTGTAAAATTTGTTTAACTGAATCAACCACAGATTTCTTTAAATCAATCAATTCAAAACCCAAAATTTCAAGACTTTTAGAATTATCAACCTTGGCTAAACCTGCAATTACCGCCTTATCACTACCTGGTTCTCCCTTGGGGATCTTGCCCCTTAATTCTGGGAAATTTTCATTTAAAATGTCAACAATTGATTGAGAATTAAATCTCCCAGCATTTAAAATCAATCTTTGATTCTTAGCTTCATCTTTTTCAAAAGCAACCAAATGAGCCTTTGCAACGTCTCTAACGTCAACAAACCCACCACGAGTAGGAGGAAGTGGCGAATCAGGTTGTAATTTCAAAGCCGAATTAATAAGCTCTGATGAAGTATTTAAAGAATCCTTAACTTCGGAATCATAAGCTTGAGGACCAAACACAAATGCAGGATTCACGGTACTTAAGATAAATTTTGGATTGGTTTCCTTAACGAAATCCCAAGCAGCTTTTTCAGCAAATGTCTTTGAGGCTCTATATCCACTAACAACATCCTTGGTGGCACCTTCCCAAGTGATTTCATTCCAGGATTGTTCATTCATAACCACATTAGGATCAATATCTTTGCTAGCGGTGGCAACAGCAGCATATGAAGAAGTAATTACAACCCGAGTAATATTTTCCCCATATTTTGCAATTGCAGATAATGCATTCTTAGTACCATTAACTGCTGGTAATAATAATTCTTTTTCAATATCAGTGGCTTTGAAATGGAATGGAGAAGCAGTATGCAAGAATACTGTTACTTCAGGATGACTTTGCAATGCTTTATCGAAAGCACCTTCTTTTTCAACATCTTCAACGATTTCATATGAAAAATTTGAAGAATTAAGTAATGATTTTAAATAATCACCCTTGGTTGATGATCTAACTGATCCAACAACTTTATAATTGGCAGATAAGAGAGTTTTAACAACGTGTTGAGCAATGAACCCAGTGGCACCAGAAACAAAAACAGTAGTGGACATATCTGAACAATTTGGTTTTAGAATGTTGAAAAATTTCGCCCACAAATGTAAAAGGATACAATAATTGGTTATTTATATGAATGGTTTGTGGGGGCTTCAAAATTAGCGGGAAATTTCTCAAATGGCGCGGATTGCTGTGGCGCAAGTTACCTAATTAGGAATTTTATGCGACCCATTTCCGATATAGGTGAACCCACGGATGATTAATGAGTCGCATTCTATATTGTGGTTTTTACCTTCATGCCGACGTAAAACTTGGGTTGAAACAAGTCTAAACAATTGCAAAATGGTATTGCCCAATTGATTCAAGTCACTGGGGAAACAAAATTCAGATAAGAATTATTTAGCACAGGAAAGGACAACTTGAACTGTGGCGTTCCGAGGACTATTTAGTCACAAGGCTTATGGATGTTGGATATAGTCTTTTCCGCAATCTGGAATACCACCTATTTTATATGACGTAATGAAATAAAACTACCGTTGTAGAATTTTAATTTCCTTACTATTACCATAGAATGAAATTTCCCCTAGATCTCTTCTAAATGTTCAACCTGAGCTTGTATCAAATGCCCAGAATGACAGCATTTGGATCTATATCTTCACAAGAGCCACAAGTGGCAACCTGTAGAAATCCTGTACCATCTGCCTCGTTGAGAGCCCGTTAGATAAACGAATAATCCTTCGAATCTGGATGTTTGAATTCGCCCGCTAGATTTCGTCTCTTTAATATCTATTATGAAGTGAATCTTGAATTCTAGTCTACATCATGCCAAAGAGCAACAGGTAAATGCCACAGGTTCCTCTACAGCCTGAATGAGCGCTTGTCATCATTCTAACATCTTCAGTGCAATAACTTCAAATCTCTTCTGAACCAAACCTACTCTACATATTTCACTTTTCCAACTATTCTAACAGGTCTAGCAAATCATAGACTTCAGGTTTTAACAGGAAGGGAAACCTCTGGGGGAAATACCCAATTCTTTGCTCATATACAGAGCATCCAAGCTGTTTTACAGCGGGTGCAAACGCCGCATGTGTCTACAGTTTAAGTGATGTATCTAAATAAGCGTTACTCTATGATTTTTGGTATTAGATTCTAAAGTGTTTTAGAAGAATGAGCCTAATACTTGGAAAGCTTATCTCTCACTATATGGGGGTTCATTAAGAGTACTTCTTAGTTAAATAGACACTAATTCTATTAATAAACACATACAAATAGAAAATCAAACAAACATAATAGTAGAAATCAAACAAAAGAATAACATAAAAGAGCTAGAGTTAAGACCAGAGGCTCTGCCTTCAAAATCTTCTAGCATTTCTTCAAGATTTGGGTCTGCACCAACATAATCACCATTATCACCAGGAGCTTGAGAACCAGTGGCAACCATAACTTCAGGGAAACCATCAGGAACAGTCGTTGTATAAATAACTGGAACTGAAGTTGTATAAGATATTCCTGCTGAAACAATAGTAGTAGGAACAGCACTAGTGTAAACCAATGCATTAGGATCTTGTACGAGCTCATCCCCTTGTGGGTTCAACGACGGGTCGTTTGGATTGCCAGTATCAATATTAGGATTAGTTGCATCGTTTGTATTGCCTCCAGATGCCGGAACTTGAAGTTCTTCGTCTTGATCTAGAATTCCAGCAGGGTTGTTAGGGTCAATTGGGGCATTTATATCATTAGGGTTAACTGAAGCTGGATTACCTCCTGCGTATGAAAC
Organism: Spathaspora sp. JA1; assembly: GCA_003676035.1. Classification (NCBI taxonomy): domain Eukaryota; kingdom Fungi; phylum Ascomycota; class Pichiomycetes; order Serinales; family Debaryomycetaceae; genus Spathaspora; species Spathaspora sp. JA1. The sequence continues at coordinate 475,841 of NSGQ01000001.1, read as the reverse complement.
CTGAAGTTCTTCTTCTGGGTTACCAACAGGGACGTTAGGGTTAGAGGAACCATTTGGATAACTAGGGTTAGATGGACCATTTGGATCACTAAGGGTAGTACCACCTGGTTGAGGTCCAGTAGGTACAGAAGGGAGCCCATTAGGATAAGTTATAGTCGTGACATATGTAGTTGAGATTGTTGTAACAACAACCACAGCAGGGTTTGGTTCAGTTATGGTTGTAACATACGTGGTATCGGGTCCAGAGACTGTAACTACGACGGGAGTATTAAACGACTGAGTGACCGTTGTAACATATGTGGTATCAGGTCCGGAGACCGTAACCACAACTGGAGGATTATATGGATGAGTAACAGTTGTAACATACGTGGTATCAGGGTCGGAGACCGTAACTACGACTGGAGTATTAAACGACTGAGTGACCGTTGTAACATATGTGGTATCAGGTCCGGAGACCGTAACCACAACTGGAGGATTATATGGCTGAGTAACAGTTGTAACATATGTAGTATCAGGTTCGGAGATTGTAACTACAATTGGAGGATTGTATGGTTCGGTAATGGTTGTAGCGTATGTGGAGCCGGAATTTGAGATTGTTGTTACTATACCTGGAGGGTTGTATGGCTCGGTAACTACGGTAACATATGTGGTGTCAGGATTAGTTATAGTGATTGTAATTTCATTTCCTGTAATTCCAGGTAGAGTGTTTGAAGAAGTACCAGTTGGGTTACGAGATGGATTGGGGCCAGTAGTGGTCGCTGTAAAGGTTAAAGTTATTGAGTTAGTTGGGTTTTCAGGATCAACAATTACTGTAGTCACAATATCAGTCATTGTACTACTATCCGCTGTAGGATTAACGGTTGTGTAAGTCACAGTTTCGGTGAATATTCTCGTTGTGCTAGGGTCCGAATCCGTTCTGGTGGTTGTTTCAGTCAATGTTCTGCTTTCCACTGGCGGATCACTAGTTGTGTAGGTCACAGTTTCAGTCGTACTTGTGTCCACATCAATAGCTGTCTCAGTTGCAGTCCTTGTTACAGGAGGGGGAGGTTCCACAGTTGTTTCGGTTACGGTAATAGTCGGGTGCTCATTAGTTGGAGGAGCGCTAGGATTTTCAGTAACTGGTTCAGTTGGGGGCGCAGTGGGATTTTCAGTGACCGGTTCAGTTGAAGGAACGGAAGGATCTTCTGGGTCTGAACTTGGATCTTCTGGGCCCGCAGTAGGGGTTTCTGGTCCAATGCTGGGCTCGTCTAGCTCGGTAGTAGGCTCTTTTACTTTAGTATTAGGTTCTTCCGTTTCCAAGGTATGTAAGGTATGTTCTCCTGGTTCGGTAGTTGCTTCCACTGTCTCCATACTATGATCTTCAGATATAGAACTAGGCTCCTCTGACTCAGTAGTAGGATCCTCTGGTTCAGTAGTAGGATCCTCTGGTTCAGTAGTAGGATCCTCTGGTTCAGTAGTAGGATCCTCTGGTTCATTAGTAGGATCCTCTGACTCATTAATAGTCTCTTCTGGTTCAGTAGTAGGATCCACTAGTTCAGTGGTAGGATCCTCTAGTTCAGTAGTAGGATCCTCTAGTTCAGTGGTAGGCTCTTCGAGTTCAGTAGTAGATTCTATAAGGGGCTCCGGACAGATCTCATCCCAACATTGAATAGCGTACTCATCCTCATAACTACAGCCATGTCTGAATTCTTGATCTGAACGCGCCCAATAGTATTTGATGCTGAATGGAGTAGTACAAGTTTTCGAGCCATTCAAGTCCGCTTCCATTGCCCACACCAAGAAAAAGTGGTACGGTGAATCTCCAACTTCGTCTGAAATAAATCTAGAGTAAAGGATTAGAGACTGCTCTCTACCAGGCACCCCTGATGCAATTATATCCGAAAGTTCAGACTTAGGCTGTATTGCATCTATTTTAAATTCAAGCATTACCTCATATAAGTTATCGTCTATATGTTTAATGTAGACGAACTCGAAAGTTTCCGAACCTTCTCCGTGTCCGACATCACAAGAATCAGTATGGGCAGCAGAGCATTCACTAGCAGTTGGCAAGTTTGGATCAACAGTTTTAATAGTTGAAGGGTTTCCAGTTGGATCAGGATCACAAACTTCTTGCCAACATTGAAGTGGAGATGCGGGATAATTCACTTGATGGGAACAACCATGATCAAAATTTGCATAGTTATTTCTCCAACGATACTGAATACTGAATGGGGTAGTACAAAAAGCATTGGACATAAATTCAGTAGTTGCTACCCACTTAAAGAAGAAATGGTAAGGTGAATCCCCTAGAACATTGACCGAGTTCGATTTGTCATATAAATTCAAACTCGGTGGGATATATCGACCAGGTACACGAAGTCCTGCAAAAGAAATAAGCTGTAGTTCCCGTTTCGGAACAGTGTTGGCTATTTCAAACTCAAACATAACTTCGTAGGAGTCATTTTCCACCCATTCAATAGAAATAAAGTCAAACTTCAACACTTTAGGGAAACCATAGGTGTCCGAAAAAACTCCAACCTCAAATTGACACTCCAAAGGACCGAACACCGCCGGGCAAGCTGTTGGTGCAGGCAAATCATCCCTCGTAGTTATAATTGTCAAGGGATCCCCAGGTGTTTCTGACTCACATGTTTCCAGCCAACACTGAAGTGGAGAGTCGGCCATGCCACCTTCATCAGGACAACCATGGAAGTATTCTGCAACCTGGTCATACCAGGTGTATTGAATGTAGAAAGGGGTAGTACATACGTCATGGCTAACAAAGTCAGTAGTTGCTACCCATTTGAAGAAGAAATGGTATGGAGAATCTCCTATAGGTTTATCCCACACGCGGTCTCGAAATAAATCAAGCTGCCTTAGAATATAATTTTGAGGTGTCTGGAGGTCCACTATAGTAACCAGGCGTAGATTACCTATCAGAATAGTGTTCTGAATTTCAAACTCGATCATAACTTCGTAGGAGTCATCTTGAATCCATTCGATGGAAACGAACTCAAACTTCAAAACTTCGGGGAAACCTTTCCTTCTTGAACCGTCCCCAACATCAACATGGCACGCCAGAGGACCGAACTCTACGGGGCAAGCTATTGGTGAAGGGAAATCATCTCTGGTAATTATAACAGTGCTAGGTGAGGGGGTTTCTGGTTGGTCAGTTTCCTGAGGTTGTTCATAGCATACGTCGTCCCAGCATTGAAGTGGAGAGTCCTTGAAATTACGTCGATCGGGACAACCATGGAAGTAATCTGCAACCTGGTCAAACAAGGTATATCGAATGTAGAATGGAGTAGTACACACATAATTGTCATGAAATTCAGTAGATGCTACCCACTTAAAGAAGAAATGGTATGGAGAATCTCCTAGAGTGTCGAACTGTTCGTCCCAATATAAAGTAACCTGCTCTGGAAGATAATTATCAGGTGTCCGGAGCCCCCCGATGATAATCAGACGTATATCACGTATCAGAATAGTGTTCTCAATTTCAAACTCAATCATAACTTCGTAGGAGTCATCTTGAATATATTTAATGGAAACGAACTCAAATTTCAACACTTCAGGGAAGCCGTTCCTTATTGCATTCTCCCCAACTTCGAAGGGGCATACCAGAGGACCAAACTCCACGGGGCAAGCTATTGGTGAAGGAAGATCATCTCTGGTAGTTATAATAGTGCTAGGTTCGGCGGTTTCTCCATGACATCCTTCATCCCAGCATTGAAGAGGAGAATCTCCTTCACCACAGTTATGCACGTAAAATGCATTCAAATAAATCGAATCATAAAAAATCGTAAATGGTGTGGTACATGTAAGAAGACCCTTCCGCTCTGTTTCCATCACATAAACAAAGTAAAAGTGGAAAGGCGAATCTTCCACAAGACTAAATGACGAATTGGAATCGTAAATTATAACTCCATCTCTAAGGTAATTGTGAGCTGTTTGAGGCACAGAAATAATAATTCTTCTCAAATAGTCTTTAGGAATTGCTCTATTGTCGATTTGAAATTCAACAACTACCTCATATAAGTTCTTATCTATGAATTTAATAGACTCAAACTCAAATGAAAGAACCTCCGGATACCCCAATGACCTAGCTCGATCTCCAATATTAACATTACAGTCAGGATAATCAGCCCATGTTTCAGGACAATTCAATGGTTCTGGCAACTCTGGTCTTTCTGGCTCAACAGTGACTGGTTGTGGATCGATATTGGTTGATTCGGTTTCAGAAGGCTCGTTTGCTTCAGTGGTAGGATACTTTGGTTCAGTAGTCTCCTCTTTAGAAGTTTGCTCTTCAGAAGTTTCGATCTCGGAAGTTTCCACTTCAGACGTCTCAATATCTGAGGTAGATTCTTCATCATTTGATTCTCTTTCTAGACCAGAACATAATGGGATCCAACATTGGAGTGGGTAATCACCATCATCGCAATCATGGAGATACTGAGCTTTCACGCCAGCGCGTTTTGCCTTCTTTGCGGGTGCCGGATCATTCCACATATATTCAATCATAAATGGAGTTGTACACATTGACTGTCCATCAGCTTCAGCTTTCATAACCCATTTGACAAAAAAATGGTAGGGAGAACCACTAATTTCCTCCAGATCTTGATCAAGTGCGATCTTCTCTGAAGTAAGATAGTCATCGGGTGTTTGCAAGTCTTTGAAGCGAATTTCGTTCAAACCCAACGACGAAGGAAATTCGTGAGTGTCATCAATCTCAAACTCAATCAATACTTCATACAAGTCAACACTATCAATAAGATGCAGAATATGCTTGTATTCGAATTTAATAAGGTCGGGGTATCCATATTCTTGGGCGCGTGCACCCAAGTTATATTCACATTTGTCTTCCCATTCAGTAGGTGTAGGACATTCTTCAGTTTGGTAAGAAAATGATGGAGGCCAAGTTAAAGTGGCACCATCAGCCTTCACAGCCGTGAGAAATTGTAGTAGTAAGCAAAGAAATATGAAATGCCGCATGGTAAATTTATTATTGCAAAAATGTTAAATGTAGTCGAGAATAGTTAATAATTAATTCATCAAAAAGGGATACAGGCATTTATATATCCAAAATTACGGGCAAGACTTTTACTGGTTTCAAATGACTTTGTGAATAGTTCAGAAATGAAGTTAGGACATATTATCATACGGTCATTAGCATCGTTGTTTATTATTTCAGGTACCATCTTATTTTTTAATGCATAACTAATGCGGCCAGGACCGCGCCATAAATCCGTGACGTATTCCAAAGAAATGGGGCGTCTCCAAAATTGATCAATTTTGAATCAATATTAAACTTCTTTGCGTATCTTATTTTTTAAATCACATTAGTTCCAATGAAAATAATCAATTTCTTTTTTTGAGATGGATCATGATCGATTTAAATCAATTTAATATTGCTCCATAAAATATACTTATGGAATGGATTTAACTCATGATAACGCCTCGTACAAATATTTTTCGACTATAAGTTAACTATTCACGGCAATATGCACGTCATCTCTTTTTGCATATTGCTTTCATTTTATTTTCATAATTTCTCAAATCATTGGGTCTCCTTATGGTCTAAGTGACATTGTAAATATTTATATATTGATGACTATACTGGTGACATATATGGGATTATGGAACTCAATCTTTCGTAACAAGCAAAAACAGGTCATTCACAACAAATCCTGGTCAAGCACAGTAATTCTTTTTACAATTGGTAGGAATAAACGAGATCGTCACTGCAAAAGGTTAAAAGAAGAAACGAGAATTAAAAATAAATCCATTTTATCAAATTCATGACAAAGTGTTTCTAGAATAGTGCTAAGATGGAATAAAAAATATATTGTCTTTGCATACGTCATTTTCAAAGTGCAAAATATTCATGCATGACAGTTCACTGAAGGTTAAATAGAAGGAAATCGTCAAGCCTCTGCGTTGTTCTTATGTAAATTCATATAGTTAAAAGCGCATTCAAATAGTAAGTTAAAGGCTATTGCTACGAACTATATGATCAAACTGAAACATTTTTTATTTTATTTACACACATATTTAAACCAACTTACCTTTGTTAATAACAAACCCATCAATAACAGCCATAGCAGCATATAATCTATTTTCTGCTTCTTCAAAAACCACCGATCTATCACTATAAAACACTTCATCGTCAACTTCTTCTTGATGTCTAGGTAAACAATGCATAAAAGTCCAATTATCAGCAGCATTACCTTGTTCAATCATTTTCTTGGTGATTTGATACCCTGCAAATTGTTTTAATTTTTGTAATTTTTGAGATTCTTCACCCATGGAAATCCAAGTATCTGTAACTATAATATTTGCATCTTTAACGGCTACAATTGGATCGTTTACAATTTCGAAGGATAATTGTTCTTCATTGGCTAATTGTTCAGCTACTTTTTTAACATCATTATCAAATTCAATATCTTTTGGAATGGAAACAGATACATTGATCCCGGATTTAAGACATGCAATGGCTAAATCGTTGATCACATTGTTAGCATCACCAATCCAAGTCAACTTCAACCCCTTAGCGTCTCCAAACACTTCCTTGATAGTTAATAAATCGGCAATAGCTTGTAATGGATGATATTTATCACATAAGGAATTTATGATAGGAACAGAACTATGTTGACATAAATCCAAAATGTCTTGATGTTTATTCACTCTGGCGAAAATACACGACGTCATAGAACTTATAACTTTGGTGGTATCATACATTGATTCATTGACACCGAGTTGAATATCATCCTTACCTAAAAACATAGGTTGGGCCCCAAAGAAGCTAGCAGCACCTTCAGTACTTATTCTTGTTCTGGTTGATCTTTTACTGAACAATAAGGCAACTAATTTACCTAATAATTTTTGATGATTTTCGACACTTGTTTCACCGGATTTAACTATCGATTTAAAATGGTGAGCTTTATTGATAAGAGAAGTGAATTCATCGTTGGATAATTGCGCAATGTTAACCAAATGACGTGGTTTAGCAGGTAAAGTAATAAATCTTTTAGAAGCAACAGATCTAACAGCCATCATTAATACTAATACGTCGATTTATTTTAAAGCAAAAGGAAGAAACTAAAATGGTTGAAAAATACCTAGTATTTATATGGTGGAAAATTTTTTTGTATATGAGTCAGACAAATTTGGTAATTGGTGGATGAGCTAACCGCGGTACAAGATCTATGCTGCATATGCTCAAATTTACGCTTAGAGGAATTTAAAATGCCGTGTAATTATCAGAATCGGGCGGCGCAAAAATAAAATCGTTCTATAAGCGTTTGAGCTTTTGTCAGATCTTGCATTTCTGACGATGCTACCACATGAAGGCTAGAAATAAAAGATCATCAGATCTAAATTGATAGGGTTAACAAGGGCAAGATGATAGTGTTTTTAAAATTAAAATCGATACACCTGTTACTATTGGCTATAAGTAGTCATTGATTCAAGAGCCGGAGAACATAAACATTTCATCAGTGTAGTAGTGTTCTTCCCTACTTATAAGTGTTGCAGTATTTGTTATTTATTCAATTGCGTGTAAGCTAATAGTATATAAACGAAACTACAAATACTTTAGAAGCGGCTGTAAAAAACGTAGCTTTGTACTATATACGGAAAACAAAATATTACGAACTAAGGGATTATCATGAGAAAACATATAGCCAAGCATTATCTTCGCAATAATTGTTCTTCTAATCAAGCGGAGATTTCTCGTATCTAAACCATCGGGTCCATTGTTAATTTACCCCCTACATTGAAAATGATGACATTTACTAATTTCACTTGTTCGTAGAAAATATCGTATTTCAACAAAGAAATGTTTTCTTGGAATTATCGTTCTTGGCAACCTTCGAACCTGCCTTATATTTCTCCTCTTTTTAGACTATCGTTTATAAAGCAAATGTATGATAATGCACCCATTTGATACATCTTAGTCACATCAAATCTGAACAAAAGGTTAGAGATCCTATATTGAACTGGCAGGAGACCCCTGGTACCCCTCAGTTAATTGAACGTGGCGTACTAGTGCTCCTTGCAATAAGCCACCAATGAAAAATTATGAATCTTGCTTACGAAAAATATTACTCTTATCAGCCACGAAAACGAGGAGTGTCACCAAGGATGGTTCTACCCCCTAAACAGGTAATCCGCCTTCTGATACCAGGTATATAAAAAACAGTAGAAACTGCCCTTGTAATAGGAAGAAAATGAGACCTGCTAAACTAAACAAAACTGACTATGCTATTATTACCAATCGTGGCAACTCTATTTGTGGTAAAAGCTTTATTTGTCGAAGCAGCCGGAACAACCTACGAGTTCGCTGCAACGGTGACTTTAACTTCCGATCTTCCCTCAGGTGCGCTGGTAATTGTTGAAAGTGGAGGAGCTTTAACAATCAACGACCAAGCTCAATTACAACTTTATTCCCTAACAGTTACTCAAGGTGGTCAATTCTACTACCTAAGCACTGACCCTACAGTAGATTTGAATATTAATACTATTACCAACAACGGGTTTCTATACATTGATACCATGAATGCTCTTCTTCTTGATCTAGGAACCAATCTTCAAAATAGTGGCCAGATGGTCGTTAATGGACAACTCAATAACGTAGCAGTGTCGTTGCAAAGCAATACCGGTCAGTTAACCTGCTGGGGATCAAGGAGTTCTTGGCAAATTGAGGGTGGTAGCAACACAGGGAACGTATGCTACTATCAACAACAAGTAAGTTTCACTAACGCTGAAGGAGCAGGTTGTATTGCTCTCTATGGCTCTCAAGCTAACTATGCTAATCCAGGGGCTACATTCAATCCAACGATTGTTTATGAAGACTCTTCTAGTTCATTCAACATCGTATCTGAAACTCAAAGTGGTCTGTATACTTTGATTCAATTTGGGGGTGGAAATCTGTTTGGTGTGCCAAGTACAGATTACGTTGGAAATAATTATGACGCCACCTCTGGTATACTAACTGTACAGCTAAATGGATATGTGGTGACATTAAATATTGGTACTGGTTATAATCTGGGGCTGTTTACGGCGACTTATCAGGGGACCTGGACTAGTATTACTTATGGGGGTGCAATTCCAAGTGGGGCAAATACTGGAGGTTGTACATGTGTTTTGGTGACTTCTCCTAACTCACCTACAAGCAGTACTTCTTCACTGTCTTCGACTGCAAGTCTGTCATCATCTACTTCAAGCCTGTCTTCATCATCTACATCAAGTCTGTCTTCATCCTCATCAACCAGCTCGTCGTCCTCAAGCACAAGTTCAAGCCTGTCGTCTTCAACTACAAGTCTGTCTTCTTCAAGTACAAGTCTGTCGTCGTCTTCAAGTACAAGTCTGTCGTCGTCTTCGAGTACTAGCCTGGTCTGTACCTCTAAGTCCAAGTGGCTTCCCACCACATGTTTAACCAAAACCAGACCACATCAACCAGAACCCACCATCTGTGATCACCCTAACAATGACAAGGATAAACAACATTGTCAATCAATCGGAAAGGGCCAGGGTTGGCCAGGATACCCTAATGGTCCAGGCAATTCTAATAATGGTAAGGGTGGCAGCGGCGACGGCGGTAACGGCAACAACCAGGGAAAAGGAGACGGTACTGGTGGCGGAAATGACAAAGGAAAAGGAAGCAGTAATGGTAATGGTAATAGTCCAGGCAACGGGCATAATGGTGGTGGTAGCTTAGGCGGCAATAACCCAGGATCTGGCAATAATGGTAAAGGAAATGGTCACAAACGTCATATTGATTTCTAGAACTCATTCGTGTCCGTTTGTAACCCATTGATAGCCTCTACACTACAATAGTTCATGCTACTGCGAAGGCAGCCACGTATAATTGCTGGGCCATGTTAGTATTTAGTTTTAGTTTATCATTGTCTCTAATACGGTTATACCCCTTTTCTCCATTTTATATGATCTATAGCTGCTTCTATATTCCATACATCAGTAGATATTATTTAGGGGAGTAACCCTATGTAGAGAATTTATGATTGATCAAACAAAATTAGTAAATACTGAATATTAGAGGAACCATAAAGATTAACCAAGAAGGAAGAAACGGAAAGCAATTAGGCTACATTCAAAGAATTAGACCTAGAGATGTCAAGCAAACAGAATTTAACAAAGCATGATATATTTGGAGAGAAGCGGTGACGTGTGGTACTGTAGCTTTTGTTATTCTTTTGAAAATTTAGGTGATATAAGATCATGTCATAGAACAGCTTAAGATCTTCTACCCATCTTATAAAGTTTCAGCCGTTATCAAACAGGCTTGATCTGTAGGTACCAAACGGGCTTGTACAATTCAATTGGAAATAAGAATATTTCTCGTATTAAGGGATTGCCGAGATAAAGAATATAAACAAGAAGTATATCTTCCGCATTCAAGGTGTAAAAAATTATTATTGAGCTGAAGCGGAGATAATTCGTATCTGCAAGAAGAATCGAATGTTACTTTGCCATTGAATTAAAAGGGATGTTATTTATGCATTTCATCGAAAATTTCGTATTTTAACAAAGAAATTCATTTTTGAATTATAATTTTGGGCAACCGATCATATTTTTAAAATAACTAAAGGGTGGTATCAGCCGCCTATCAGATTGCATCACATTCTTGTTTCACTGGAAGGTTGGCATATATAGGAACCTTTAATGCAAACAAAAGGGCTACACTCTCTTAGATATTTACACGGGGCTTGCTAATCCTCTTTTTAATAAGCCACCAATGATAAATTATTAAAAATATTCTAAACAAAAAATATCCTCATCAGCCACGAAAACGAGGAGAGATAGTGTTTTGAAAAGGTTTCTTCCCCCTTTCTGAGCAGGACATCCTCTTCTGATTGGATGTATATAAGTCATCGACATTAACTTTTGATTCTAAAAAAATGACACGCCATAAAAACAAAAGCATACTATGAGATTATTATCAATTGTTGCAACTGTATTTGCAGCAAAAACTTTATTTGTCGTAGCAGCCGGATCAACCTTTGAGTACGCTGCAACGGTGACTTTAACTAGCGATCTTCCCTCAGGTGCCCTGGTAATTGTTGAAAGTGGAGGAGCAGTAACAATCAACGACCAACTTCAATTACAACTTAGTTCCCTAACAGTTAATCAAGGTGGTCAATTCTACTACTCAACCACTGCCAGTTCGCTGTCCGTAAAAGTGCAATTAGGTACTATTGTCAATAATGGGTTCACATACTTTGATACTCTGGGAACACAAGGAATACTTCTTAATTTAGGAACCAATATTCAGAATAGCGGCCAGATGGTAATTAATGGAATAATTGATGACGTAATAATGTATTTTCAAACAAATTCAGGTCAGGTAACCTTCTGGGGAAATGATAACACTTTGAACATTGGTGAAGGTACTAACACAGGAAATATATGCTACTACGAGCAGCAAATACAATTCGATAATGCTCAAGGAGCAGGTTGTATTGCTCTCTATTCTTCACATGCTTACTATAGTGATCCTGGGCCTGCATTCAATCCAACGATTGTTTTTCAAGGGTCTTCTAGTTCATTCATCATCGTATCTGCTACTCAAAGTGGTCTGTATACTTTGATTCAATTTGGAGGTGCAGCTCTGTTTGGTGTGCCAAATGCAGATTATGTTGGATATAATTATGATGCAACCTCTGGTATACTAACTATACAGCTAAATGGATATGTGGTGACATTAAATATTGGAACTGGCTATAACCTGGATTTGTTTTTAGTTCTGAACTTTGCGAATATCTATACAGTTATTGGTTATGCAAGTGCAGTTCCCAGTGGAGCTAATACTGGAGGTTGTACATGTAATTTAGTGACTTCGCCACCAGACGATAGTGGTACTTCTTCATCTTCCTCAAGCTCCAGTCTGTCGTCGTCCTCAAGTACAAGTCTGTCATCTTCGACCACTTCATCGTCAGCCACTTCAAGTCTGTCATCATCAACTCTGTCATCATCAACCACTTCAAGTCTGACGTCGTCAACCACTTCAAGTCTGTGCAGTACTTCAAAGTGGATACCTACTACCTGTGAAACTAAAACCAGACCACATCAACCAGAACCTACTCTTTGCATCCACCCTAACAGTGACAAGGATAAACAATATTGCCAATCGGTAGGAAAGGGACAAGGTTGGCCAGGATACGATAATGGAAACTCTCCTGGGAAACCAAACGGGCCAGGAAATGGTAATGATGGTAATAATCCAGGGAATGGAAACGGTAAAAATGGCAACGGAAATAACCAAGGTAAAGGAGATGGAAACAACGGCGGCAATAACCAAGGGAAAGGAAATAGTAATGGCGATGGACATAACAATGGTAATGGAAATAGTCCAGGTAAGGGAACCAATGGTAATAATCAAGGCGGTGATGGTTTCGGTGGTGGTAACTTTGGAGCTAATAACCAAGGCGGTGGCAAAGGCAATGGTAAACCAAATGGACATAAACGTGATACTATTTTCTAACCAACATTCCTGTCATTTTGCAGCCTCATTACACGCTTTAACGTAAGCGCTTCTTTGCCACACCCTGACTGCAGATAAATATCATGATTATCCTGTCAATGTTTGGATTTCACTTCGTTTTGGTTCAACACTTTGGAATTTTGTTTATTGTTTAGTTTTCCATTCATACTCGAATGTATTCTCTATAAGTGTTCTATATTATTGAATATATTTGTTTTTATACTATATGCTCTACTTAAAGCTACAAATTTGATTATGGGTTCTAAAACCGATAACATAATACCACATATATTGGATACAATCTTGAGAATTGGCAATCTTTTGACAAGAAGAGTCTGTTAAAACAAACTTTGGACCTTGAATTACTTCAAATATATACATGCTCCTAGCTGTTTTTATTCAATTTACACTCTTCTCTAAAAAGTATATTTCCAATGCAGTTTATGTAACATTAATGTCAGTGTTTATAAAACTTATTGAAAGACAATCCATGCGACCGCAAAAGAAAGACACAAAACTGATCGATATTCATCAGAGGCAACCAGAAGAAACTAACAATTTATTGTTCAGTGTTGATCTTACAAACTAATTAAGAAACAAGAGAAGACATTAGATCTAAAGAAGCATACAAGAGCAAGGTCCTAATATAAGCTTTCATTTATTGATATTGATGACAGTTGAACCGTTGCAATTCTTTCTATTCATTCTGAACCTTGGTTCCAGATCGAATGCTAAAGGGAGTTCACATAACGAGTTAAGCCTCCCCGCCTCTAATTCTGTCCATTGAAAATAATAATGAAATTTCTCGTATTATAGAGTTATGAAACAAAAGGACTATCTTTAACCAACAAGACATTCTCGGCATTAATGAAATTTCGTGGCAATCCTATTGTACTGGTGTGGAGATAACTCGTATCTGCAAGAGGAGTACATTGTTCTTCATCCCCTATAGTGAAAAGAAATGCAATTTATTCAATTAGTTGGTTCGTAGAAAATATCGTATTTTAACAAAGAAATCCATTTTATGAATTATATTAGAAAACATTAAACCACCTCTATATTTTTGAAAGAAGTACATCTAATGATCAAAATATCTCTGGATTGAAATCTGTTTCGATCCATTTCAGCCAGGGAAAATCTAAACTAAATGGTTAGAACGTCTGCATCAAACCAACAAGAGACTACCCCTCAGCTAGTTGAACGTGGCGTTCTTATCCCTTGATAGTTAAGCCACCAGTTAAAAATTATCAAATCTATCTTACGAAAATATTATTCACGAAAACGAGGAGAGTCTAGACTACAAGTCCGGCCCCTTCGTAATTCCGCTCCATGAGTATAAGTATATAAAAAACCGCCCAAATTACCTTTGTAATAGGCCAAAAATGAAATAAATTGAAACAACACACACGATGCTATTGTTATCATTCTTGGTTACTTTATTAGTCTGTTGTACTCTATTTGTCAAAGGTGAAGAAACCCTTCTGATTTCTGCAACGGCAACATTAACTCAAGCTGTTGCATCAGGAAACCTGATAGTTGTTCTAAATGGAGGAGCATTAACAATCAATGATCAAGCACAATTAACTTTGAACATTTTAACGGTTAATGAAGGTGGTCAATTCTACTTTTTAAGTACTGACCCCACAGTAGATTTGACTGTAACTACCATTGTCAACAATGGTTTTATATACGTTGATACCTTAGATGCCACCATTCTTAATTTAGGAAACAATGTTCAAAATAGTGGTCAAATGGTCTTTAATGGAGAAGGTAACGGTATAGTGATGGATATCGAAAGCAATACTGGTCAGTTAACATTCTATGGTCCAGGTAACGCCTTGGAATTCAATAGTGGTACTAACACAGGAAATATCTGCTACAATCAACAAGACGTGATATTCGCTGGTGCTGAAGGAGTAGGGTGTATTGCTCTTGTGGGTTCTATGGTTTACTATAACAACCCTGGATCTACGTTCATTCCAACGATTGTTTTTGCAGACCCTACAAGTACGTTCCAAATCGCGTATGATAACGCAGGTGGACTGTATACCTTGATTCATTTTGGAAAGGGAGTTCTGTTTGGTGTGCCAGTAGCAAGCTTCCAAAGTATTAGTTATGATGCTACTTCTGGAATAGTTACCATACAACAAACTGGATATCAACTGACATTGGATGTTGGTACCGGTTATGATCCAACTTTATTTGCAGCTAGCAACAAAGGGAGCTATATTGCTATAACTTATGGAGGTACGGTTCCCGCTGGGGCCAATACTGGAGGTTGTACATGTAATTTAGTGACTTCACTACCAGGCGGTGGTAGTACTTCTTCGTCAAGTACAAGTCTGTCATCTTCTACCACTTCGAGTCTGTCTTCATCAACCACTTCGAGTCTGTCAACATCAACCACTTCAAGTTGCAGTACCTCCAAGTGGGTACCTACAACCTGTGAAACTAAAACCATAGCTCATAATTCCGAACCTACTCTTTGTATCCACCCTACCAATGATAAGGATAAACAATATTGCCAATCAATAGCAAAGGGCCAAGGTTGGCCAGGTTACGATAATGGAAACGCTCCCGGAAACCCAGGAACTGGTAATAATGGTGGAAATGGTAATAGCCCAGGTAATGGTAATAACCCAGGTAATGGTAATAGTAACCCAGGAAATGGTAATAATAACCCAGGCAATGGGAACCATAGTCCAGGAAGCAGTAACAATAGTCCAGGAAGTAGTAACAACAGTCCAGGAAGTAGTAACAATGGTGGAAATGGTCACAATAACCCAGGAAGTAGTGGCGGAAATGGTAACACCCCAGGTAATACCCCAGGTAATACTAACAATAATCCAGGTAATGGAAAGGGTAGTAGCGGTAGCCAAGGTAATGGAAACAGTAACGGAAATAGTCCAGGCCAGGGAAATAATGGTGGTAGTGGTGGTAAACTAGGTGGAGGTGGTGATGGTGTTGGTGGTAGCCCAGGCGGAAACGGCGATGGTAAAAGCAATGGTAAAGGAAATGGTCATAAACGTTATATTATTTTCTAACCCAATTCGCTTTAGTAACCCTTTCTTAACTTTTCTTGGTGGCCACAGTGCCCGTTGGGGTAAGCGTGAATGCAGATATGTATCATCATGATTCTCTTGGTAATATTTGAATGTTCCTGCTCCATTATATTTTCTCCGTTTTGGTTAAATCCATTTGGGGATTTTTATTTCTAGTTTAAGTTTTCTCTTATTGTCAGATGTATTCTTTATAGTTTGTTTCAGTATTGAATATATATCATTTGATAAAACCATAGCCTTTACTTCTAGGTTTAGGTTGCAAAAAAAGAAAAAAGAATACGACTACATTTAAGTTCGTACAATACTAGTACTTTTGATTAACTTTTCAGATTAACTAAACCGTAAATACCTTTTAAGTTCTACTTATTCCCTTGAGTTAAAACTCCACAAGAATCAAAAACCAGTTTATGTTACAATAATGAAATTCTTTACGAAATTATTGTAGAACAGCCGGACCCAAAAAGCTATCAAGTTGAAGCACAAAACTATATAGTGAGGATTATCTCGAAACTTCTATAACAAATAACTACAAGAAGGCAATTAGTCGTAGCCCTGCAACACCTGGCTCACTTCATAAGTTGAAAAGCTTAATGGTAGCCAAATCAACATATTCACACTTGATGTTACATTGTTCCTTTCTTATACATGGTTTCAGCTTGTAAGTTTTTCAATCTCCGGGAGTAGAGCAATGATAGTATAGACCTACGATCTTTATCAATCGGTGATTGATGCGAAATATTGCTTGGGCAGAGCATAGTATCATCCAAGTTGTTAGTTTCAACCGCTTAATATTAGCGTAATACTTCCGCCACTGATTGGTCATATATTGTAATAACCTCCAATTACTTCAATCTTAACAACAACTGTTGTTTCTTTTCCTGAATCATTTCTTGTTCAAGTCTAGTTTTCTCAATCTCTTGCATTACTTTTACTTTTTCCATTTCAAGAGCATTCAAGGATTCAGTTAATACCTTGATATGATCATCTAAAGAAAGTATATTAACTGATGACTCTACCTTCTCCACATCTGACTGATCTTCATCACTAATAATCTCCAAGTCATACCTACTTGGATTGACTTCATGATCTTGTTCTATATCAATATCATTATCATATTCGTTATCATCTATATTGGGCTTGACTTGTTCTCCAGTAGTACCATCATCATAATTGAACTTATCTTCATATTCTTTCCCTATTTCATTAGCTAATTTCCGGATTGGAATGTGTTCGTCAATTTCAGGAGATGTTAATTTGGGTACGTATTTTGGTGGTGTATAGGGAGACATGCCTTCTAAATCTTCAAGATTGGCAATGACGGGATTATTCTCGGGGTCTTCATCCAAGTCGAGGATTAAGTCCTCGGGTAGTTTATACTTTGATAGGTTTATAGGTCGTGTTGATTTGGGTGTGGTTGTGTTGGTGGTGGTTCTGGATGATTTGTTTATATATGATAACGTAGGTTGTTTGTGAATTAGAGGAACCACTAATTCGGCTTCTTGTTCTTCATCTTCATCTTCAAATGAAAGTCGTATTCTTGATTTCGCCTTAGTTTGTTTTACTTTCTTTTTAAATGTTACTTTATCTGACATTGTCTATACACTGTTGTCAATATTGAGTCAAGTCGCAAAATTAAAAAATAAAAAAAAATTCAACTTGAAGATCATCTCAATATCAACTACTTACAAAGCACAACTCCAACACTAGTCATGTCCCTTTCAGAGAAGGCTCTTTTGCTTCATAGCAAAATGAGTGAGTCTCCCGCCATGACATTATTCAACCAACAAGAATTACAAGATATATTACACATCACGAAACCAGTCGAATTATTATCCCTCGCTCAAGAATTAATCAATAGTAAATTAGTCAAACTTGTAAAACAAGGAGATGAACTTAAATTCCAAGCTGTTTCAGCCACTGAAGCGTCAAAGATTACTCAGATGACCGATGAAGAAGCCATGGTTTATTCATACATTGAAGCCTCGGGTAGAGAAGGGATATGGACCAAGACGATTAAAGCACGAACTAATTTACATCAACATATCGTGGCCAAGAGTTTAAAGACATTGGAGAATCAACGATATATTAAATCAATCAAATCGGTGAAACACCCCACCAGGAAGATTTATATGTTGTATAATCTTCAACCATCAATTGAAATCACTGGTGGTCCATGGTTTACTGATTCTGAATTGGATACCGAATTTATAGATTCGTTAGTCACGGTGATTTGGAGATTTGCTGCATCAAAGACATTCCCCCTGGCATTTTCACAACAAGCTAATGTGAACCCAATTCAAGCGACGTATCCCGTGAATAATAGTTCTGGGTCGGTTGATTTGGATCAAATTATGGAGTTTATAGCTACGAATAAAATCACAAATATTGAATTGGGGTTAAATGATATTAGATCCTTGTGTGATGTATTGATATTTGATGATAAGTTACAATTGGTGAATCATACTACGGATACTTTCAAAGCGACTTGGCAAAGTGTGATTGAAGCTGGGTTTGGTAGAGTTGAAGAAGGTAAGGGTTCATTTAGTATATTTAATCATTTTCAAACAGTTGAAGAAACTGAAGATTTGGTTTATTTAGATTCATGGTCAAATCAATAAGTGTAGAATATATAAGACGATATACTAAAAGATACACTGTAGCATAAACACGAAGCATTACACCGCGAGTACTACTGGTTAGTACATATGTACGTAACACTGACTATGTAAATATTACTAAGATATAAACTGTGGTTGCTGCCTGAAAATATAAAGGAAGGGTGTTTGACGCGGAACGCATAGTAATACAAACACCAACAAAAAAAACACGACTCTCGCCTCACCTATTACGTGGCTACTAAGACTAAAGTTATAAAGTTACCCCACTACATAATAAGCCATGACTGAACCAATTCTATCATATAAACGTCCTTCTTCAAGGATATCCCCGTCAACACCAACACCACCAACATCATCCCCTAACCCTAGTAATACTCAATCTCCACAACCTACAACCGCCACCACTCGGAAAGTCCTGAGTCGACGTAAAGCATTACAAGATTTCTATAACCTCCAGGAACAAGAAAAGCAACAAGACAAACACGAACCAAAACTCGACAAAGACCCAGATGCACTTCCTCAACCAGAAGAATTAGATGAATTCATTCAAACACAACCCATACAAGAAATACTTAAATTAAGAAATAAAATAACCCATACTTTAAACAGTCAAGATCTGGCTAAGAAATCGATAATTTATGATAATTATTATGAACTTATTAAATTAAGTGATACCTTGTTAGATTTATCTAAACTGCATCAACAAGAAGTCAATGGACTTGGAATATATCTGGAAGAACCGGAGAAATCACAAAGTAAACAAGAATATATAGATTCAATCTTACTGGATTTACATGGGTTTATAAATTCAAATGAGACTTCTTTGTTTAATAGACCTTTTGAAGAAATAATAGAGAGTGATTCTTAAATATATATTTATAGAATATCATCAACTGAATGATTTTTGAATTTTTTACTTGAACGATCAACAGATCTAACTTCAAATCGTGACCCAATAATTGTAAACAGAATACACTGGTCTTCTACTTCTTCTTGTTCTGGCTGTGGTGTCAGATCTGTCAGCTCTACCTTCTCTGTTTTCTCCGGCTTAGGCAATATCACATCAAATGTAAACAAAGTATGTTGTTTAGGCACAACTTTAAACCCACCAATATCACCATCTTCACCTCTAGGAACACATAAAATAAACGCATGTTGAGCATCCCATACAACAATCCCTGATATACCTACACAATTTCTATTTCTTGATTGTACAACTTTAACTATACATCCAATATAATCTGCAGTAGCTAATTTAGGAAGTATATTAGGTAATCCTTGATTACCTTGACTATTTAACATGAGTAAATCCTGCATGTAACTCTGCCATAGTTTATTCATATGAATAAATTGTTGGAAATTAGGGATGTTATATTGTAGGAGTAATTTGTCTAATGGGAATGGATGTTTATGGGGTTTCTTTCGATTGTATTGTTTTATTCGATGGGTTAGTTTTCGTTGATTGGAGAGTGTGGTTGATATGTATGTCCGTAAGGATTTCCTTGTTGATTGGAGTCTTGCCTTGGGTATGGTTGCAGTATCATGAGTGAGTAGTTTTGCAGATGTTGAGGAATTGTCAGATTTGGTAAATATTATTGAAGATTTTTGATCTTGGGTTGAATATCTGGATTCGAGTAATTCCACTATTTTAGACTGGGAATCATAACATCTTGTAAGTAGATGTTTTTCAAGTTCGTTCATCGCTAAGGGAAGAGCATATAAAGATGTGAGAATTTTTTAAATCTTTTAATTTTTTTCACATATAATCACCAATGTTACGAATATTAAGACCAACAATAACAAGAAGATTTCTTCATAATGTTCCATTTCAAGATGATCTCACTCCAGCAGACCTTGACGACTTCAACTTGGGTGATTTCCAACATTATGAACCAACACCTAAACCCACCCTGTTTGACTATTATACCACATTGTCTCAACCAATAATTTTCAATTCAAAATTAACTGATCCCTATTTAAATCTTGCCTTGGAACAACACATATATAACCAAATGCCAAAACCTGATGAAGTGACAATCAACACCAATCGTGTTTTATTCTATGTGAATTCTCCCTGTGTTGTAATTGGCAAGAATCAAAATCCTTGGAAAGAAGTAAATTTACCATTATTGAATTTATTAGGAATTCCTTTACTTCGAAGATATAGTGGTGGAGGTACCGTGGTTCATGATTTTGGTAATGTGAATTTTTCATTCATGACAACCAAGGAGAAATTTGATCGGTTGAAGTTTTCAAATACTGTAGTTGAAGCTATAAACTCAATACCTGGTTTAACTAAAAACGTTATGGTTAATGATAGAGGTGATATTATCACTACAGAAGGCGGGTTTAAAGTAAGTGGTTCAGCTTATAAGTTATCCCGAGGGAAATCCTATCATCATGGAACTATGTTATTAAATCTGAATTTAAAAGTATTGAGTAAATTATTATCAAGAGATGAAAGTAAATTAGGTATAGTAGAAGCATTAAATGTTATAAATTCAGTTAAATCAAAAGTAACTAATTTATCCATAGAGTCGCGTGATTTCATCGAGGGTGTAATTAAACAAGTTAATCAAGAATACAAACTAGATCCAATTCAAGTGGTTGATATTACTACCGACACTGAATTACCAGGAGAGATCCACGATATAGCTAATGAATTACGTAGTTGGCAATGGAAATTTGGTAAAACTCCTCAATTCACGCATGAATTCACTCATAAACATTTCAAAATTAAATTTCATATCGATAAACAAGCAGCAATTGAAAAATTTGAATTAATAACTGACAATCAAGAGTTACGAGATAAGTTCAAATATCTTGAACAATATATTAAGGACAATAAGTTGGAATATACTGGAAGTAATGTCGCTGGTTATATTCTAGATGATGGTATAAGTGATTGGATTGGAGAATGTATTGATGGAACTGTATAAGTTAATAGAGTAAATAGATTAAAAGTTAGATTATTAGCATAGTTGGTTCCCACGGGAACCGTTAGGAACAAAAAAGAAAAAGACATGTATCAACAGATTCACAGTATTCACAACTTCTTCTCTAGATTTTCAATGGTTTTTAGTGGGATAATTTTTTTGAAGTCTACATATCCCAAAAGAGTTGAATTCAATCATAACATTGGCCATAAGCGCGGAAACAGGTGGCTCAGCTTTAACAGTACTTTGGTTCATAAGGTCAACCATTGAACCCCAGTTCTATTAAAAAAGCTGAACCCCCTAAAATTACACGCTGATGAACGATGTTATGATTGAATTCAACCAGCAAGATACTGTTGATCCCGATCCACTGGGTGCCGCTCTGTACGGAAATCCTCTACCAGATCCGTGCGATTGAAGATAACCTTGCTTAGTATTGTTGGTTTGCAGAGTCTATGTGAACTTTGCCAAGTCCAACAACGCCACAAGGAAGGTGGTGAAAGACCGCTTAATAGGGGTCATGTCATTGTTGAACTCGGAGAAATACACATTCACATGGGCTAACCACGATGCCTCTGAACTTGTTCACCGTGGTTAAATGATACAAACCCAAGTTAAAGATAGTATGCCAAGACAATATTGAACAACCCGCCAGGGAAGGAAACGTGTTAAATTTGAAATTGATGTGGGACGTAGAATTGGAAGCCTTAAAAAATAAATGAGCAAAAAAATGACGCAACTGTATTTTATTTTTTTTTTCTTTTTTTTTTGCATCCATCGATTTTCAATGATTTAATGACGCCTGCAGTGATTCACATATTTTTAGTGTAAAATATACCTAGCCATATAAAATTCCAAGATAAATATGGGCTGATTACTTGATTTTTCTAGAAATTAGTTTATTGAGATCTAGCAATATATATATCTGGGGTATGTAAATATTTCTTTCTCTGATTTCTGTAAGTTAAGTAGTGATGATAATAAATAAAGCAATGTCGTATATGACCCATGCATCCCACAGAAATATCATACTTTCCCTTTCTGTATTCATAATATTCTTTTACTTCCTAACAAGTTCTCAGTTGGAATCCAGATCAACACCACTCTCATATTTCAATTACACTTCCCCGAAACAAGAATTTCTCCAAGAATTAGAACACAACCCAACCTATCAGAAAACAGGAATCAACATCCAACCATCACATCCAGCAGAACTCCCACTTCAAACAAAAGTTCTTCGACAATTAAAAACCTTATTCCCGTATGATCCCACTTTACCTATTCCCAAAAAACTCTGGCAAATGTGGAAAGTCGGACTTGAACATGATGAATTCCCTAAGAAGTTTAAACAATATCGTCTGACTTGGGTTGATGGTATTCCTGATTATGAACATATAGTAAAGACAAATGAGGAATGTGATGCAATGGTGCAGGAATTATACGCTGATATACCAGATATACTCCATGCTTATAACATCATGCCTCGAACGATTCTCAAGTGTGATTTCTCAAGGTATTTGATCTTATTCGCCTATGGTGGTGTTTACGCCGATATAGACACTGAACTATTAAAACCTATTGATTCTTGGATTTCCAGCAAACCGCAGTATTTGGACAAAGACATGAATTTGGGATTGGTCGTTGGTGTTGAATCGGATAGAGATGATTGGGTGAGGAAGTATTCTCGTAGATTACAGATTAATACTTGGACAATCATGGCCAGAAAGGGACACCCTATGCTTGCTGAACTAATTAATGAAATTACTCAAATAACACTAAGACGAGAGGAAACTGGGTTATTGAATGCGACATTGGGTATCGATGCTGGAGATAATGTAATGAATTGGACTGGACCAGGAGAGTTCACCGATGTTTTATTCAGGTATATGAATAGTATCCTCCAGGAAGATTTTGACAATTATGAAACTTTGATAAATTATAGTTTCTTTATAAATATTAATCATCCAGTAGCGGTAGGTGATGTCATGGTGTTACCTAAGGAATGTATGAGTCCAACGAGAAGGCTGAAGGCCACAGGGGAGTTTTCCGATCCAATGGCTTATGTTCATCATAAAGGACTGGGGGTATGGAAGAAGGAAGAACAGAAAATACAGGACGAAGCAAAAGCCAAAGCTAATTAAAGGTATACTATTAGTATAAGACAAATAACAAACTATAACTCGTGAGCTTTTTCTTGGTGGCGTATTGTTTAGGCACGGTAACCTAAAAGATGATTGTTTGGGATTACCAATCAGTCGTTCTTTAAACAACTAAACGAGAATCCCAAATAATCACCTTTGAAGTCAATGAAGGTGTATATGATTACATCTTTTTATTTTGGATCATTCTAGCTCGAAGTCAATTGAATTGTATTTCTTGTCTATCAGATACTTTAGTAGATACTATATTTAAATATACAGTAGTTACATTCACGTTTTAGCAAACTTTTAACATCACATGTAAAAATCAAAACATATTCACTATTAATTTCCTACTCCTTCTTTATACCTCTACGGATAAAATTCAAACTTTCCCCAGTGGTGTAGAATATTCACTAACTGTTAGGGTGAAGAAAAAAATCCAGCGGAGATTTACCTAATTAGGAAAGTAGACCAAACAAGCGAAAAAAAGACCTACTCCGCATTATCTACATACCCATGGAAAAGGTTAACCGGTGGGGGAAGCGACAATACCGAGTTCTAACTATTATGTATTCCAGCTTGTAAATATGTTTAAATGTAAGGTGCCGTTTATATCCGTGTACGGCTCTTAAACAATATCACGAGATTCAACTCCTTTTTCTGAATTGTTTTTGTTTTGGTCGAGGGTTTCCGGGGTATCACCCCGCGGTCCCCAACCCCCACTATAAAATCGGGTTGCGAATCAAGTGGGGTAATGCCTCCATATATAAACCCATGAACTTTCCCCCTAATTATACTTTTTTCTTCTGTCTTACTTTCACTACCCAAGGATGCTTAGACATATTCGGTGTTTTTCAAACACTCCTTGCCGATTAACCAATTATGGGTTCATTGGTCTTGGACAAATGGGTCAACATATGGCTAGACATATCTATAACCAATTAGAACCTAATGATAAATTATATGTTTATGATACTGTTCCTGCATCAACTGCTACATTTATTGATAATGTAACTAAAATCACACCTGCCAATACTCAACAATTAAAACCATTGACCTCTTTAAAGGCATTCACTACTGATGTTGATTCTCAATTGGATTTCATAATCACCATGGTTCCTGAGGGGAAACACGTCAAGGGTGTTTTCACGGAATTGGTTGAACATTACAAGAGTTCACCTCAAGATATTTCTCAACATTTGACTACGTTTATTGATTCCTCAACAATTGATATCCCAACTTCAAGAGAAGTTCATGAATTTGTTCACAAGGAAATTCCAAATTTCGATTTTATTGATGCTCCTGTATCTGGTGGTGTTAAAGGTGCTAGAAATGGTACTCTTTCATTTATGCTTTCTCGTCCAAATCATGAAAGTATGTCTCCTGAATTGACTAAATTGTTGTTAAAAATGGGGTCAAATATTTTCCCCTGTGGTCATGATCATGGTACTGGATTAGCTGCAAAATTGGCCAATAATTATTTATTGGCAATTACAAATCTTGCCACGGCTGATAGTTTCCAATTGGCCAAGGCATTTGGATTGAATTTACAACATTTTGCTAAATTGATTTCGGTAAGTACTGGTAAATCATGGGCTAGTGTTGATAATTGTCCAATTTCTGGAGTTTCTGAACAAGAATTACCTGCTGATGTGAATTATAAAGGTGGGTTTATTACTAAATTGACGAGAAAGGATGTTGTTTTGGCTACTGATTGTGCTAAATCAGCAAATAGATTTTTATACTTGGGTGATATTGGTAGACATTGGTATGATAAAGCATGTGAACGTGAAGATATTGCAAATAGAGATTTAGGAGTATTGTATGAATGGTTGGGTGATTTAGAACAAGATGCATCAGGGAATATCATTGATAAAAAGAGAAAGTAAGGTTATACGTTTCTAACCCCCACCCGTTTTATGAATTTGGTTAATTCTTTTTTGACATTTTTTTCAATTTTCCAAATTTGTCGAGGGTTGGGGGTGAATTCGTGGGGCATTTCATAAAGTTTCATTAATTTCATATTTCTATATTCTTTTTGAAATTTGGTTAGGTGAGCCCAACAGATGTTGTAGCAAGCAGCTACTTTACAATTTTCTCCATTTTTGCATACGCTGATGCACTGTTTGTCTTCAGGTATAATCGGTGGTTTTCTTTTTGGTTTTTTATCTCGTTCTTTGAGAGCTTTAATTATTTCATCTTTTGAAGTTAATTCAATTCGATTTCTTGGATTATTTCTTCCCATATAGATTTCTTTAAGTTATCAACTGATCTTTTTACTTTAGATTTAGACATTTTAAAATAAACAAAAAAAATAATATTTTTGTAGTATGTATGGTCTCTATATATTTGAATGTCAACCTCTAGGCATTCTTTGTCTATTATTGGGAATTTTCCAACTTCCTATATTGTATAAGTCCATATAATCATTTCAATCTATTTTGATAATCTTTTTTGCTTATAATTGTATGGTAAACTTCTAATAGCTTCAGTAAAAGAAGTGAAAACTCTAATTGTTGTTGCCCTTGCAATTTAGAGAGAAAAGGTACTAACGTTGTCATGTTTACATGAAAGCTTAAACTCGACTAATCCTAATATTTCTGTGTAAGGCTTAACATATTATGTTTATTATACTTGACATATTTAAAACTCTACAAAACTATCTTAGACTTTGCAAAACTGTCTTAGCTACTCACCACCATCAATGACAAACCCAACTTTAAACCCAGGAATCTCGGTCACATCTCGATCACTTGATCCACCTTCCTTTACTTGTTCTTCTTGAGCATCATCTTGATAATGTCGATTAATCCTAGGATTTCTCAATTGTTGTAAACTGTGATTCATTTCATCATATGAACTATGTTCATCGATAAATCCAATGATTTTCACCGGTTGGACAACTGGTCGCCGATAACTCAAATCAAAAATCGAACTAGTGACTGATCCCCTTGTGTCTTCTTCCTGTTGTTCTTCTGGTTCGGTATTACAGGCAGATAAGTCTAGCAAAGGCATGGTTTGATCTAATTCAATGGAATTTATTGAGGAATGTCTTCTGTCGTATCTATCTGGAGGGAATATAGGTGAGCTTGGATCATCAGTTATATCTTGTTCTTCAACTTGTAAACCTTGTGAAGTTGATTCGGCTATATGTGGGGTGTCCTGGGAGGTTGGTTCGTCCAGGGAAGTTGGTGTATCCTGGGAAGTTGGTACATCTTGAGTTTGCACATCCTGAGAAGTTCTTGGTGACCCTCCAGTTATATCTTCTTCATTATTAAGTATTATTTGAGGAGTTTGTCTAGCCGAATCGGTTGTAGAAGTGTACATAGGTGGATGTTGTGGTGGTTCACTTCCTTCACTTGCAGTATGTAATGAACTTCCTTCACTAGTTTGACCTTGAGAAGAACTACTTGATTGAGTAGACGATGAATTCCTATTCCCGCGTCTTAATTGTTCCCGGATTGGTGATCTTCCATTAAGTTCAAAGTTCCCACTTCTAGCCAATTGTTGACGAATAGGAACACTCATTCGAAGTGGTGAAACATCATCATCGGCATTATCCCTCTCATCTTCCTCGTATGCCGGTGGGAACCCATTCATTATATGATGGTCTATCCCCGGGGGTGAAACATCGGCATCAAAAGGTGGTGGATTCACACTGGGTTTACGCAACATGTGAATAGGTCTAGATATGAATGTATGTGGATGAGGTGATGCTTGGGGTGAATTCATGGCGCGTACAATTGATTCATCTTGTGTGTTTGGATGATATAAATTAGCCAGTAAATGCATATCATTAGATTCTTGGGCAATCCCATCTAAATCAGTCGTGGTGCTTATATGATGGAACTCAATCCCCGTGGTGGTTTCTTCAACGGGTGTTACACCAGGTGAGAGCAATGGGTCTTGCAATGTAGGGATGAAATCGTCATATGCGGGAAGTAAGGTGTTTCCATGGGCGGCAAGTGGGGATAATACATGGATTGGAGAATCAATTGAAATTTCATAATGTTTACGTTTTTCTGGATTACTTGGATCAGGTTTTGAAATTCGAAGACATATCTTGATCCAATGATGGGATTGAATATTTTCATATGATGTATCGGGATGGATTTTTGATTGGAATTTACTACTTAATTCACTGGGGACATATAATTGAAATTCCAATTCCTTGGGCAAGATATCTTCAAAGAAATCTTCATTGTCTTCTTCAGTTACTTCTTCGTTTGCCCGGGAAGATAGTAAAGATCTTCCCTTTTTAGCCTTGTGTTCCAATAATAAGAACTTCTTGGGTGGTTCCATTCTATGAACTCGTTTATTTGAACAATAATATTCTAAATTCTCACTTAAATAAACTCGAATTCTATGAAGACAAACTTTCCCAAACAACGGCACAAATCTGAATGCCAAGGGTAAGTATGAATCCAAAACAATTGATTTTGATCCAATTACAATATCATATCTTAATTGATCTTCCCAATCTCTGGTGATTACAATTGATTCATTTTCTTCCATATTCAGTTCTGCGGGTGTTCGAATGATATTAATAGGTATTTTCCCTGATAAATTCAGTTTGAATGCCCCAGCTCTAATAATTGATACTTCCATATTATAATTTGTGGTTCCAAATGTTACATTTGTAGATTCTGGAATCAGTGGTGGTAAGGGATGTTCGAAATTATATATATAATCACCGGGAGTAAACACATTATTGACATCAGTAATGGACCCACCTGGGGAAATCATAGCTGATAAATCCGGTGGCATATCAATTGAAGAAACTGAAGGAGATTTACCACGATTCCTAATAAAACCCGGACTTAAATTTCTGGACAAGAAATTAACCACAGAAGCACCACCACCAGTTAGGGCGGATTCTGCTACTGAAGATGACGATATGGAACTATCGGAAGAATTTGAATTCAATCTTTTCAAATCATTAAAACTTGACAGAAGTAACCTTCTATGATTCCCAGATTCAACGAAATAATCAGCACCATTATTTAAATTCCCACTAGGATAAAAGGGCCAAGTATGACTTACAATATCATTGACTTCAGCATATAGTTGTTTCTTCGGTGGGATCCCTTCGGGCCATTCGGTACGTTGTATCCCTTTAAAAGTAAGGGTTATACTCTTAATTTTAACTGGTTTTATAACTCGTAAATAAAGACAACCACGTAATAAAGTAGGAGGTCGGGAACTATATTCTTGAGCATCAAAGCCTTCTACAAACAAGTTCTGTTCTGTAGGGATGATATACACTTGAATCGATGAGGTTGAACATGTGGGTTTTTCCGGTAATTGAGGTAATAATGCCAGTTGATTTTCTACAATACTGTCACCGGCATCAACTTGATCTAGGGGTGATGGTTGGGACATTTGCGTATTGATTGTGAGTTGTTGTGGAGGGAATATGGGGGAGTTTGGTCTGATCATGGTTGTAAATATGTGTGTGGTGTATGGCGGTTATAATTTGGAAGAATTATGGAATGATGTATGAAGAGGGGGGAGCAGCACTGCAGCAGCACCAGGCGGTTTGTACTCTCTGATGAATTTGTGAGATTTTAGAACCACCAGAAAAAAAAAAAAAAAGAAACTTAACCCAAGGCTGGTACGGCAATTTTGATTAAACCCGCGGTTATGAAGGTAGAGAGGTTATATTTAGATGTGTAAGTTATCCCGAAGTTGGTAGTAGGTCCGTTTATTGGGGGCTGGGATTGTATAGGAATAGTTTTATATAACAATTGTACTACCAGCGAGAAGAGTAAATAGCTGTGTGCGGCAACTAGAGTTTCTTTCAGCGGTAATATTGAGTAATGTAGAACAAGCAAGAGTAAAACGTAATATCGAATAGTTGGTGGTGTATATGTAAGCTCGAGTGTGAAAATAGATGCAAAATTCAGAGGATGTAAATATAAATATTACTTAACACTTGTTGCATTTGCTACGCTCCAACCATAACTTTTTCAACCGAGCATACTAAATAACCACGGCTACTATACCTCTTGCCTGATGAACAAGAAACACACAGTACTCAAAACTCAATTGTAAAATGTTTGTGTACTTTTAGTGTAAGTCTAGTAGAGAGATGTTGACTGTTAGAGTAACAAGTATTGCGAAAATTTACTCAAATTTGTAACGAAATTATCGAAACAAGACCTACAATAACCTAAACTTACAATCAGTAGACAATTCATCAGTAGTGCTACTACTTATATACAATCAAGTGTATAGTCATACCCATATACCACAAGAAAGCGACTGTGTAGTTACCTATTTCTTGTATAGTACCTTCCCAAGTCACTGGGGAAAAGTTTTGCAACAACAATCGCATCAACAAATAGGTCTCAAGCGAAGAAAAAAAAAAATTGGCTGGTTCTAAGATTTCCCCCTAACTAAATAAACAATGTTGTCTCGACTCCCTCGTCAATTCAAGTGTCAAATCCGATTCAGTTCGTCGAGATACAAAGTATTGCCTGATGTTGGGTATGGGATTCTTACTTGTTTTGGATGGTTTACCGTGCCCAGTCTGACCCATCATACTGAAGAAACACTTGAATATTTAAATTTAGATTTAAGTGACAAGTTTCAAGATGCCACTAGGGAAGAAATTCAAGCATTTGTTTATACGTGGTATAGACCTGCTGTCACTTTTCAAGACCCAAAGGCCGTCAGACTTCGGGATTTGGTTGCTAAGAAAAAAGCATTTAAATTGACCAAGGAAGATGAACCTGGTCCTGAACGCATTACTAAATATGGTGGACGGAGAGATCTTGGTAGACGAAACACTGAATTGACTATTAATTTCGATGAGTTTAAAGGTGAGGTTAACTCCGTAGGGGAATTAAATTCTTATCATGCACGGAATTATTTTATTCATAAAAATGTCGCTGATTTAAATCAAACAATTCCCTGGTCTGAAAGGGTTAAAACTCTTGAACAACAATGGGAAGCTCTTGATGTGGTTGAACAAGATCAATTCAGTCATGAATATCGCGAGTTGTTATTATCAGGATATGATATGATTCTGGGTATGAAATTACCCCTCAATAATCCTGTTCATGAACCAAATGACTTTCTTCAAGGGGTTGAATTAGGTTACAATTTCAATGGAGATCTTGTCGTGCATTGGAAATTACCCATGCACAAAGTTGAAACTTATTTTTATGAGAAAAAAAAGTATGAAACCAACACCTATGATAAAGCACCATTTCATGATGAATGGATATACATGCCGGAAGATAAACGAGAACAATTACGACAAGAATTAACCGATGTGATTCAAATGGGGAAATATGTATTACTGGGGTTTGTCAACTATATTGAGGTGCGAGATCATAATCTTTTAGTTTCATTTGATGATGAAGGCAAACCAGTTGTGACTGGACAACCTAGTGCGGGAGATACCAGGGCATTCTACACTGCATTAAGATTTCAACAATTAGGTATTGAACCCAATCTTGCCATGAATATAAAAATAGCTCAAGAATGGAAACAGGTAAATCACGAAGAATTTTTAACCTATGTTGATCAATATCGGAAATTATTAACTGAAGGATATCATGTACGTAGAATGAAAATTGTTAAAATGACTCGAGAGAATATTGGAGCTAAAGAAGCTCATAAGATGGTTCACTTGAATGAACATGGACAAGTTGAGTTATATAAAGCCCCAAAATTGGTTGATGCCAAAAAATTTTTTTATATAAGCAATACTAGTCAAAAGTTTAAAAGTGAACGGGAAAGAGTTCGAGTTAGAAGTGGTTTAAGAAAAATGTGGCTAGCGTTTCTGCCTCACGAACAAGATGAGTGGAGAAGGAAATATGCTGATCTTTTGTTATCGGGTCATGATATAATTAATGACAAGGTTGTTAATATACTTGATACTTTGTAGTGCGGAACAAAGTGAGCGAATGAAAAGCAAAACAATAAAACAAAATGAGGAATAGAAGAAAAAATAGGTCAAATGAAGAAGAAAATGTTTTGAACAAAATGAGCAAATATTTGACTCAGTTTGTTTAAACAGAGTCAGGGAGAGAAAATTATGGTGGAGGGCAAAGGAATAAGCTTTCGAAGTTTCAACGTTAAGAACGATGCAAGTAAAACAATTGGTTGACAAGTGGAGAATTTGTTTCACCCAAAAAAGAGGTGTATGGACGAATGGAAGCTAAACTCCAAAGGTTCAAACAACCAAACCTGAAACAGTTAAATCATGTAGATATAAGACATTAGAATTTATGTAAGTAAACATTAAAATGTAGAGTTGTTGTATTGGACCCCGGGTTTTATTTACCTGTTCTGGTCGCGTGGTCCAATCTTATCACCGGGGGGATAATCCGGGTAACTGTTGCAAAGAATTTTCACATTTTCACATTCCCCCACAAATTGCCGAGGCTATACCACAAAAAAGAAAAAAGCGACCCAGAAAATCTGGACAATTTATCCAACACTTTGTTCAGTTCTTCTTTTTGAAAAGTTAGTAGTATAAACATGGTCGTCGATACACTTATCTATCATCCTACGCTTACCAAGCTTGTTTCATTCTTGGATAGTGCTCCACAAAGGGAGAAAACCCTTCGTTTATTTGCCTATCTTTCGAGATTTCTTGGATACTATGCCTTACGTAAAGGATATTCCAAGGATACTATTGAAATGTACAATACTTTAAAGAATCAACTTTCTTTTATTCGTAAAGCATTGAGATTCTTTAAGCCAGTGAAACATCTTCAAACTGCTGCTAAGGCCTATGATAATAAATTATTAGACCCTATATTACAATTGACTACTATTGTTCGGAATTTAGGGTATGCCGGGTATTTAGCTCTTGATGGGGTTGTTTTGTTTAAGATGATTGGGTTGATTGATAAGAAGAAATATCCTACCGTTGCCAAAACCAGTGCTAAGTTTTGGATGGCAGGTTTAATTGCTGGTGTGATTAATTCATTAAGGATTATTTATTCTTTGAGTAGTTATCGTAAACAAGACACTGAGAAACTTCTGAGTGAAGAAGTGGCTTCAATTTCCAATAAACTTTTCTTGGCCAAGAGGAAATTGGTTTGGGATTTATTGGATATGTTTATTGCCGGTAATACCTTGGGTGTTTTACATTTCACTGAGGGTGATGTTGGTTTAGCTGGTGTTATTACTTCACTCATGGGATTACGTGATATGTGGAGCGAACAAAAGTAGGACACTAACACTATATACATTTATTCTATACAACTTATATATATATATTTATTGTTTTTTGTCTTGTATGTCAATTCCAGTAGTCACACCAATCCAATAATATTTCATAATTAGTTGTTTTAATTCGGTAGTTAGTAAAGCATGATCTGGATGTTGTTCAATGAGTGTAGTTAAATGAGGTACATCTTTAGATAAGTTGAATTCCACTATTCGATCAACTTTATCAAGTGGAAGATTGCTGGTTTTAGCATATGATTCATGAAGTTGATGCCATTTATTTGTAATTGTTTGATCAAGTGACATAGTATTTCAACTTGACCTGTTTGACTTAACTTGTTCGACCTTGTTTTGTTTGTCGTGCAAACCACAAAAAATCTCAATTTTCTCACACTATAAACTCATCTCAATTTTTTTCACCTAGATCTACTATATACTGTAGCAGTAAATGTCAGTTAGAATACACATAGGGAACATATCTCCCTCACTTCACTCCCAACCAGACACATTAACCACCCGACTTTCAAAATATGGAGAAATAATTAAACCACTTACATTCCATACCAAACCTTCCCAAGATCATTATTTCGCCTATGTTACATTAAACATCACTAGTGAATCCTTCACAAAACTTAAATCTCAACTTAATGGGATGAAATTCATGGGTAATAAACTCAGCATAAACGTTGCAAAACCTGAGTATAATTCCGTCAGTAATATGCCTGATCATGATAAGAAAGAACGAGAATTGCGTGATCGAATTAGTCAAGTTCGTCAAGTACGTATTCATGATTCTCACATCACATATAAAGAGACTACCCAGGGTGAGTTATACCACGGCAGTTCGATCTCCGGTGGCGTTTGGTCAGTTTCGGAACATACGCTAGCTGGAGCATCTGGTAATACCAAGAATAAGTCCGGTCCATCACATAGATTAAACGGGAAAGAATCGTATGGTGCTTGGACTGTGGCCAAGACACACAATCGGAATAGTAGTGGTGGTGGGGAAATCATCCAAGGAAGGTTAAGAAACAGTGCAAGAAAAGATATTCGTCATCAAACATTACGGATTTTAATTAATGGTCAATTGAAAATGATTAAAGCTTACAAGACTAAATTATGGGGGATTGAAAAGCGGGAATTGGGGGAGTTGAGTTATAGGTATGAATCAGGGAATTGGATTAATGGAGATGGTGATTTGATTGAAAGAGTGGAGCAGCAGGGAGAGGAAGTGGAACAAGAAGTGGAACAGGAACATGTAAAGAATAAACTGGTTTTGGAATTGATTGATTTTAATAAACCGGTTGAACTTGATGAGGATATGCCTGGATATGAACATATTACCATGAATGAGGGGAGTAGGGAAGCTGTAAGTGAAGTGGTTGGTGAAGAGTTGAGTGTTGCTCCTGTAGAAGAATATTATGATGAAGATGATGAAGGTAATGAAATTGATTTTGAAACTATAAATATACAAGGTGAGGATGTAGAGCAAGCCGAGCCCATAGAAGATGCTCCTCCAGTTGAGACCAAAGAAGATACCAAAGCAAGCGCTACCAAGGTAAACGCTACCAACAACTTAGACACTTTACGATCATTATTCAATCCAACGACAGAATCAACATTCACACTTCAAGTATCAGACGATGACATTGAAGAAACCCCTGAACAGACCCAAGCACAACAACAAGAAATTCTTGAACAAATTCAATTGAAACAACAACAAGAAATCCAAACGATTAGGAAATCTAAATTTGGATTATTTTGGCCACATTTTGAATCTCCTTTCTTGTCAACTCAATCTCAATTGAATAAACTTGGTGATAAAATAGAATTACCTGAGGCTGAAAGTGATGAACCCTCGGAGGAAACGAAGTATGAAGTTTGGTTTTGGAATAATCGTGGTGAGATTTCAAGACAATGTAAACGAAGAAGAAGAGATGTGTTGAGGATTATGAATAAGCGTAGTAAAAAGAATTAGCTGTATAGACATAGACATATAGATTAATACACCTTCAGTTCAGTTGATATTGACTGCAAAAAAACTGACACAACCTTTCCTGCATGTAGACCACTTTTGATATGCTTAAATTTTTTGTTTGGCTTTTCTGGACTTCTGAACATCAGTTGGCCCAAAGGAAGACACAGACACAGACATAGACAATGTCGGAAATAGAAGCGGAACCAAAACCGGAACAACCACGCCCTCAATTAACTCTTCGGAACGTTCTTCTTGACATATACAATGGAATCTTTTCCTTAATAACCAACCCCGATGCTCGTCGAGTAGTTATACCCATCGTTATCAGTTTCGCCTCAATTGGAATCAAATTCATAATTGCCAATGTTAAATACACCGAAATTGATTTTCTGACATATATGCAACAAATCCGTTTAGTCAATGATGGTGAGATCTTATACCTGGACATTTCTGGTGATACTGGAGATTTAGTATACCCGGCGGGACATGTCCAAATTTACCAATGGATAAATTATCTTACAAATGATGGTACCGATATGGATTTGGCTCAAAGCATATTTGGTTGGTTGTTTATTGGTACTTTAATCTTGGTGTGTTGTGTATATGAACTATGTGGTGAGGTGCCTCCTTGGTCGATATATTTGTTGGTTGCAAGTAAACGATTAATATCAATATATATATTGAGATTATTTAATGATTGTTGGACTACAGCGTGTATGGTGGGTGTTACTTTGTTATTACAAGTGGCGAGTATGACCAACAGTTCCAAATTGATTAGTTTGTTGTTGGTTTTACTTGCTAGTGACTTGTATAGTGTTGCCATATCAATTAAAATGAATGCATTATTGTATTTACCTGGTTTCTTACTAATTAGTTACTTTTTAGTGGATGAAAACTTGTTAAAGTTTGTCTTGGTGATTGCAGTTATACCCTTGGTGCAAGTGTTGATTGGTTGGAAGTTTTTAGTTCCTTTGTTTAATGACGATACGGCGAAATACATCCGATGGAGTTATATCAATCAAGCATTTAATTTCAGTCGACAATTTTTATATAAATGGACTGTCAATTGGAAGTTTATCCCGGAAGATGTGTTCTTATCCGGGCCATTCGCTAGAGCATTATTAGTAATTCACATGGTGATTTTAGTTGTGTTTGTATTCACTCGATTCTTGAACCAACGAATCATTGGAAAGTCAATTGGTCAATTGGTATCCGATGTCTTTAAGTTTAAATCAACAATATCTCCAACTAATAAACTTATAAGTGACAATGGTCCCAGGTTAATCATGTTAATTATGAGTATAACTAACTTAATTGGAGTATTATGTTCTCGAAGTTTACACTACCAATTTCTTGCTTGGTATTGTTGGCAATTGCCCTTCCTACTTTACATTACAAACATCCCTTGGTATTTAAGTGGTGTGCTCTGGATAGTTCATGAAATTGGATGGAATGTATATCCAAGCACGGCTACAAGTTCATTACTAATTGTGTTACTGTTGCTCACTATTCTTGTCAAACTCTGGTTAAATTTCAATACTTGGTTTATTAAAGAAACTAATACAATTAAAAAAAATATTTAAGACTTTATTCATCCCAATTAAATCCAATATTATCATCGGCATTACCACCAGTTGCTGTGGTTCCATTACCACCTTCCCAAAATTGATTGAAATCAAAATCATCAATGTCTTCAATATTGTTTGTCGTGGTGGTGCCATTGTTATTATTACTAGTATTGTTTGTATTACCTAATATCTCAACTGAAAACATCGGATCGTCAAATGATGAAGTAACTATATCTTCTGTAGTAGCTGCCACAGCTGTTGTTGTCTCTTCTTCCCTTATAGGTTTCTCCTTTTGTTTACCTACAGCAGCATTTTGTTGTTGTTTAGGAGGTGACTCATTGCCTACACTTGATTTTCTCTTTCGTTTATTTGTTGCTTCAGTAGGTTCACTCACGGGAGTTAAAGGAATCGAATACTCTTTCTTCATGATTATCGGCGTATTATTCACTGAGTTTTTCCCACTTGACGCTTGTTGAGCAGGAGTAATTTTCCGAGATTTCCCAATTGATTCCTTGCGCTTCTTGGGCATATTTGGAGATTTATTACTTGGTTGTTCTCCAGTTTGTCTTGCATTTTCCAACCGTTCCTTATTCTGTTTCTCCAACAACATTAATTGATTCTGATAATCCTGTAATGCATTTCGATTAGGCGGACTCTTTTTCTTACTCACCCCGTTACTTGTACTTCTAGGAGAATTACTCACTGGTTGTTGTGGTTGCACGGGTACTTTCTGTCTTAGGTTATTCATTTGAGTTTGAACATGTTGTTGAATTCGCGTTTTAACTTGCGGTTGCGGTTGTACCTGTGGCGGTCTTTGCATGTATATCTGTTGTTGTTGCTGCATAGGATCAACCATCATGTTTATCTGTTGTGGAAGTTGCGCCTGAGCCTGGGGTGCCAATTGTGGCTGTTGTGCAAGCTGCTGCTGTTGCTGCTGTTGCTGTTGTTGGAAATTGATTATTCGTTGGTCCATCGGTTGGTTAAATGGGACACCCTGAGGAGTCATACCTGGAGTAACACCCGGCGTAACCTGTTGCTGCTGCGCGATATGTGGAGGAACCGCCTGTTGAGGGATCCCCATAGCCTGTTGTGGCGTCAAGGCCATGGTTAAATCATGTTGCATTTGTCGTTGTTTCAACATTTGTATTTGATAATAATTATACGATAAATTATTATTCCTTAAATTGCCGCCATTATTCTTGGCCAGAAACACATCCCAAAAAATCAACCACCATTCATAAAGAAACCCCAATGGAGAATCAATCGACATGTTTAGCTTGGGTAAATCGCCATCACCGACATTACCACCGTTGGGAGTAGGCATGTGTGGTATATCTGCCTCGTTGACAAACATCTTGGCCGTGCGGGACAATCTATTCTTCATTAAAAAATCATATATGTAAACATTCAACAATTGTCGGGATGAATTGGCATTGGTTTCACTGATTGTGTAATTAGAGTCAACTGGCGTGTTATTTGATGTTGTGGGGGCTCCTCCTGGTAGCATGTTAGGAACCGGCTGTTGCTGCTGTTGTTGCTGTTGTTGTTGTTGTTGTTGCGACGGCGGCGGGGCTAGTTGTGCTTGTGTGGGCTGTTGCTCGAAGTTTGGTGTTCGCTGATTGCTATATATCTGAGGTGTATTATGATGTGTCATTTAATATATATAGTCTTGTTGGTTACTGTGGGTTGTGTGGTTGGGCTGGGTGTTGTAATTTTGTAAGCCCGCAAAGGCAAGCCAGAAAAAAAAAAAAAAGAAATCGAAACGAAAAAGAAACAACGGTCGTGCGGATGGGCGAATAAAAGTGGTCCACTATCGGAAACCCGGTGCCTTACCTCGTCGAGTCAAAC
Source organism: Spathaspora sp. JA1 (assembly GCA_003676035.1). Taxonomy (NCBI): domain Eukaryota; kingdom Fungi; phylum Ascomycota; class Pichiomycetes; order Serinales; family Debaryomycetaceae; genus Spathaspora; species Spathaspora sp. JA1. Next base: position 438,020 of record NSGQ01000001.1, on the reverse strand, counting down.
CTTACGGTGTTCTAGAGAAGCGTAGATGAACTCAGGGTTCGCAAGAGAGGTCACCAATGGATGGAACTGCATTATTCTCTTTAACTCAAGCTTTCTTTCGCAGCCACAAACCATTCCTACAGACAAGGTACTCGTAAATATACTAAACAAATATAGTATTCCATACAATAACTAATAATCCTACAAAATATCCCTAACTATCCCATAATCAACCATCCCAAAACATATATAATAATACTTTTTTCGCCAACTCTATCCCCAAACTCGATTACCTCTATTAGTACCACTTGAACTTCCCCAAATATCTTTAGTTAACCCAATATGAAAATCAACCGGCTGGAATGGATCAAAGACACGACCAACAGTCTCAGGAATCTTTTGTGGTTGAGTTTGTACATGTTGTTGCGGTTGTGGTTTGTAGACTCTCTGGACCCGCTTACTGCTCTTCATCGGTTGGTTCTTAATCTCGATTTGGATCTTATCAATCATATCCAACTGACAAGAGAATGCCTCACTGTGTATTGTCCGTTTATTATAAATCATCTGAACTGTGTGTATGTGTGCACTGTGATATGGTTTATACCCTGGGGTTTTTCTTATGGTTTGATTTTTTTTTTTCACCCAAAAAAAGGAATTTTTGTCACACCTTTTTAAGAAATTTATTTTAATGACACAAAATTGAGATGTTGTGGGAATTTTACACGACTTTAAATTGGGCAAAGCGCACGACCCTGTGTTAGTTTAGTGGAATATGCTTGGAGTAGTAGTTAGTTTGAATAATACAAATGATGTTGATAGACTATACAAATGTGAGAGATTGTTGTCTATAGAGATACTATATGCTTTTCTACTATCTACTCGTAACACAGTATGGGGACAATGCTTCCTAATAACTTCGCTATCGCACAGTTATTAGCGCTTATTCTTCTGCTTTATCTCATCATCCTTGGTAGGATGCAACTTCACCATAATAGGATAATCCTGAGTATTCCCCTGGTATCCCATTGACCAATCATAACTCACGGCATAAGCAAAGATATTCCCAGTTTTATTAAATGCAGTAGCAGTAATTGCTCCAGGTAAATTAGGGAAACTTTTCAATCTCTGTTTAGCATCTTTATCCCAAAAGCAAAAAGTCCCATCTGATCCACCAGTACTAAATGTTCCATATACTGGATGGAATGATATGGCATTTACGGAATATGCTTGAGATTCTGAACTGCTTGATGTTGTTCTTGTTGTTGTAGTACTAGTAGTTCCACTCTTTCGATGACATTTAAATGAAAAGCCAAACTTCTTTTGTTCAGGTTCGTTAATGTATTGAATGGCACATCTTCCTTCAATTGACCCAATGGCAAACCCATTGGCTTGAGGATAACATGACACAGTTCTAGTTTGCCATTTCAAAGGTGATTGATACGATTTGAAAATTTGTTGAGGATTGTTTAAATCAACAACACTTATATGACGATCAGCACTAGCGACAACAAGTAACTTTTGGGAAGAATCCATACAATATACACGTTCAGGTAATTGAATCGTAGTTACCGGATTAGGAGATCTCATATCCCAATAGCGCAATGTTTTATCCCATGATCCAGAAACAACCACGGGAGTGTTTGTAGGACCACATTCAACAAACCTAACTGATTTCACGACATTTTCATGCTGACCAATTTGTTGAGTTGTTCCTGAAGTTAAATCATAAAGTTTAACTTGTCCATCACCACCTCCAGTGACGACTTTAGTACCATCGGGGGAAAACCTACTGCTAAAAACTGGTGCATCATGGTCAATCATGGCTTTGCCCTGGTTATTACCCAGATTACTATCAATTTCATAAATTCGAACTTTTTTATCCCATGATGATATAGTAAGAAGATCTTGTTGTGGAGAAAAGGAAAGATCGGTGATTGTGTCTGTAGGTGGATTGTTTATGGTTATATCATTGAGAAGTTCTTGACCGGTGGCCGTGGTTGAATTTGTTGCAGATGATGAAAGAAATGATGACATGGTGTGTTAGGGTGTAGTTGGTTGTAGATGTTTGTTTGTATTGAAAGATTTTTTTTTTGTATTAGATTTTGTGTTGGTACGGGTTGCTCTCCTAACTGGAACTAACAATGACTAGTAAATATACATTGGACAAAGGGATACCGCGATTGATATATACGTCCGATGGAACCAATCGTAGTACGACTACCACCAGTGGCAACACCGGTGGCGTATATCAAATCAACACATTTATAGACTGGGCAAGGGAGACCACCCATACATACACATCAATTTCCAACAAATGGACAACACTAATAATCTCAGCATTAGCACTTGGTTACACCACGGCTTTCATTCAATTCATGTCTGTCAACTTAACCGATATAAAACTGGGGATATGCTATAATAAAACCAATGTATGGTCTTTACTCAACCCTTATTCCACGTGTCCCCTGGCTGATTGGCATAGTTGGCTGAAAATCTTGTTCAATAGTGATAACGTCTGGTTTGTAAATTTCGTGATATATTTGATGTTTGCCGTTGGTGTTGGGTTAATTGCTGGTACGTTTGACAATACAATTAAACAATCAGGTATACCTGAGATTAAATTGATAATCAATGGATTCCAATTAAATGGGGATTATTTAGGGATATCCACTCTAGTATTCAAGATCTTGGGGTTGATCCTTGTAGTAAGTTCTGGACTTTGGTTAGGTAAAGAAGGACCATTGGTGCACATATCATGTTGTATATTCAACATCATATTTCAAATTATGTTCAGGAACAGCTCCAATGAAGCTATAAGACGCGAGTTTTTAATGGCCGGTGTCGCAGCTGGTATTGCAGTAGCGTTTGATTCACCTATAGGTGGTGTCCTCTTTGTGTTTGAAAGCATGTCGTCATATTTCCCACCAATGAAAATCATGTGGAATTCATTTGTAAGTGCTACAATTGCTGTGGTTGTCCTAACTGGATTCAAGGGGAATAATTTCCAAGAACAAGATTTATTTCAAGTTAATTTTGGGAATTTTAGTTGGTTATTTATGGAGATTTTTCCATTTTTAGTGTTAGGTTTATTAGGTGGGGTTTATGGATATGGATTCACTCAATTGAATAGTTATTTCGAAACTATGCGACAAGAAATACGAACTAGATTGTGTGATTTATTCAAGATGAGATCGAATTATGGGAAATATTTAGAAATATTGGTGATTGTAGTCATAACCACCTTATTAAACTTCCCCTTCCCCATGGCAAGACTTTCATTAGACACTTATCTCAAACTTCTATTCCAAGAATGTACAGAAACAGACACAACACCAATATGTCAAGCCAGTACAGCCACCATGATAATCAAATTAATCTACATTACAACCCAAGGTTTTTTCCTCCTGGCATATTCCTACGGTCTTGAATTACCAGGAGGTATACTCATGCCAACATTAGTAATTGGCGCGTCAACAGGACGTATCCTTGGAATAATCGCTCTAGCAATCCAATCTAAATTCGCCGGTGAGTCAATGGCTACATGCACGGCCAAATCTTGTTTAATTAGTCCCTCGTCGTATGCCGTTATTGGTGCTGCTAGTTTCATGACGGGGATAACCAAATTGACCATGTGTGTTGTGGTGATTATGTTTGAAATGACTGGGGCGGTGACGTACGTGCTTCCTATTATGTTTGCTGTTATGACTTCGAAGTTTATGAATGATTGGTTATGTGTGAGTAATATCTATGATGTTGAATTATCTCATTTTAATAGGAGTGCTAATGTTTCGACTAATACTAGTACTACTACCGATGCAGTGAATTTAGGAAAGGGCACAGGGTTGGTTAGTTTTAATACTTTGACTACAACGGAAAAGGCGAAATTACCTGATGTATCAGTAGAATCAGTCATGATACCCTTGAATCGAATGAAATGTTTATATGTACATCCAGAAATTGAATATACTGCCAACAGTCTATATAATCTAACCAAGGATAATCATCAGGGATATCCCGTGATTCTCAGTCAAGAAGATCCAGTATATTTAGGATATGTTACCAAACTCGAATTATTAACCAGTTTGAATGAATTACCAGTAACAAACACGATCCAAATCGACATCCCACAATATGAATCCCATGGAAGCATTACGAAATTGAGACTATACCCACAACAACAAATGATAATCACGAATCCAGAAACGCTGTTGATTCAAATAATTCATGAATTTGAAAAATTATATCTTAATTATATGACAATTGTCCAGGATGGGAAACTTGTAGGGTTTATTGATAGGTTTATGATTAATAAGTTGCTCGAGGGGGAGGTTGTGCATGTGGAGAGTTGGGAAGGTGACGAGTTTTTCGGTGGGGTTGAATTACTGGATTTACGGGTGAATCGAAAGAGTATTGAGTTGATTACTTGAGTTATCGAGCGAATCGCTCGATAATGAAAAGAACATAGTAAGGTTATCGAGCGAGAGCGGGATAAGGAACAGCAAATAGTAAGGTTATATCATATAGACAATAGAACAATCGCTCGATAAATTAAACAATAAACTTGTATCATATACTAGTCATCAAGCGTAGAGTCATCTAGAGATAATGAGATAAAGTAAAGACATAAAGACAAGACTATATATCGGTCCATTCTCTAGCCTAGATTGAAAAGTATGCCAATATTTCATAACTAAAGAAAAAGGATAACATAATCTCGAGCAGTTTATCAAGTTGTCTCTCCAGAAATCTGGAACCTTAACCAGAGTGAATTTCAGATATGTTAGCTACATCTAATATACTTCAATTTATACATTTAATCTCAACATAAACACGTAATGCCAAGTAAAATATAGATTCATGAAATACTATTAAATTTGGTTGCAAAAATATAATTCTCATTTTGTTCTCTTGCGCTACCACCCCCAATGCGACGCTACCAATCCCCCCTAATCTTTTAATTGTGGCAACGCGTATCAAAAATCAAAACAAAAACAATTGATTCAACTTCTTTATGGATTTACACACACAAGATGCAAAAGAGTATACTTAAAGATAACACGGCTCCAATATTAAACCACCGAGATCGAAGAGTTTCATTTGCTCCTGAAGTGACACTACATAAGATCGACATTATATCTCCTAATAAACGAAGAAAAACCATTCATGATATTTTAATCCCTGATGAAAATTTACTGATTGATGAAGTATTGCCTGAAGTAGATAGTTCTGATGATGAGTTGTTTGGAGTGGGTGAGTTGGAGGAAGAAGAGGAGGAGACTATGGAACTTACTGGACAAATACCGCCTTTTACTAGTTCATTCCAATTTCCTGTTATTAATAATGAGCCAGAGCAAGATATGGAACTTACTGGGAATGTAGAGTTGAATCAAGACAAGGAGCAAGGTTTAGATGTGACTAGTCAACAGGATAATGTAGCCAAGACAGATGATATTGATGGGTCAATGGATATAACTCAAGAAATGGAACAAGTAATGCAACATATTCAACAATTGGAAAAGACTCAAGCTAAAAGTCAATCAGTATATGAAGAGAGTGAAAGCAGTGACGAAGATGAAGTTGCAGATATGGAAATCACTCAACCAATATCCACAATTATAAATGAACCAAACTCCCAAGAAAAGTCAGATCAAGAAGAAATGGAATTAACTGATCCAATTAGACCAACAAATCTCCAACCTTTTATGATGATACAGACTGAAGTTGCGTCTCCACCTATGGAATTAACTCAGGCATTTTCGACGATTAAGCCAATGACAAATGAACCTGAACACAGCTTGTCTCCGGAGCCAGTGCAAGGTGATGAAACTGTACAAGATTCTCAACCAATGGAGTTAACTCAAGCTTTCTCGACTATAAAGTCACCACCACCAGATGAAGTTTCTGCTTCACAGCCAATGGAATTGACTCAAGTTTCTTCAAATATAGATAAACCTGAACTTGAACATTATTCACAAGGGATGGAATTTACTCAAGCTTTTTCATCAATTAAGGAATCGACTCCTCAAGTGGAGCAAGAGGAAAAAGTTCAGGAGCAACCTGGGGTAGAAGTACAGGAAAAAGTGGAAGTACAAGATAAGGAAGAATCACAAGACAAGGAAGTACCAGAACAAGTACAAGAAGTGCTAGAACAAGTTCAAGAGCAAGTTGAAGAGCAAATAGAAGAAGAAGAACCTATGGAAATGACTCAACCTATATCCACAATTCAATCAACTGCTTCAATAGATTCACAAATACCACACCCTGTCTCCCCAATTCAGTCTACTACCTCTACACAGGACGAAGAACCCATGGAAATAACTGAACCTATAGTCACCTTCCCTGCTCCTCCCACAACATACCCTAGTCATGACACCAAACAAGCTGAACCTAGTGAAACAGAAGGTAATAGTTCCCGAATTGAAGAACATGTAATCACTACAACCATACCACTTGCCGAAGTATCGCAACAACAAGACGAGGAAGATGACGATGAAGAAGAAGACGAGGACTATGAACCAGTGAAATTATCCCAATTCTTGAATGATATCGGGATTACATTCTATGATGATTCTGAACTTGACGTTAATTCATTCCCCCGATTCAGTCTTGAGACAGACATGCTGGATGTCACAAACGTAGATTATTTCAATACGTTATCTAGATTACCGTTGTTCTCCTTGTATGAATTCAGTTGTTCTGAATTAAACAAGAATTTAATTGATTTAAGAATTGTATTTCAAGAATTTAATCAACAAATTGAAATCAATAATCCGGTAATTTTCCGAAATTTTTATAATTGTGAACCACAACAACAAGTACAAATGAGAGAGAGATTGAATGAAGTTAGGGAATATATGAGGTTTATGAGTAGGAAAACTTGGTATGATTGGCGATATCAAGTGACCAATTCATTATTACAGGAAAGAACCAGCAGATATGAAGAATTGAAACAGGATAAACAAAAGTTGATTAATGATATTGAACAGTTACGGAAATTGAAATTGGAACGTCATGGATATCGTGATCAAAAACGGAATGAACTCTTGAATTTACAACGAGCAAAATTAGAAAAGGGAAAAATCCCTGAACAAGAATTGATGAAATTACTGAATGATATAAAGGGGTTTAAATTGGAGATGTTGGCCATTAATGAAAAGATTTCAAAGCGGACCCTGGAATTGAATGAGTTGACTCTCAAAGTCAGTGAAGTTGAAGCAAAACAAGCTGATTTACAACAACAAGTCAACCAAGCGAACAACACTGTTCGTAAGCTTAAACTTAATGATAAATTAGAAGTAACATCTCATTATTTAACGTTTAAATTATTACAACAATTACATGATTTACAATATGTCAAACATGAACTGGGGGCTGTCCAATTCATATATATGAAAGATATATTAGTTACAATTGGGCAGGATATACAATTTGAACTTGTGGGTACAAATTCATTCAAGAATAAACAGTTGTTATCATATGCATTACAAATACCCATACAAGCAACCACGATCCAACAGAAGTTCGTACAATTCAGTGAATGTTTCAAATGGTTAAAGAAATTGGATTATGAATTATATTTGTTGAATTGCCAATATCAAATTAAAATCGCACAAGCTGATAATGATATTCAATTTCAAATGGAATATTGTAATTTCCCTGCAAATTGTAAACTTAACATTATTGGTAAGTTATCACTTGAACATTTAGTTAATTATCAAGAACATATAGTTTGTTCAGGAGAGATTATAACTCGATATAAACAGGCCAATGATGACATATCATATATCATACCCCTGATCCAACTCCTATCACCCATGTTTTCCAAGATTACTCTTAAATAGAAACTTACGCTAAAATGTATATTTAATAGTTATACAGTCTAATGAGTTGCATTAAGGAATATTGTAGCACCTAAACATACAAACATCACCAAAACACCCCAAACACTCAAAAACAACCCACCATATTTACAAAACCTCTCTAAATTATTCAATTTAGTATTATCCCCTAAGGGTTTAATCAACAAGAATCCAAATAATCCAGGTAATATGAATGAAATTGATGTAGATCCAGTTGAACCTACAAATGCCAATACATGAGCTAAAGAAGTCACGGTGATTGCCACCAAATAAGACAACACCACTATGACTGTTGTGATTATATAAAATCTCTTTGTTGTAAGAGGGACAATTATTGGATCATGTCCCGCGGTGTCCTGAGCACCTTCCATTGGTGTAGTTGATATAAATGATTCATTTTGTATGGATTCACCATCATTTACGGATTCGATATCTGAATGTAATGTAGTGTATCCTTGTAATTCATTATTATGATCTGATTTCCTCATTTTAAATTCAGCAACACCTTGAGTTATGAAATGATATACATGATTCATTGAACCACGACAAGGGTGACATTGTAATGGGAAGGATAAACTAACCATAACAACAATGCATAATCTACCAATCAATGACGATATTGAACTTTTAGGGTATAATGTGATGATGTTGCCATTTACCGTAGTTCCAAAGGTCAAGTATCCGAAAATACCCACTATAAGATATGATATTAATGCCGTACAGATTGAATTTCGGATAATTATATTGGATTGTCGGGTTTGAGATCCGGCGGTTTCATCCGGTTTTAATTCATTGATTATGGCAAACATATTTTGATGACATGTATATGCAAATACGAAAATTGGGAAAGAACTGAGTGTAGATTTAATTGAAATTGGACCGAAATAGTCAACATGCTTGTCTGGGATAACCACATCTGACCGGAAATAATGTTCTATAACCAAACAAATCAAATAAACCACTGAGAACAACGCGACAAACGACGCATATTTCAAACTGTCGAGTTTCTTTAAATACGACAACGGAACAATAATCACCATAAACACGGAAATCCAGAAATTTCTCGCCATTAAAATCGACAGCTCGGGCGTATTTACCGATTCCATAATCTTAGGCATTAAATCACCAATAACAACAAGATAAGAAACACCCACCCCGAAACATTTAATTGAAATTGCTGAATCAAATATAATTGATAATTTAGGATATGTCAATTGTGCCAAACTGAAATATGAAACTGATCCACGTTGATCAGTATATTTAGCCACTTTATTCTGTAAATATAATCCAAATGCCGATGTAAAACTTGACCAAATTATAAGAATACATCCAAATAATAATCCATTGGCCTTAAGACCAAAGGGCATGGCAAGAATACCGGCACCAACTATAGTGTTTAACAAGTTGATAGTCCCTGACTTTATAGTAGCTCTGCCCATGTTTCACCTATTATATATATGTAATGTCTGTTTGTATGTGCCTGCTATTGCATTTGACACTTGCCGTAACAAAGATAACCTATATTTAGATCATGCCAAAGTTACAAATGAATGACAACTTTTTTCTTGTGCTGGTAATTTTTGGTGTGATTTCAAATTGGCAATTTCACACGACCTTAACCTTATCTACAAGTATAATATAATTATAGATATAAATATAGATATATAAAAGAGATAAAAACAATTGGTAACAACTAGAACAATACACATTTTCAAACATCAGCACCATACAACACACCGACTCACTTAAAATATTAACCAACCAATAAGGAAAGAAATAAGAACCAACAATAAAGCAACTGGTAAGGAAACCCCATTGATTGGTTCATTATTTTGTGCAACTGCACGAGTAGCTGAAGCAGCAGCAGCGGCGGCGGCAGCGGCTGCAGCAGTAGTACCTGATCTTTCATTTTCATCCAATTTAGAAGATAAAGAACGAACTTGTTGAGCCAAAGCTTCTAATTCCCTTTGTAATTCTGGCGAAGCTTGTGCTGCTGCACTACTGGGTTTTTCTTGTACAATTTTCTTTTCTGGTTGATACTCTCTAGTATTATTCAAGGCAGGTTCTTGGTAGACCTTTTCGTCACGAAAGGGTGGCGTAATTGTAGATTCAGTATGATGAACATCAGCTGACAGAGGATGAGTTTCATATTCTTCTTCACCATCATCACCGCTAATACGATAATTAACTCTCAATTTCTTTGAAACCATTTGTGATTTATATCTTGATTCTAAATTTGACCAATTTTCACCTACTCTACTAGCATCAGTTAATTCTGGGGCTGGTAAAGAAACCAACAAGAATTTATCCTTACATTTATAATCCAGGGGTAAAGGTTCAGCAAACCCTTGAAGAATCACGGAAATATCCAATGATTCTCCAGGAGCAAGTAATGAAGCATTTGGACGGACACAATATAATTTAGGCGCAGTTGTCTTGACTTTAAATGCTAAGGGAGTTGACGTTGTATTAGTCAACGTCAAAGATTCAGTTGTTTGCTTTTGAAACGAACCTAAGTAAAAATGTTAGTAATCAATCAATCTTACACCACGGCCGGAGTTTCAACATACCTTTGAATTCTAATGTTCCTGGTGTGATTTCCATTGTAGTCAGACGTGTTTAAATAGGGATAAGAACCACGTAATAGCTTTTAGTAGTGTAGTTATAAAAAAAGATCTATCTTGAAATAAAATTGGAAACAAATTTTTTTACTTTGGAAGTTCACTGGTATGTTTTCGTCAATATTCAATCTCCAAATTTGTAAAAAGATTCTAAATAGAAATATTGTCAACTTTAAATGAAGGTTTCAACCTTTCCTAAGGTGTTTCTTTTTTTTTCCCCTGCTGGTGTTTTGTCTGTTGGTTGTCAAAACTCTTTTCCATATGGGGGAATTTTTCCCCCCATTCAACACAAGACATGTCAAAAAACTAAACTACTTTTCAATCTCGTTTTTCACATGAGACAACTAGCGAGATTTACCCCACGCTAGTATGTTTCATGGTTGTTGAGCAGCACGTGAGGCTGTTAATTTCTACATTTACAGTAATATTTCAATCGAGATTGCTTCAAATACCCATTGGCTCTTTGTTACACACTTACTTTCCAATAGTTGGTAAAGTTATTTGAATGAGTTAAGTCTGGTAGAAAGTAGTTAGAATCTTCCAAAGCTGTTGATGTTTTAGATTCTCAAATAAAATCCAGAATAGGGCACCAGGTTCTAGACAATAGGATACAATCCGAGGTGCTATCCGCAAGATATTAGAAGAAGATCTCCAATTGCACAAGTTGAGCACTTTCTATATGCGTGATCTTCAATTACCCACTATATACTCTACTACTCCTATCCCCCATGCGTTGTTTATAACTTATATTCTTTTTATAATTATGAGCGACTCGTGGGTAACGCAAATGCTCTTGACATCTCTCAATTATAATCTATCATATTTTTTTGCCATTTTTGCAGCAACAGAAGAATGTGTCAGACAAATTAAAAAACGCATACTTCTTGGGGCAAGACCGTTATTTTACTTTAAATCTTTAATATAGTTCAATGTTAACATTGATATCGTGTTCGGATCCAGGTTTCAGTTCCTTGACAAGCAGACGATGTAGGACACAAAATTCTCGCACAATAAAAATGTAAAGTGCGCTCCGGCCGAGCTATTTACGTATAGCGCTAATAGAGAGGTTCAAAACCGAGAAAATTTATACTAGCCACCATTTTTGGAGGTCAATTACATTACAGATGATTACTCCCATAGTTCATCTATTGTACATTTTTTCCATTCTATTTAGTACAGCAGTGGCCGAACTTGCATCCAACAATGACCTGATAACAGGACCACAATCTAAGAAGTATTCTTCATATCAATCCCGGAATGAATCTGTGTATAATCCAGTTAGATACCAAGGTAACGAGAGAGGCATAGATAACGTGTATGAAATAGAGCAGCCTGATAACCATCAATCAACCAGTTCGGTGGAACGAAAACGAAGGTTAATATATACCGGGGGGGACTTATTGGACTTATTGGAGGGTGTTTACACACAGCTAGCAATTTCCGCCTTGGATTATATCACTGCTGAAGTAGTAAAACTCTTTAAAGGCAAAGCATGCCGAGTACAACAAAAGTATCTAGTCTTGGATAACTCAGGAGCTGTAATTTCTATAACGATGAAAAATGGGGGCTCTAAATGTGATACGATTGCACAATGGGAGGCGATAAGTGGTGCTATCGACAAGATAATGGAACAAGAAAAGTTGTTGGACATGTCCAATGCCTGGTGTATGAACATGGATAATGATGGTAACTGGCGAGGTTTTGTAAAACTTGGGGGTTCACCCCCACTGGATCTAGGAAGCTGTCTGCTGCCATCAGCTTGGCAAGGATATTCCTCAAAGAAAAACAATCAGAAAACATAGCCAATAATGTAAAAAAGAGTAAATAGATATGACTAATGCTGATTTTCCAGAAGATACCCCGAAGAGTTATGAGATAGTTTATAATAACGGTATTAATGCCTTGATTATGTAAACCCTATATAGAAACTATGGAAAATATAAACAAAAAAGAATAGATTTTTAGTCAGTTGTAGAAATGACAAATGTTATCGCTTGTTTCGTGCAAGCTTTGAGAAACCAATAGGTCGTATTGATTCCCATCTTCCTTGTATTTTGAATGATGAAGGGAAGTTCCATAGACATAAACTGAAAGAAATTGATGAATTTTTGAAAAAATAGAACAGGATTATAAAGATACTTTGCACAACAACCCACCAATTAAAGATTTAACTCAGTTTACATTTGCACATAGTATTGAAATCAAACAATCTATGTCACTACCACAATTAAAAGCCTACAAAGTACCCGGCCAATTGAAAACGGAACAAGATAAACAAATTACTGATTATCTTAAACAAGGTTTTATTTCAGTCAGTAAATCAGCATGTTCATCTCCCACTTTATTTGTTAAGAAATCAGATGGATCCTATAGATTTTGTGTTGATTATCGTTTATTAAATTCAGTTACTGTTCCAGATAAATTTCCACTACCAAATATTGAAGACTTATTAGAGGAGGTATCAAATTGTTCTCATTTTTCCAAATTAGATCTCACTCAGGGATATCATCAAATACTTATTGCTCCAGAAGATAGATATAAAACAGCTTTTATTACCCCGAGAGGTTTGTTTGAGTGGAACGTGGTTTAATGAATGCTCCTGCAACTTTTCAAAGGGCAATGAATTTTATTTTTCAACCATATTTGTCAAAGTTTGTATTAGTATATTTGGATGATATTTTAATCTATAGTAAATCTCAAAAGGAACATATGAAACATATTAAGATTAAACATAATTTTATAGCTAAATTGAAAAAATGTGAAGTTTTTGTTAAACAAATTGATTTTTTAGGACATACATTAACAAACAAGGCAGTTAAAACCCCCTTTAGATTGAGTTAATTAAGAACAGTTACTCACCTTTGAAATATAATTTATACCAACTGTAGATTAAAAGATCCGGGAGTGAAATTTAGATTTGTTTGTTGTATGTGGAATGCCAAACAATTTTAAGAAGTAAGGGATTAAACTTTATTGAAAAAATTGCTCAGAGACAAATCTTCCCTGTCGATAATTATGTGAATCATGCTGCAACATATGTGAGTTGGATTAAAGATGTAATTGGTAGAAAAATATAAAACTTTTTTTTCCGGACCGTGAATTAGTTGAGAGGGTCGTCAATACCTCATAGAAGGTTAAGAATGAAACAGGAAAAGTTGACCATTTATTAATTGCAAATGTTGATTTAGCATGTAACGCATGTAAAAATGGGTTAGGTCCAATCATATATGCTGTCATTTTTGAAGGGCATGAAGAAAAGCAAAAAGTGGAGTCCATTGAGGATATTGTGGAAGCTATAACAAATACTTTCAAAGATAATAATTTTAGTGCAGTTGATAAAATGAAGTATATTAATCTGGCTTTAGGATCACATAATCGTATTGCTAGATATCCATTGTCACCAGAAAGATGGAAAGCTATTTGGGTTACTTTAATTGAACATTATCCTGAGGCTGTTTTAACCGCTAGTGCAATATTCCCTGACACAAAAATAGAGGATCTGCAAGAAACTCCAAGAATGATCATGTCAAAGGCAATAAAATATAAGGAGGATCAAATGGTTAATCATTTATTACTGATAAAAAACCATTATGAATTATGGCAAATGATTTATCCTCAATTAACTGATATATTAAAAGGAAGAATGGGATTACTCCCAAACTGCTAGCCCCCTTTCTAAAGTGAAAGTCGAAACCGAAGCGTTAAAACTTCGGCGAGGCCCAATGACTCGGTCTGAAAAGTTATCTTGACCCGACCCCCTCTCTGAAATGAAAGTAAAAACCGAGCTATTAACTTCGGCGAGGCAGATAACTTGACAGAGGCCATTGTTGGTTATAGAATCTCGACAGTTTCGATTTAGAAAATGCCAAATCTTATCCGAACTATGATGAAGAGGGTTTTATTTATAATAGAACCTACTGGATTGCTGCTGAACCTCAACATGAAGGCCAACAATTATTGTTGAGAATTATGACTAAGCTTTTCGATGAAAGTGTCACTCAAGCTATTAAGGGGATGTCAAGTATTCATGATGACATGAACGGTTACCGTACGGCATTTGCAAGAGCCATCAATCATTATCATGGTGTTGAAGACGTTTTCCGTAACCCTGAATCGTATAACGGACTGAAAAAGGTTGCTGTGGATAATTTGCAGTGGAAAACCATGGTTGAACAGAAAGTTATTCAAAGCATTAGAGTTTTCTATGATCAAAAAGATTATCAACATTGGGACACTTCATAAGAAAATCGTCTTTGTTTCAGGAACACTATTTTTTCGCTGGAAGAAGATGATGTCGACTTGTACTTAGAATGAATTGTTCCGTTCCTCTACGTGGTATACTCGGGTTTAGTTGATGAAACAGGAAAACCTTGGTTTGTTGCTTGTAAGTAATTGTGGTAAAAAATAATCATTTGATTTATCCATATTTTGTTTCATCAAATGCTATAATTGACATTTTCTGTGATAATCGAGCCTTAGTAAGTATGCTAGATGGTCCATTAGTAAATTCTCATGAAGTACGGTTATATAAATGGTTAAGTTTTATTCGCACATTTAGGTATAATATTCATCACATTGCTGGAAATAAAAATGTGATAGCTGATGCTTTAACAAGGGTACATGATGATTCACCAGAACCCAAGGTGGGAAAAGAATTGATGAAATTAATTATTTTATTTCTGGTAAATCTAAAAATTATGATAATTCAAATAATGATGGCCAACTGTCAAAAACCTGATTGGTCTCGGGAAAACCCTAAAGTCGTCCTATCTTTTTCAAAACGTAATATAAATGCTTGAAAGTAGAGTGGCTCTTGTTAACCTTAGAAGGAATAAGTAAACAGCCAGCTCTAAGATTTAAATGTATTCATAGTTTGAAAAGTTTCTGCCTCCTTTCTGAAATGAAAGTTAAAACCGAGTTCTTAGTTTCGGCGAGGCTATTTGAAAGTTATTTCGGCCCCCTTTCTAAAGTGAAAGTCGAAACCGGGGTGTTACCTGCGGCGAGGCCCAAACTCATTGAAGTTGGTGGTGTTACCTGCGGCGGGGCCCAAACTCTCATTGAATTTGGTTCAAATTTTCAACATGATGACATTTTGCTGTCGGATAAAAAACTTTGGAAGCAATTCGCAAGTACATGTCGGGGATTATCGAAACCAAGGAAAAGGCCGTAGCTCAGAACGTGAAGATTGGTGACCCAAATCACAGGTACCAAATTCCAAATGTGTTGGTTAAAGCCTATAAGATGGAAAATTCGAGTGATCAATCTGCTCCAGAGAAGTTGATCGACATTCAAGAAATGTTGATTATAAATGAGATGTGGTGGCGAGTGGCCCAGCCCTATTTTTTTGCAGATCCCAAAACAAAATTGAAATCACAGATCAATCGGAATAGAATGAGCTGGATGGACTGTGCTTTCGTCATAGCTCTGGCTATTAACCTTCCACGAAAAACATTGAAATGGATTGTTTGACACTCCCAGACCGCCAATGAAGCGGAAATTTAAATATGATATAGAGTAACAAAGTTGTGTCAAAAAAAAGCTGGTCCTTGATTTCTATTTAAATATCCAGGGAGGGTGCGAACGGCGCGAGGGGATTGATAAAAATGTTGTAATTTTATTGGACAAGTGCGATAAGGTTAACTGTGGTAAAAAAAATCCCAAAATAATAATTAGGGGTAATGCTCACATACAATTGGGAATTTATAAGTCTTAAGTAGTTTAAAATTTGGGGAAGGCAAAAACATGTGAGAATCTCCAAAATTAAGTTAAATTTTACTGAAAATATAACCAAGATAATAAATTGATCAGTTAGTTTATTGGATTGAAGAAAAAGTCTAAAGTGTCGTGTTAAAATATGCAAGTATTGAATAGAACTGATGTAAATGAACTAAAACTTGGTTTTGGTAAAAGCTTGGTCATGCTCAAAAGTCCAAATAATGGTTAATTATGAAATGGTACTCTCAGTGTGGGTTCCATGTTACAATATGCAAGTATTGAAAAGAACTGATTTAATTAAACTAAACTTGATGAAGTTTCAGTTTATTTAAATCAGTTCTTTTCAATTCTTACGTATTGTAACATGTCGATTCTTATACTCAAAAGTCTATTTATCATACTTACCGATTAAGATATAGAGTTTAGCTGAATAGTCTTTGCTATTGTTGTCTCCCCCCTTCTGTTTTATTGTATAGAGTTCTTTCCAGCTGGGATTGGCGCACGTAAGTACGAATTCGGGTACTTTGTGGCGCAAGGTAAACTAAGCTCACTCGAATCCCCGCATTCGGTTTGTTACAAGAATGGCAAAAGTGGATTTCAGAACCAAAACAACTCTATACGATACTTCCCAGTAATAATTACTTTCTCATATACCAGACAATGTTTGTACTATTGACAGCGGTTCTATTCTGAATTGAAATATGTATCCAACCCCTATGGAACTAGAAATATTTGCAATCGGAATAAATCACATGTTTTAATTTGGATATACTTTTGCTGATCTTATCTAAGTTTTACTTACTGGTGACTGTTTGAATTTTGGTTTTGCACCTTTTTTTTAAGTTTAAGTTTTTTCGCTAGTTTTCGCAACTAAATTGACAATTTTTAGCAACTTCCACAAACACAAAACTCTCTTCTTTAATTATACTTTATCCAAGAATTTCCCCAATGCAAAGATCAAGAAGTTGGAAATCCTTCAAGCATAGAATTGACGTGTTTAGAAAACCAGACCAACCCACAAAAGATCAACAACCAAGTTTAGAAAATCAATTTGATAATCATGATGTGAATCGGAACCAAGAAAAGATTCAAGATCTTCAACAAATACACCATAAAAGACACCAACAACAAGAACAAGACCCCGAAGAAGTGAAAATCTTGGTAAAATCAACAAATATTATTCAACCTTCTCATAGATTTTTAAGTACAATTTCCCTTCCTGATTCAGAAAATAATATTAATCAATTGATGCCGCTGAACTTTGATGAATTTGCAACTAAATTTCTCAACCCTACACAGTCAAAAGACGAGTCAGATGCTTGTTATGGTAAAGATGAAGATTTCGAACCTCTTTTTGAATTCGAAAAGGAAAACAAGAACAATTTTGATTTCTTGATTAATAAAAAAGCAGAAATAAGTCAATTGGATAGTTATACCAAGGTCATGGTCAACATCTTGAAACAACTTCAAGAAAAATTCCCTAATACCATCACAATTAGTAATTATAATGGAGTACCAGTGACAAAATCTGGCCTTGGATTTAATTTTGGACAACAACGATTAATCAAAGATCAAATAGCCCAATATAGGGAGGATAATATTAATATAAGAAAACAATTCCCTCACGAATGGATTGTTTGGCTCTATGATAAAGACAATATGAAACGAATGTACAGTTCAATACAAACTGAAGAACAATTGAACGATTTCATCAATAAAGAATTACCTTCTTGGAAAAAAACACATATTATGAAACGAGGTTTAGTACCAAATACTGCATTTCATCCCCATGGATATCTTGTTAATTTAGAATTAAGAAATGTGAATACTGCGGAATTGTTGGTGATTACTTTGTTTATATTGAGTAATAAGATTTATGATTATGAAACAACTACTGCGATATCAGGAATTTCATTTACCAATAAACCAAAATATACCAGAGTTACCTTGTGGTTCCATCCAAATCCAAACAAGTCATATGATATTATGGGTGAAGTTAGAAAAGTTACTGGGATCCTATTCCTGTTGATCTATGATTTTGAAACTACAAAAGTTAGACAAGTTACTTTGGTGAACAATGATACATTCACAACAACTGTTTGTTAATTAGTTTATAAACGCTACTTTAGTTATTTAACATGTATTTATAGCTTAATAATCGTCTCCTCGAGTAACAACTTCTTTCTTATGTGGATGCAACAATATAGTATGTTCAAATTGAGCAGTATAACTTCCTTTCTTATCCACCAAAGGAGCATAATCTTCTACAATCCCAGCTCTAACCAATTGATTCAAGGCAAACAAATACTTATCTTCTCCGGCACGTTCCAAATATCTTCTACACCAAGGTAATGTACCAAAATTACTTTTAATATTATCCAACAATACCTTGGCTCGTTCAGAAGGTGCACGGATACTTTCAGCTTCTTTATTATAAGCATAATGAGAACATTCACCTTCAGTTAAAACATATCCATTACCAGTAGAACCAAAAGTTTCAATGGCAAAGGTTTCACCTTCTTCCATCTTGGTCATATCTCCATTGGCAACAATAGGCACAGTTTTACCTGAATGAATCACATAATCTCCAATATTATGTCCATTTAAATTCCTTATACATTTAACGGGATAAAATTTCCCATTTTCTTCCACTTCATATGATTCCATAACTTCTTGAACAGCAGCACCAATATCGTTCAATCTAACGTCTATACCTGATTCCTTAACCCCAGTATTAGTGGCCTCTTTAACCGCTTGCAACAAGGGGTTATATTTCCCAGTTTGTTCAAATGTCATTGTGAATGCCGAATCACAAATATGACCATTTACATGAACTCCAATATCGACTTTCATAATATCATCCTGATGTAAAACTGTTTTATCACCAGTATTTGGAGTATAATGGGCAGCAACATGATTCAAACTTAACCCAGTAGGGAACCCAATCCCAGCTTCTTTAGTATGTACATTCCCAGAATAAGCTCTCACTGAATTCTCAATCAAATCAGCAATTTCAATCATGGTCATTCCTGGTTTAATACTACTTTGAGCCTTATGACGTACACGACGATGAATTTCTGCTCCCTTACGGAAATCTTGCCATTTATTATTAGCTTGACGATCCAAGTAACGAAGTTCTTCAGAAGTTGTACGATGGGAATTCACATCAAGTGGATATTCTTGCCATTCTCCTTCCGGGAATATACTGTCAGGATATGAAGAATCTATCGTGGTTAACTTCTTCTTCTTTTTCTTGTTAGACTTTTTCTTTTTCGATGCATTGGATTCAGGTTCTGGTGTAGTAGCACCGGAATTGTTCTCGTCAAGGGATAAATCTTGTACTTTCAATTCATCAAGTTTAGGTTCTGGTGCTACAGCAGCAGCAGTTTCAACTTCAGCGGCAGTCATTGATAAGTTAAAGCTAAAGCAAGGGTTGAGATGTCTTTGAATTCTAAAAAAAAAAAGAAAAAAAATATAGCAATGTTAACATGTATGATTAAATAATTTTTCAGTATGATCCTACCCCGAAATTACCCCCAAACGTTTGTTAGAAGAATAAATACTAATACCACAACCAATGGACTATTTATTGCATCTATTGGTAATCCTGAACCTCAATATGCAAATACGAGACATAATGTAGGCCATCGAATGATGAACCAACTAATCAACATTTATTGGAAAAGTCATATAACATCTATCCAAAGTAATCTATACCAATCCAGTAAATATCCAAATATTCTACTATTCAAATCAAATGACCAATACATGAATCTACAAGGGAAACCAGTTTCTAGCCAGTTTAATAAAATTAGAAAACAATATTCTCAATTGGTGATTCTACATGACGAATTACAATTAGATTTGGGGAAATATCAAATACGTAAACCAGGAACAAGTGCTCGAGGTCATAATGGATTAAAATCAATTAATTCATATTTGAAAAATGATTATTTAAAATTTGGAATTGGAATTGGAAGACCTAATCTGAAACAACAGGTGGTTGATCACGTGTTATCGAAGTTTAACCTTCAAGAGCAGGAAATTATTGATTATGACGTTATTCCAAAGTGTGTTGAAGATTTGGAAAAGTTAATCCAAGACAATTTGAATAAAAATCTCCAGGATGCCAATAAATGAAGTGAATCGGTACGCACTCACTTGTATAGATACTTAAATGCAAGCCTTGGTTCCATAGAAAAAATAAACCAGACCTATTTGGGAAAATGGGGAAGTATTGCAAAATGTAATGTATGTACAATTAGAAAGATGTAGATGAAATCACCCTAATCACGAAATCAGATTAGACCCATACATCCAGGATTCACAATGCCACTACCATGACTTTCCACTAAGTTAATAGACACGTAATTACTTGCGTTTCTCTCTTCAATTGCTAATTTTACCTTGGAATATCAACTTGATCCCTTCAAGTGGTAGCGCTTCAATATCTATAACCAAATATTATACATTCAAAAATATCATATGAAAATTAAAAGAATACTTATACAAGAGTAGAAACTGCTTTAATTATTGTCCACCAACACATCATTCTTTATCTCGAAACAAAACCTTATTAAAATTTAACATCTTCCCTTCAAGCTTACCTCTCATGCCAGGAGTTCCATTACCACCTCCATTAATTAAATTATTAAAATCTGGAGTTCTTAATAAATTTCTTGCAGCGGCAGCACCAGGTGAAGGTGTAAAGAAATTCACATAATCATTCATATTGAACCCAGTAGGAGTCAATGTCAATCCTTGTGATGGTAATCCACCACCTCTCATTGAGTTCAAGAACCCTTCGGGTGTTAGTCTCAGTGATGGTGTATCTCTATTTAGGTTGGCACCACGTTTTGGAGTCACGGGTGGTACTGTTGCTCCTGTAGTCGTCAGAGCGGAAATTGTTGAACCTGCAGACACAGGTGGTAATGGTGCAAGAAATTGAGGAGGTTGCTGGTGAACTTGTCTCTGCATGGATGTTCTAGGGGTTGATAATGTGTTGGTTTGGTAATATGGTTTGGCAGGCGAGGGAGATGTGGCCAAGTACATTAACAAATCTGCACCTTCAGCATCGTTATATGGTCCTGTAGGTTGTTTTTGTTGGGGGATTCCTGAACCATTTTGTTGGAGTCGACTTAACATTTGATGACGTTGAGTAGGAGTCTTTAAACCATTATCAAGCTCTTGCTTTGATGATGGAGGAGTGGTAGCAGCATTGGCATCACTGACATTAGAAACCTGGCTGACGGCTTCATTGTTCCCATTGTTGGTCATATCTAGAGAGGGCTTTAATGCATGTTGAATAGATGTAGATTCCTTAGGACTGATTTCTTGTAAGACCATCTTCACCTTAGGACTCGACTTTTTACGTCTCTTAAGTGGAGAATCATCCATGCCTCCGACAGAATCCTCACCTGCATGCTTCAAAGGAGAAGAGGCAAGGTATACCGCCGTTGGTGTCCTAATGTGGGTAGGACTCCTGCCACTTGGGGAGTACAAATTATTCCCTCCAATACTGGTATTATTCAACGAGTTATAAGTGATTGGACTCGATGATGGGAAATTCTCCCTAATCGGGGAGATGACATCCTTAGGGGTTGTGGTCGATGACATGATTCTTTTCAATGGCGACGATCGAGTTAATTTCGATTGAGGTGTGGTGCGAACATTGGTAGGTGAAAGTGATTGTTTAGCAGTTATACTAGCTTTAGAAAGCTTCTTTTTCAATTCACGAGCGATTTTCTCTAATTCTTCCTTTTTCAATGGTGTCTTGTTGAGTTTAGAATGAGATGTGAGTGTGGTTGTTGATGTAGACGTGGAGCCCGGTATTTCCATCGACATGCTTTGGCTATTCTCGGAATATTCTTCATATATTGTGTTTTCTATTTGCATGGTGGAAGGTGTCATTCGTTAATAGAAATACAAAAGAACTGGATAAAATGTATGAGTAGTATATAATGGCACGATATTATTCTATGATAAAGTAAGGAAGTTGAACAAAAAAAACCAAACGGGAAACAACAAAATGGGTTGACAAGTAAAGAACACAATGATAAGTTGTTAGTTAGAACTTTTTCTTTTAAATTTGAAATTGACAGGCGTCTCAAGGAATTGTACTTCAGAAAACAATGGAAGACGAGAAATTAAACACAAACAAAAAAACCAATTAATCTCAATCGAGTAATATGTGAACCAAATGGTAAAGGAAGAAGGAAACAAAGCAGGAGATTAAATTCTTTTGTGTGTTAAATTTTCTTGATTTCCTTCCTTCAATGAATTGTGGCAGTTCTGACAAAAACCCAAAAAATTATACTTCTATGCCAATTAATTTAACGTGAAAATACGTGTTGAGTTTCAGCTCCTTCGATGGGAAAGGAGGTCTTCTACAATAAAAAAAAAAAAAAAGAAAAAGCAAAAGAAGAACACGCGTGTAATTAAAGAAAAAAAAAACTCTAAATTAAATGCGTTCATTTATCCCAATTGGGAAAAAATCAACCTAGAGCTTCATTAAATCAGTTTAAGTTTTGATTAACCAGTGTTGCATTATGTAAAGATGATAATTTACAGATCAACATGCAGATTGTATTAAGTTAAAAGAATTTTCACTTTGTTTTCCTTGGTGTTCTCCATCGTAATTCCAACCAGTGCGATGTCAACTGTAAGTCGAAGAAATATCCCCCCCTTCCTTTTTGGTATTCTACAGAGGTACAGAATAATTAAATAAGAAATATTCAAGCCTTCTCTTTTGCTATCATTATTTTTCTTGGCTTGAATAATCACACAACTATATCTATTGTACACTGCCATTACAAGAGATAATCTTCTACAGAATAGTGCAGTTTCGCACACTGTAATCTCGATACAACTATGAGCGTAACTTTTTAATTGTTCTCTTTGATAAAGCATTTCTCAACTTCTCAATAAAATCTCTGGGTACGTTTTTCTATTTTCGGAAATAACCCAACTGTTCACATGACTTGTTGAAAAATTAAGCGAAATATCTATTCGTTTTCTACAGTAGTCTTGCCCTGTAAAACTACAAAGAGTAAGGAGTTAATAGATAGCCAGGTTAACCAGCTCGAACGCGTAGGTGGTTCCAATGTTACAGTTACCAAATGAGATTATTATCCAGATCTTTGATCTACTTAACCAACTAGATGTTCTTCTGTTATTAAAAGTAAACAAGAGATTGTATAATTTAGGACTTCCCAAATTATACCGTTCTATATACATTTATGGAAATGATCCAATGAAAATAGCTTTTTCGAAGCATATCTACAGCCCGTTTTATTTGAAGTATACAATCAGCAACCCGTTCCTGGGTTTTTTTTCAGGAATTAAAAAGAGCCCAAATTCCTGCTTAATCAAGGAAATTGTGTTGGATGATGGTTACCTAGCAGCATTTTATGAATTAAGGGAACTTCTCCCTGGGGTTCCTTTATTTTTTGAACATGTAGGAGATCCGGCCGACTATTGCGACCTTGATATACTGGCCGTGAGGGGTATGCTGCTTCATCTAGGTAGTTACAACTCTTTTAACAAAAACGTGAGCGACTTCAATTACTCAGTTAAACAGTTATTCATCAGAACGGAATCTGAAGATAAAACACTCAGGATATTCTCCAAGTTAAAGGGATTGGAATCCGTTGTTATATCCCCGGCTACCGATGAACTATTCAAGCTGCTTCAAACTGTAATTACATCCAAGTTAGATATCAAGGAATTGATTTTAGAACAGTGTACCGTTAATGATGGACTTTTGTACCGGGTGTTAGACCTGCTCTTCATACTTGAACTGATTGAAATATTTAGCTGTGAAGGAGATGTGGACTATGGATATCCATATTTGGAAACTTTATTCAACCGTTTACCAACACTTAAATGCTTATTTATTTATGGGGCTGAATGGTTTTATGAAGAAATATTGGAATTACCTGCAAATAGTTTAACAGTTTTGTGTTTACAACAGTCGGAGGGCCTATCAACTTTTCTAGACTATGAAGTCATGGAATGTATAGTACATCAAGAAAAATCATTAACTACTTTGATGTTGATGAACAATCAACATCGCCATATCAGTACTACCTGGATGGATAGAATTTACAAAGCTCGCAATCCAGATGACCCTGGAAAAGTAGAAAATTGGCATTTAATTGAACAAATCTTCAACAACGGTATGACGCTTCCTAAATTGAATAGAATTGTTTTGAACGGAATGGTATATTTTGTCAAAAGACGCGATTCAGAAAATATCGAGATAATACCTTGTGAGTGAGAGGTCGAGAAACTTGAATAATCCTGTTAAATAATCTACCACCCGTTCCTTTCTGGTTCAGTTTCAGCACTGTCTGTTCAGAAAGTGATGTTCAAGAAAACTAAATCCTGTACATATCCTTCGTAGATCTAGCTTGAACTATCATCTACATCATCCTACTCGTGTATATACATAATCACAGTGTTCTATTAGGTCCACTACTTCTGGAATCAAATACTAAACTCCCTTCTTTCGAATGAATGCATTGAAATGAAAAGATACATTCCTAAAGAATTTGAGTAAACTGCTAATTAATACTAATTTATATTTGAATAACCGTCGAAATCTATTGGATAAGTTATTTATGAGTATCTTGAAGTGATGTTTTTCGCAGAGATTGACAATCCTACCATTCAAGCTTAAATTGAGTACTATGAATCAAAGAACGACATAAAAACACATACATACTTTAGAATGCGCTTCTTCCACGTTATTCGATCAAACCAACTTGGCTTCCATCATTCAAATTCAATACGATTATATATTGCTTCATATAGTTCGGAGAACAAACGGGTCTATATTTTGAATCTTGGTGAAATTATCTTGAAATTTTATTTAGCAAGGCTCTTGAACTTTTAGAGAACATTATGTAGGAATGAACACCAACAAAATATCCCCAGAAAGATTTCCTTGAGCAACAAACCAACGTAAGTCGCGATTACTTTTCTCTCGCCTCGGGTTTGTGAGTTGCTGGTTTCAGAATCTTAAAAAAGTTTTTCTACCCTCGATTTGTTAGATTCAAGCAGAGCTTCGAATATTGAACCGCTATGGTGCATTATAATAGTCAACCTAATCACACTGGAGTTTTTTTCCCAATATTAAAATTACCAGATGATATTATTATCCAGATCTTTGATCTTCTCCACCAGTTTGGTGTTCTTCTGTTAATAAAAGTGAACAAGAGATTGTATAATTTAGGGCTTCCCAAATTATTCCGTTCTATATACATTTATGAATATGATCCATTGAAGATAGCTTTTTCGAAGCATATTTACAGCCCGTTTTATTTAAAGTATACAATCAGCAATGGAATTGACAAATTTCGTAAAAGAATTCGAAGGAGTCCAAATATCCACTTAATCAAGGAAATTGTACTTGATGGTTGTACCGAATGGGAATACCAAAAATTTAAAAGATTTTTCCATTGGCTGTCTGTTTCTATTGACTTTGTAGACGAAGGAGACACAGAGTTCGACTATTCCCTGCTTGATATGCTGGACGTGAGAGGAATGCAGCTTTATAACGAAAGTTACTACTTTTTTAACGAAAGCGTGACCGACTTCAATTACTCAATTAAACAAATAGATATCGTACCGTGGTCTGAAGAACGAACCTTCTCAATATTTCCAAAGTTAAAGGGATTGGAGAGTATTACTTTATCTATGCATACCGAGGAACAGCTAAAACAGCTCCAAGCTGCAATTACATCTAAGTTGAAAATCAAAGAATTGATTATAGACGAGCTTAACCTCTATGAAGCAAACTTGTACCCAGTGTTAGAAAAAATTTTCATGCTTGAACTGATTGAAACTTTTAAGTATGGGCCAATTTCAGATTCTGAACTTCCAAATTTGAATTCTTTACTCCAGCATATGCCAAAACTTAGGTGCTTAAAAGTTTCTGGCACTAATTCTTTTTATGAGGTAACATCAAGTTTACCTCCAAATAGTTTATCATTTTTGGGTTTACTAGATGTTACAGAGCAGGAGGGTCCATCAACATTTCTAGACTATGATCAAGTCATGCAAAATGTAGGACATCAAGAAAAATCATTAACTACTTTGATGTTACTGAATAAAGAAAAAGATCCTAGTATGGAAACTAGGGACGTGGATATAGTTTACCAACCTTATACTGATCTAGATGACTCCACGAAAAAACAAAACTGTCATTTAATTGAACAAATCCTCGACAAGGGAAAGAAATTTCCTAAATTGAATAGAATTGTTTTGAACGAAAGAGATTATTTTGTCGAAAGACATGATTCAGGAAATATCGAGATAATTCCTTGTGAATTCAGGCTGAGATATGCTTAATCCTGCTATATGACACCATCAATTACTGTTGAGAATAATATAAACTTAGAAGGATTACAAAGTTGAGAATCAGTTGAGCACATTTTGGAACCGGGTGAGTTTCCTGAATTGAAAACGATATATTCCAGCTTGTAAGATGAAATTATATTTTATATTAAAAACGATTATCTCTTTATATATTCCGTCCAATTAGACTCTTCGTTATTACACAATACTCATTTTATTACTATACAATGATTGGATTAGCCAGGGCAGGTAAAATATTATTATCACAGAACAAGCTTAAGATGATACACCTATCCAATGACGTCAATACTTAACTCCCATAGTTGTACCTTGTCATGAGAGTAGCATTATTCCTACTACAACTGCAACTCCTTTAGCTTACTACTATGATGACTTCTTTATTACTATCAGTTCCAGAACAAAAAGTGATTATGCAGTTTCATCAGTCAATTGGAGACGGAAATCACCTATACGATTGATTAATATTCTACATCATCGCGGAATAATGTACCCGAATAATATTGGTTATGTTCCAAATCCCGCTTACCAAATCACCCCGCACCAAATTTTTCGAAATCATACATAATTTATATTGATCTACATAGTTACCCAAAATGGTTGCTTATGGATGCACGAACGGTTTTCTAGAACAAGCTAAGAATCAAATTATTTCCTATAAAGGTTATTTAATAGTACTCAAAATCAATTGCATTCCTATTGTGAAGTTTTCTTACAATTGAAGACATTCCCAAAATAAATAGACCCTGGAGTATCAAAACAACGAACATGAAACTATTTTTAGTTACCCTTTAATGTTGGAACTACCGAATGAGATTATTACTGCAATTTTCGATCTACTTAACCAAACCGATGTCATTCTGTTGTTGAACGTTAACAAAAGATTATACAATTTGGGGCATGCCAAGTTATACCGTTGTCTTTACCTTAACGATGCCATACAATGTGGTAAGATAGTTGTTTCGGGACATATATATAGTCCTTTTTATATAAAGTATACAGTTTTGAATTCAGTTCTCGATCTCATTAGAGAACTTCATGGAAGTCCGTTTATACACTTGATTAAAGAAATAGTCATTAATAGTTTGCATCCAAATATCCTTAGATATATAGATACAGTGCTTCCTTGGGTAGCTGTTACTCTTGAATATGAAAGCGGTATGAATCGAAGATCAATGCTTAAAAAACTGGTTCTAATGACTCTAGGATTTAGTATTGGAGATTGTAATATTTCTGCAGGTGAAGTTACCAACATGCATTATTCCATTAAACAATTATCCATCACGGATGACTCGGATACTAATTTATTGCAGATCATTCCCAAACTAAAGGGTTTAGACTCATTATCTATATCTCCGGTTACAACCACAATGCTCGATAATCTCAATTCTTCGGGAATATCCAACATAAAGCTCAAGGAATTATTTTTAGAAAAGTATCCTACCACTGAGAGAAACTTGTACAGAAAACTAAAAGAACTTTTCATACTAGAACTGATTGAAGTTTTTGGCTTTAGTCCAGATAATGATTCTGAATGTCGAGATTTGGAATGTTTGATGCATGATTTGCTGAAGCTCAGATGCTTATTTATTCATGGTGTATCAAATACTTTTGAAGCAACTTTTATTTTACCCCCAAATAGTTTAGTAAGTTTGTGTTTAAACGACCTTGCAACATTTCTGGTAGACGAGTCAGTTTTATTTAACTGCATTCACCTTAGCAAGTTGATAAGCGGTCAAGAGAAATCTTTAACAACTTTGTGTTTACTGACCAACTACTACCATTGTATGGGGAATGGATGTATAGATAGGGTTTACAGTTTTGAACAGGAAGTGGAAGCTAATGCTAAAAAGCAAAATTGGAATCTAATTCAACTAATTTTGGAACAAGGAAAGAGGTTTCCTAAGTTGAACAGAATTATTTTGAATGGTGTCGTTTATTTCATAAAACGACCCGATTCCGGGAATATAGAGATTATTCCTCGTCAAATCGGGTGGAAAGTGGAGAGATCTAAACATTCTAATAGCTCACAGTCCAATCCAGTTGGGATAGCAAAGGTACTTTCGTAGTTAAATCTCACGTTATCGCGTTATCGCACATTTCCCGTTGATGACTCACATTCAGGAAAGTTAGGTTCCTTACGATGAATTGGCATGTTCAATCTTGCAATCTCTACAGTTATTTATTGTTTGTTGATTGTATTAGAGTGTCTTATCAATGCATGTACAATATTCTTTGGTTCATTCATATATGATTGTTTCCTTTTAAGAAAAACATTGATTTAAGAAACTTTCTGGTAACTCTTAAATAAAAGGATGATTTATTGATAGGAGTAAAAATCCTGGGATAGAAAATGCCCATAACGCCATTATTTAGTAATATAGAGTAATTTGCCTTGAATAGCCCAGCAAAAGTAGTCTAGAAGCTTACCTTGTCCCCATGTCTCAGTGGAGTGATTGCAATTGACAGTAGAGCCTTTACTCCTATGCAGAACTACTATGTGTCCAAACTGCTTATGCTCGAGATTTATATTTTCAAAGCCAATGGTTGCAAAACCAGAAAGAGAACAGATATAGAAAAAGTAAAAGATATCGAAAGATATGAACAATATAACCCCCTGAAGATTGAAGAGGTGCAACTGTCTAGTGCTTAAGATAGTGTTCTTGTAAAATTAGATTTTTTGTTATAATAAATAAATAAATCAAAACGAAGCGAAGTTTATCATTAAAAATCAGGCTAAACAACAGTAAGTTCATAAAGTGATGAATGCCAAATGAGTTATGCCCATTTACCAATTAATGCCATTGCAAAGGCTCCAAAAGCAAGCCAGAAATAAGCGGCCAAATATGTCCTGGTAGACTTTTCCTTGAATTCATCAGAGTATATGAAATCATAAGCCATTAAATCAGCAATACTATTGTAAATAAGGACGCCAGCACATGTTGCATCAAAAGTACCTGTAGTAATCAAAGCTGTTCTAGAGCCGACTGGGTAAGTTTTTCTTACACCAACACCAATAGCAACTGCAGCGGGAGTAGTTAAACTATAAATGAACGCCATAAGCCAAGGAACATATTTTTTCCCTTTTGGCCATGGAGTAGTTGCAAATCTTGTTCCTAAACCCAATCCTTCAAAGAATTGATGGAAACAAATAGCAATATATAATGAAATAAATTCATTACCAGCGATAGCTAGTGACAACCCAACAAACACTGAATGAAGGACTATACCACATTCTAAAACCACACAATTTAAAATTTGTTGATATAATTTTTCATATCCATGTGCCAGTTGTTCAGATTCAGTATCTGTTCTAGTTGTTGTGTTTTGGTTCGAAGTTGACATTTCTTTATTGAGTGAAGAGTTACAAGATTCTAAATCCTTAGTCAGGCTCTCAGTGGATTCTGGTTGCTCTTGACTTGCAGTTATTTCACAACATTCATTTTGGCACTTGGCTTTCTCGTGAATGGTCTTATTGGCAAGCATGTCAAAGAAAAAGAAGACAAATACTGCCATCAAAGCAATACCTTCTGCAAATGGGTATTGAGCAAACACTCCCCCTAAACATGGATTGGTAAGAGCCACCAGTGCTTCAGCCAAAAGATGAATAAATCCAGTTGCGACTATAACACCACTACCGAAATTTTTGGTTATGAAGAATAGCCAGTTTGGTAAACGGAATTTCAGTGAATATAAAGCAACCAAAGGGAAAAATGAACCAAGAGCCGATAAGGCAAATACTACAGGAACAGCGGTGATTCTAGCAATAAGATGCTCACCATTATAATGGTTGCCCTCAAGGCATGTGTCCTCTCTTGGAAATAAGTCCAGCATGATTGAGTATTGATATATTTAAATTCACAATACACATTAGGAAGGCTCCTTGAACTAACATGGGAAGAAGTGACGTATATTTATATGTGAAATTATTTAATATCTAATTCGACAAGTCATACGAATACTCGATGCGAAGTTGTTGAATTACAGAATAAGAAACAAAATTACCCGAAGTACTCAACCTTGAATATGTCAGGCGCTAATCACATTTTGATTCATACTTGTAAAAAAAGAAAAAAAAATGGTGGAAAATGGAATGATCATGAGCACTTAGAGATGAATTAGGCACGCCAAATCCAAGTAATGATCGAAAGTTTAAATAGGAATTTTTTATCTATTTTTGAACCAATGGGATTTCTTCGGCGCCTAAAATAGCTGAATATACAAAATGATCATAACAAAAGAAAGGATATATTAAATGAGTTCTTTTGTAAATATTGCTCACTTATAGGAATCAGTTGATGCTTCTTCTGATATGGGTGACTGTAGATTATTATTATCACTAAAATCAGTTCAAAAAATATTTTTTTCCCATTCTTCACTACCCCTGAAAACCGGGGCAACACAAACCCTTGGCAGGGATTAGGATCTTATCAGTTGAAGTTAAAAAAATAAGGCCATCAAGAGCATATCAATCTACAGGTAGTCATATGAAAGTTTCTAATAAATTATCAGGACTAATTACATCGCCAAGAAATAACCAGGTTATGGGATGAGAAAATTATAATTTTATTTAAAATGACATCAGAGCTACTAATCATAAGGGCAAATCCTCAATAATATTGCCAAGCTTCTAGATCATTTATTGGAAATGAAATAAAAGTAAACAATAAAAAGAAAGGATAATATTAGAAAAAAAGAAATGTCTGTTTGTTCTCTTCGTATGTTATCAAAAGTGGTAACAAACATTAGGCTTCGTATAATCGAGGCTTTTAGGTTATAGACCGGAGAGATTTTCTAGTAATGTTCTGTTGCATCCTTTCTAATTAATTAAGTTTTATTTAGCGAGAATTATTCAAATCCTCTAATTTAAGTTAAAGAGCATTATTCATTCCATCAGTTTAGAATCTACAAGTAAAATATTCTATTTTTGGTATGCTTATTTAGGCACAAAATTGAAAACGAAAGTACTATATAAAGTAGATCATTCACTGTTTGACATAATTCGGTTTGTTCGGCCCCTTTTCAAGACGAGCACTTCCATTACTGGAAAGGGATATAATTGTGAAAGCTTTTCTTGGCACTGGGAGGTGGGGAACGCATATTGTTATAATTGTTGAAAAATATAGTCGCCTAAAAAAAAACCCTTGACATCCTTTTACATCCTAACATCCATAGTTAAAATTATTACCCCGTGAAAATTACTGTTCCCACGCCTTTGATCAAACAAAGGAAGTCCACAATAAAAGTCGAACAATTAAAAGACCATGGATCAAAATAGTCAACTTCAAAACAATGGTGATAAATTTTCCATATTGAAATTACCAGATGATATTATTGACCAATGCTTTGGTCTTCTTAACCAGGTAGATGTCCTTCTGTTGCTGAGAGTAAGCAAGAGATTGCATACTTTAGGACTTCGTAAATTATACCGTTCAATATATGTTAATCAAGGTCCGGATTTAGCTATTTTGAGTCATACCTATTCTTCCTTTTATATAAACTATACCATTATCAACTCGCTTCCTCGGTTTATTACAGAGATTGAAAACAATTCAAATAATCAGTTAATAAAACAAATAACGGTTTTTGGTTGTCAAGCAAATGATTATAGCACTATAGTGACTTTATTTCCTTCCGTGGCCGTTTATCTTGAATATGAGTACGAATTGTCCCCAGTAACAATGCTTGATAAACTTCACGTAATGGGTTCTGCACTTCATATTGACAATGGCCAGTTTTTCAACTCGATAACAAGCGACATCAATTACTCAATTAAATACTTATTAATTTCGGAAGAATATGATTCTAATATGTTGCGGTTAATACCCAAGTTGAAGGGATTGGAAGCAATACATATATCTTCTGTTCTAAAGGAAGTACTCGAAGGTCTCAAATCTGAAGGTATATATAATTTACAAGTAAAGAAATTGATTTTAGAAAAGTGTTCCCATAAAAACTTCGTCAATATGTTAAGACAAGTTTTCAGACTTGATATGGTTGAAACCTTTGGCATTGGTCCAAGCTCTGGGGATCCAGATCCAAGCTTTAATTGGCTGGAATATTTGCTGAAGCTCAGTAATTTAACTATTCTTGGAACCCCACTTTCTTTTGAAGAAGTTACACAATTACCCCCAAATACTTTGGAGTATTTATGTTTACATGAAAATTTAACTCTAGTTGAAGATTCAATTTTGTTTAATTATGCTAAACTTATTAAATTCATTGACCAACATGAGCAATCATTAACTACATTGTCTTTGCTGGCTGAATTTGCTCCGCACTTGGATAAAGACTACATAAATCGAGTTTACAGTTATGAGTATCTACCTGCCGATGAGTGGAAACCCAAATACTGGAGTTTAATTGAAAAACTTTTGCAACAGGGAAAGAGGTTTCCTAAATTATCACAAATTAGTTTTAATAGAGTTGTCTATTTCATCAAAAGAGACGAGTCTAAGAACGTAGAGGTTATTCCTCGTGAAATCCAGTGGAGTATTGATTATGTGGAGAGTGAATCAGAATATGATTCTGAGCTGGTCCTAACCGATTGGTCCGTTTCGAAACTTGAATAAAGGGTTTCGTTCTAATGTGAATAATGCACCTCCTCTTGCAGCGACCTTTCGAGTGGATAGCAGTCTACCTCGTTAAATAAGTGACTAGCAGAATTAATATATATATAATATGGCAGCAAGCTTATTTAACTACTCTTAAATCTCCTCGGAATGAAGCTTTTATATCGGCAGGTTTTAAGAAAATTAGCTTTTCTAAGACTGCTTATATACCGTTAGCGTTAACCCTGATATACTTTTCTTACTGACGACACTACTCCTAACTTTAGCTTTGTTCAGTCAGAGGATTCTCTTGAGCGGCCTGTAGGATTATGCTCAGTTCTTTTTCAGTACAGTATCTCGTTTATACTTACCTCTAAAACTCGCTACTTTTTACTGAATAGCAAACCTTCTCCTGAATTTGACTTCTGCTTTGCTCCCCTCAATCTAAGAATTATTAACTTTGACCTAAGCCAAAGATAACGGAAAATTAAATACTCTATCTAAAACCTTATTTTGGTTTGACCTAGGGAGCACATAAAATTGACTTTTGCCAGAACAAGAAGACCCAGCACCCCATGATTCAAAGGATCCCCCTTATTCACAATGTGAGTATATATAGAATATTTCCCCATGAGTTTTCTAGTTATTGATTCACCCTTGGTTCTTTAAAGTTGATAATCATCTTATTAGTTATATAAAGAGCTAGTAGTTCTAACACATAATCAATTGGATTCTTATCGAGAAGTTGTTGTAGAATTCATTGAGTTCTGAAACAAGAAGTTTACGATATAACTATTTTCCAATGTTGAAATTTCCAGCAGAGCTTATTACCCAAATTTTCGAACTTCTTAATCAGGTTGATGTTCTTCTGTTACTTAAAGTAAACAAGGAATTTTATGATTTGGGTCTTGCTAAATTATATCGTTCAATCTACCTTAACACCGCAAGGCGTTCTAAAATAGCTATTTCAAGCCATATTTATAATCGCTTCTATTTAAACTATACAATTATCAACTCGATTTCCTATTTCATTAGAGAGATTCAAAACAGTCCAAATATTCATTTGGTGCAAAAAATAGTGTTTAATTGCTCTAGTCCAATTGATTATAGAACTATTTTGGTACTATTTCCTTGGCTATCTATTGATCTCGAATATCAAACTGATTTGGCTAGCTTTGCAGATCTTGATATATTAGTGGTGAAGGCTATGGAACTTAATATTCAAAATTACAAGTTTTTTAACAAACAAGTAGTCGATGTCAACTACTCGATTAAGCAATTGGCAATCACTGATATATCTGACAGTAGTATATTTTGGATTATCCCGAAACTAAAGGGGTTGGAATCATTATACATACGACCATTTACAAATGAAGTACTCAATGAACTCAAAGTTGTAGCATCCAACTTAAAGATCAAGGAATTATTTCTAAAAGGATGTCAGATCACAGGAGAAACCTTGTATAGAGAATTAAGAAAACTTTTCAGACTTGAACAGATTGAAATTTTTGGATTCAGTGCTTATCGTAATTATGAACATCCAGATTTGAAAAGCTTAATCCAACATTTGCTGGGTCTTTCACGGTTATTAATTCATGGAAGTAATTTCTACAATATATTATCAATTTTTCCTCCTGATAGTTTGTCATTTATTTGTTTATATCATAAGTTGCGAATATTAGGTAGTTTGGAAGACGAGTCAGATTTGTTTGATTACGGTCACCTTACGAAATTGATAAGCCATCAAGAGAAATCATTGACTACTTTGTGTTTACTGGTTAATTGTGATCATTGCATGGGAAACAAAACCATCGATAGAGTTTATAGGTATTACCTTTATCTAGGATCCTTTGAAAAGGTACGGAATTGGCATTTGATTGAACAGATTTTGAAAGAAGGAAAGTTTCCTAATTTGAACACCATTATTTTGAACAATGCTTGTTATTACATCAGGAGAAATGAACCAGGAAAAATAGAGATTATTCCTGATCAGATTGAGTGGAGACCGCAAAAATCTGAATAATTCGATGGTTGATCTATTCGGATAGGCTCTACGAGTACTCAGCTTCTTTGTCCCAACGATTAACAATATTAACTGTGAATCATTAATTTTGCATTTATCAGAGGATGCTAACATCTTGAACTTCTTGTTTAGATACTTTGTAGGCCCAGGAGTTTTCCATTTAAAACTCCTGACCTTTTACTATGCTCTATGCGCAAATAGACGAAATTCTCACATCATATAAAGAATTTATCCCTTCTTATGGATTGAACTATGGTAGAACCTGACTCAACATACCATACCACCTGATGATTGTACCTTGCTCCATAAAACCCTTGCAATTTTCTGTTCTATTGTTGAATTTGAACGGGTTCAACTTCTTGACTCTAAAAATTTCCTGCATGTAAATACAGACACAACTTTCACTAATGTTTAATCTCATGTACTCACCAGCAACATGGACCTGAAGAGTAAGGTGGTAGTATTTGCGATATTTCTTTCCGCTGGCATTGGTTACCTCTTCATCGCGTTATTACAGTATTTGACATCCCCTAGCAAGGATTTGAAGAATGACGTGAGGACTTCCATTTCCAAGAGCGATGGTAGTAACCCAGTACTTCTAAACGTTGGAGATAAACGATCAAGTTCTAGACGTGCACTAATTCTCGCCAGTAATGATCCAAGTCATTATTCTAATCATAACAATAATAACATAACAATTCCTCCGTCAGATCAAAACGAAAGATTCGTTGATCAAATTGTGCCTATCAATTATGAGCATGCTGAACGACGAATACTTTACGGCTTTTTCCACCCATATGCTAATAATGGTGGTGGTGGAGAACGTGTTCTTTGGCAAGCTGTTAAATGTACTTTGGCTCAAAGTGAGAGGAATATAGTGGTGATTTACACTACTAATGTTGAAGCTAATCCTGAATCAATTGTTGAGAAAGTCCAGTCCAAATTCAAGATATCAGTGGATAGTGAAAGAATCGTGTTTATTTATTTGTCAAGGTTTAGTTTGCTAATTGATTCAAATTATTGGAAACATTTCACGTTGTTGGGTCAATTGGTGGGAACCATGTTATTAACATGGGAAGCAATTAATGAATTGTCTCCTGATATTTGGATTGATACTATGGGTTTACCTAGTAGCTATTTATTGATTTATCTTATTTTAAAGATTCCTATTTTAACATATACCCACTATCCTATAATTCAACAAGATATGTTTGACAAGTTGAAATTTCCCAATATCAAGCAATTGAAAAAGTTTAACGGATCAATACATGATATGAAACATGTAGGTAAATTAGTATATTGGTCAGGATTATATTATTTCTATAGATATTTGGGAAGTTTGGTTGATATAATTTTGGCTAATGGAACTTGGACGTTTAATCATTTAAAAGAAATTTGGTATAATCCAAAGTTGGGTCATCAATTACACATTTTATACCCACCTTGTGGAACTGAAGAAGAAGACACTGCATTAGAATCTGGTTCACGTGAAAATAAAATGGTTTATTTGGCCCAATTTAGACCTGAAAAGAGACATGAATTGATTGTTGATGAATACAATCAATTCCTTAAGAAAAACTATCCAGGAGTAGATAAACCTTCTTTGTCAATCCCAACTATAGTTTTTGTAGGTTCATGTCGAACACTGGATGATACAGCTACTTTAACCAAGCTTAAAGAAAAAGTTGACAAATTAAACCTTACAGAATTTGTTGAATTTGCAGTTGATGTTAGTTATGAAGAGGTCATATACTGGTTACACAAATGTCAATTTGGTTTGAATGCTATGTGGAATGAACATTTTGGAATAGGAGTTGTAGAGTATATGGCCAATGGAGCTATTCCTATAGTTCACGCGTCAGCTGGGCCCTTACTAGACATTGTAACTAACCCTGGTGATACAGATAGTGAGGAAAAAGGTAGTGAGTGGTACAATGAAGTAGGGTTTTTCTTCAAGTGTTTTGACGATCCAGATTTGGACCCTTCGATTCAATCAGATAGTCAATCATATGTGAAGTTTATATCAAAAGAGAGCGGGAAAGTTGTAGAGTATCCTACATTCAGTCAGTTATTGACTAATTTGTATTTAACCTCTCCCGATCTAGTGAAAGAAGAAAGATTGGATCAAGTTAGAGCTAAGGGTAGGTTACTGGTTAAAGAAAGATTTTCTAACCTGGCATTTGATACCAAATGGAAGTCATTTGCTGAACACTTGGCTGCTTTGGAAACCAAATATAGGAAAGATAGAAGAGGTGAATCTAAAAGCAAGTAGTATCCTGTTTCTCTTCGCCAGTTTATATAGATTAATAGAATATCACAGGTCGTGTACTTTGACCAATTAATTCCAGTTTCGTGTTAACTTTTTTTCTGCGCCAGTCACCCACCACGATCGACCAACACACAGTACGCATTTTTCCAAAATTCACCGTTTGGAAAGCCAAACAAAGAACCAACACCAACTTTCTACAGGGGAAATCCAGTCCAATCTTACCAATCAACACATTCATCCATCCACATGAAATTGGACGTTGTCAAACAATTTTCCACTCGTTCAGATCGAGTCAAAGGAATTGATTTCCATCCAAGTGAACCTTGGATCTTAACCACGTTATATAATGGTAAAGTTGAAATTTGGTCCTATGCCACCAATTCCATCGTCAAGTCGATCCAAGTGACTGAGTTACCTGTGCGTACTGGTAAGTTCATTGCTCGTAAGAATTGGATTGTTGTTGGATCGGACGATTTCCAAATTAGAGTATATAATTACAACACTGGTGAAAAAGTTATTCAATTTGAAGCTCACCCAGATTATATTAGAAGTATTGCCATTCATCCTTCCAAACCATATGTTTTAACTGCTTCCGATGATTTGACTATTAAGTTGTGGAATTGGGAAAATAATTGGCATTTGGAACAAACGTTTGAAGGTCACCAACATTATGTTATGAGTGTTAATTTCAATCCTAAAGATCCTAATACGTTTGCCTCAGCTTGTTTAGATAGAACAGTCAAGATTTGGTCGTTGGGGTCCAGTGTTCCTAATTTCACCTTGTTTGCCCATGACACCAAGGGAGTAAATTATGTTGATTATTATCCTCAAGCGGATAAACCTTATTTAATTACTTCTTCAGATGATAAGACAATTAAAGTTTGGGACTATCAAACAAAATCATGTGT
Source organism: Spathaspora sp. JA1 (assembly GCA_003676035.1). NCBI lineage: Eukaryota > Fungi > Ascomycota > Pichiomycetes > Serinales > Debaryomycetaceae > Spathaspora > Spathaspora sp. JA1. The sequence goes on along the minus strand of NSGQ01000001.1, from coordinate 399,718 downwards.
TGCCACTTTGGAAGGACACTTGTCAAATGTTTCCTTTGCTATTTTCCATCCTGAATTACCCTTGATTGTTTCCGGTTCTGAAGATGGAACAATTCGTTTCTGGAATTCCAATACTTTTAAATTGGAAAAGTCGATTAATTACAGTTTGGAACGTGTTTGGTGTATTGGTATTCTCCCTAAATCAAACGTCATTGCTGCTGGGTTTGATTCTGGATTTGTAATTATTAAATTGGGAAATGAAGAACCATTATTTAGTATGGATTCAAATCAAAAATTAATTTATACTAAGAATTCAGAAATTTTCCAATCTATTATTAAACCTTCTAGTTCTCAAGGATTAAAAGATGGTGAACATTTGAATATACAGCAAAGAGAATTGGGAACTATTGAAATTTTCCCACAATCGTTGAATCATTCTCCAAATGGAAGATATGCCGCTGTGTGTGGGGATGGTGAATATATCATATATACTGCCTTGGCTTGGAGATCTAAGGCATACGGTTCTGCGTTGGACTTTGTCTGGAATTCCCATGATACTTCGGCTAATTGTTCATTTGCAATTAGGGAATCGTCGGTATCAGTTAAGATTTTCAAGAATTTCCAAGAATACATCACACTTGATTTGATTTATCAAGTAGATAAGATTTTCGCTGGTGCTTTATTAGGTGTTAGACTGGAAGGGTGTATTTCCTTTTATGATTGGGAAACAGGTAAATTGGTGAGAAGAGTTGATATAGACAATAATATCAATGAGGTGGTATGGTCAGACAATGGAGAATTATTGGCGATTATAACATCCTCAAGTGAAGGTGATTCAAATACAGTTGGTGCTAAAAAGACCGATGAAGCTTACTTTTTAAGTTATAGTCAAGAAGTTTTCCAAGAAAGTTTGGATAATAATGAGTTGGATGTTGAAGAAGGTGTAGAATTGGCATTTGATGTATTATATTCTTTACCAACTTCTGAATCCATCCTTTCTGGTAAATTCATTGGGGATGTGTTTGTATACACCACTGCTTCTACTAATAGATTAAACTATTTTGTAGGAGGAGAAGTTATAAATTTGGGACATTTTGATCACAAATTCTATCTTATTGGATATAAGGCTAGTGATGGGAAATTATATTTGATTGATAAATCATTTGATGTTATTTCATGGTATATTAATTCCGAAGTATTGGAATTACAAACCCTTGTAATGAGAGGAGATTTACATCAATATGCCACTTCTACACAAATTGATGAAGAAACTGGAGAAGATGTACCTGATTTATCCACTATTTCCTTGGCTAATTTGTCTGAAGAATATACTCAATTGATTTCAGGTTTTAATAAAACTGAATTGAATCAATTGTCGAGATTCTTTGAAAAATTGGGTTATTTATCAATTTCCTATTCATTATCTCAAGATTTTGATTCAAAGTTTCAAATATCGCTTTCTACAGGTAACTTAATCCAAGCATATACTTTACTTTCTGAAAATCAAGCTGAAAATCCATCAACTGCGTTAATCAATGCCACTAAATGGAAGAAATTGGGAGATTTGGCATTGGAGAAATGGCAAGTTAAATTAGCCCAAGAATCATATTGGTTAGCTCAAGATTATCCATCATTGCTCTTACTTTTATCTTCAAGTAATAACAAGACTGATTTGACTAGATTAGCTCAAGAATGTGAAGAAAAGGGTAAATATAACATTGCTTGGCAAGCATGGTGGTTAATTGGTGCCAAGGAGAAGTGTTTGGATTTATTGATCAAGAGTGAAAGATATACAGAAGCAACCTTATTTGGAGCTAATTATGGTGTTAGTAATGATAAAGTTCAAAAAGCTATTGAATTATGGAGAAATGAATTACGTGGGAAAAATAAAAGTAAAATTGCTGATAGATTAATTGACAATTTTTCCAATTTATCAATAACCAATGGTGCGGCTGAGAATGTTCCTACTGGTGCTCCTCCTTTGATTGATCTCGAAACTCCTACAACACACGTACAGCAAGAAGTGAAACCGGAACCAAGATTGGTCCAACAAGACGTTGAACAAGAGCAACTATACGAAGACGACACCGTAGAAGACGATGAAGAAGATCTCTTCCACGATGTTTAAAAAATACATCATTGTTTATATATAAATTTTTATTGATATTTAAATGAAGTCTTTTCCCCCTTACGTTACTACTGTAAATTAAAAATGGTTCGGATGTCATATTCGGCGTCTTTGCGTTTATCGCGGCAAATATAATACAAATCATGCTCTTTATTGTTAGATAACCCTCGTTGTTTGCCTGTTATAACTAGCTGTACCTCATTGAATACCATCTCTAGTCGTTTACCCAATATACCAAGCTCAGGATCATTCTTTTTCACAGTTTCTAGTCTCACCACAAATGTTCCTCCTGGTTTCAAAGTACTGCAAGTTAACAACAATGCCGCTTCGGCCAAATCTATACCTGCTCCACCTGGGTTTATCGTCATTTGGCTCAATGATTTATTTTTGTTACTACGGAAATATGGGATTTTCATGCTATGATTGTAATGCCCTGATAGCTGTGTAAATGGTCTCGCTAAATCAGACAATACTACATCGACACGATAGTCGTTATTGGCGTCTAATGAAAGTCCATTCATTTTATTATCGAGTTCCGCGATTTCGTGCTCTAATTCTTGTTCCTCTTGCTCCTTTGTGATGTATGACTTGGGTTCTATTTCATCTTCCTCCTGGTTTTCTGATTCCTTCTCTTGCTTAACATGTTGAGCATATGCCTTGAGTTGATTAATTACGGTCTTGTGTGTGAATTTTGAAAATATGTTCCCCTGAATGGTGGACACACCCAAGGGTGGAGGTTGAAACATGAGATCAACTCCAAGAATATAACATTTCTTATATAGCTTCTCCCTCTCTACCCCATGCAATTCACATAGTCTCTGGATTGTATATTTCATCCAATTCCCTGGTACACATCCAATATCAACCACTTTAGTAGTAGATTCATTGAGAATGCCATGTTCTTGATCGATTGCCTGTAATGTAAGATATGCATATTGATTATCTAGTGCCTTTTCTATCGCTTTTTTTGTGGGGGGTTTGTCTTTAGCTTTGGTTTCAGCTTTGGTTTGACTGAGATCAAGTTGAGCGAGAAAGTTGTCATCTGGAATGGTACTTCGAGCTAATGATCGTCGACATATTGAAAACCGTCGCGGTTTTATGACTATGCTATTAGATCTCACAAAGTGAGTGTAAATCAAACTAATCATTTATGCAATGACTTAGGCTGGTAGTTCAAGTATTGGCCTATTCGTATACTTCAATCCTTATCGAGGACGCGATCAGGCGAGATCCATTAAGGCGGGTAAGCTAGCTTCGAGGAATGTCGCGTCAATTGTTATTTGCTGCGAAAAAGGCAAAATTTATGTCTTGCCATTTAACGGTTCAGGAATATGCTGGACATGCACGTAGAGTTGTGTTTAAATGTATTCCAATCCTAGATTGATATTAAGTAGAAAGCTGTTTAAATTAAAGAAATTCGTGTGGTAGATGTCTTTGTGATACCTAAATAAACGAGAAATTTCCAGTCTTTCTTGCATTTGAAGGTATGCAGCTGGAATAAATCTTCGGAAAAAGCTTACAATAACCCAATCATCTGATGAAACTGTAGAATTACATTCTAATTAAGTTCTCATCTCTTGAAGTTACCACATAACAATTGGCGGTTCATTTTGCTTCGGAGTGAAGTATGTAGTTACCGTAAACTCGGCCTCAAACCTGTAGATCTCAGAACCAAGGGTGTTCTCAACCTAGAAAGAACCATATCGATAACTTGTTATTCAAACATCTGCTAATCTGTCCTCCAATAAATAGTGGGTAATATTTGTTAGGGCTACAGCCCTAATTTTCACACTTTGCATGTGACCTCCGCACACCAAAAAAAAAAATTATTGGCTCTGCTCAGGCAGAGAATTTTTCGTTTCGCAAATATTTCACTACAATCACATTCTGTTTCCCCTTCCCCTTCCTTTCCTTCTTCTTTTCTTTATCCTCGTCGAATCATTTTAACTTACCAAATCCTTTTGGGAGACGAATATACATATTAAAGATGTCTAAGATCACCAGTTCCGGAGTTCGTGAAAACGTTAAGAAATTATTGGAATTCTCCAGTGAAACCAAGAAGAGAAACTTTTTGGAAACTGTTGAATTACAAGTTGGTTTAAAGAACTATGACCCTCAAAGAGATAAACGTTTCTCTGGTTCTTTAAAATTACCTCAAGTCCCAAGACCAAACATGACTTTATGTATCTTTGGTGATGCCTTTGATGTTGACAGAGCCAAGTCTGTTGGTGTTGAAGCCATGTCTGTTGATGACTTGAAGAAGTTGAACAAGAACAAGAAGTTGATTAAGAAGTTGGCTAAGAAGTACAACGCTTTCATTGCTTCTGAAGTCTTGATTAAACAAATCCCAAGATTGTTAGGTCCTACTTTATCTAAGGCTGGTAAGTTCCCAACCCCAGTTTCTCATAATGATGATTTATACTCTAAGGTTCAAGATGTTAAATCTACCATCAAGTTCCAATTGAAGAAGGTCTTGTGTTTGGCTGTTGCCGTTGGTAACGTCGAAATGGACGAAGATGTCTTGGTTAACCAAATCATGATGGCTGCTAACTTCTTGGTTTCTTTATTAAAGAAGAACTGGCAAAATGTTGGTTCCTTGGTTATTAAATCTACCATGGGTCCATCTTTCAGAATCTACTAAGTTATTTTAGTTGTATATTCTTTTATGTATAATAATAAAATAATTTGTAAATGACTATTACTGTAGAAGTATACTCTTAAATGTAACCACTTTAACTAAGAAATACCCTAATACTAATATACAGATATGCAAAAACTAACTAAATATATAACTTTAATAACCAACGACTCTAATCTTCTTATCCTGTTTCTTGTTCTTCTTATTATGTTTCTTACCCTTACCATCAGCCCCTTCTTTCTTATGGAATGGAGTAACAAACTTACCTTCAACACCATTCATATTGAAAAACTCCCGATCCAAATCGTCACCAGCACTTTCCAACGCAGCTTGTTTACCTCCATAAAACAAAGTCTTTGCACCTGAACTGCCTTCACTGGTACCATCTTCTTTCCCTATATGCATTGAGAAATTCAATTTGGCTAAATCTTGAGCAAGATTAAACTCGTCAACTGAGATATTCTTCTTCATCATGGCATGTATAATTTGTTGTTGTCTTGATTCCGGTAAATTATTCAACGTATATAATTCCTTATTAAAATCTCGACATTCTTGTAAATTAGGTAAAGTCCATTCATCATCACCTTCGGATTTCCTTTTTGGTGGAGGGTTTACATAAAGTAATTTCCCATTAACATAATCTTTCAAAATATATCTTGAAGCTCGTGGTTCATCGGCTGACCCGAAACCTTGAGTCATATACCCTCTTGCTCTAGCATACGCATTAAGTAATTCTCTTGCTGTGGGATATTCACCATTACCTCCATCTTCAACTTTTTGTATTGGGATATGGATACCATATAATGCTTCCAAAAAGAATTTTGGAATACGTTGACATGCAAGTGATACTGGTGGGATATGTTCACGAAGTTGATCAATTGGTAATACCCCATTACATACCAATTCTCCATTAGTATAAGCAAAATTGGGGAATACTAAACCAGGACAATCACATAATAAAACGTCAGGTGATAAATGAATTGTTTGGAAATGTTTGGTTTTACCAGGAGTTGCAGAAACTGACACCTTTTTAGAACCAACTAAAGCATTAATAGTGGATGATTTACCAACATTAGGATACCCAACAAGTCCAATTTGTAATTTACGATCAGGGAATTCGGGATCTATTTCAAATTCAGGTGCTTCTGACATGAATAATTGTTCCAATTCTTCAATTTTAAGAATTCGAACTGCTTCATTAGTTTCAATTTCTTCTTGTTGTGTTTCTTGCAGTGGTTGATAATTTGGATCAAGTCTTAAATTCTCCAATTCTTCTCTTTCCTTTTCCAATAATTCATTGGCTTTAGCAGCTGAGAAAAACACATAGTTAATATTCTTGGTATGGAAATATTCAGCCCATGCAATACGTTGATCTCTTGTTAATAAATCTGCCTTGTTAACCAATAACAAATTCTTCTTTGTTTTGTTGTTTTCAGGATCACTTAAACCAAGAACATAAGTTTCTAAATCAGTTGATCTGAAAAATAATGGGTTTCTAGCATCAACAATTTGAACAATCAAATCACATCTTTCAACAACTCTCCATAATTGTTTCCAAACTTCTAAATTACGTTCAAATGGTGTCAATAACAAATCATTGTTTTCTGACAATGAAGCCAATTCTCTTCTCCATTCTAAAAATGCTAAATTCTCTTGTCTATCAATTTGAAGTTTACTTTGATCCTTGGTCCATTTTGGACGTCTAGGAACAGTCAACTTATTTTCAAACACCATATGTCTCTGACGCATAGCCAACATCTCTTCATTGGTCAACAATCCACTTTGATTAATAATATTAGTGTTACCAACCTTTATGATCCTTACTTGTTGTCCCTTTTCTGCTGTGAAATCAGTATCTGCCAAAGTAGCAGTATTTAAAAATTCATCAAGGGAATTTTCTTGGGTGACTGATCTTAATTTCACCCAATCTGCTTCCTTCTTATCGGTAGTAAATCTCATTTCTCCATCAGGTAAATATTGAATGTGATTTTCTTGACGACGTTGATTAGCTATAGATCTACCAAGACCAATCAAGTTCTTATTCTTATGTTGAGTATTTTTAGGACCTTTAGGAGCTTTCCATTTCTTCTGTTCCGGGTGAAGTGCACCCTTGTTTGTATCACTCATATTTGTATACTTTCAAGAAGTTAAACCGTCAAAAGGAGGCAAGTTTATTACTAATAGAATATTTATCTATTATATGATGGGATGAGGACAAAAATCTGCAACAATGAGGAAAAAAAATCGGAAACCTGTCACGTGCCAGTTTTGCAACAAAATTTTGTTTTTTGTTTGAGTGCGTTTGAATAAACAACAGGGTGGCAAAAGTACATCTTCTTGTTCAGTGATGTAACGATAAACAAAAGACTGTTCAAGAGGTTAGGGTTCTAATTGAATGTCATGTGAGCTTACCTAAAGTAAAGTGATAAGAGTATTACGACATTATTTGAGTAGGTAATATTTGTATTTTTTTAGCTCAAACAAAACATAAACATTAAACTCAACCAACAATGATTTTAACAACCAACAACATGTATTCAAGTTCACTTAAACCATCCAGAAATATTCATACTTTTCAACCGATAATTAGTCATGTGCAGCAACAAAACCAGTTAATTAAAGATTTGAAAATAGCGGTGTTTGACTTGACTATAGAAAACAAGCAAGACTGATGCTACTCCTGTTACGTCATATCGCCCGCCGCTATTTTTAAATCTTTGAATAATTGGTCATGTTGTTGCGCATGATTAATGTTATCGTAGGTGAAGAAGGAGAGATCATGAATGTTTTAAGTGCAGTAAGAATTCCTCCTTTGAATGCTCTTGAATTGGGACATGTCATTGGTTGTTTAATCATTGGTGGTTGAGTTTAATTTTTATAACCTTAAGACTAATTTAAAAGCAGCTCTAAACGACGGATGTACTTTGTTACAATTTCAAACATTCGAATCATTTGAACTTATAAAAGCAGATTAGAAGTCAAACTTGCGTTTATTAACTTGTTTTAGAGAACTTATTACTGAAAATTTTATTAAAATGACTGATTCTATGGACATTGGCAACAACAACTACAGTTGCCAACAACAACCAGATTAGACAAAACGGTCCTGTTGCATCCAAGGAATTGTTAATTATAGATGATCCATTCCTTGGGTTAGATCCTACGAATACCTTGTCAGTTAGTCAAGCTTTATCTGATAGGGTTGGCAAGATCAGTTTTTCAAACGGATAAGTAACTAAGGATATGACTAGATAGCTCTTTTTGTTGTTTTAATAGCAAAGAGACGCAAAGGCGTTAATTGAACTGTTTTATATCAAGAGATTGGTCCCTCAATCATCTGGAAGGCCACTCAGTGTAAGTCTTTGGTAGAGCTCATTGCAAGTTTAAACACAATGCTACATTACTTTGACTTATCACTCATTTCTTCGAAGAGTACTACCTTGATCTATCTAAAATTACTAATTACTGCAAAAAAATACTTTTGGATAGATGAGAGTACAAACTCTTCCAAGAAATGAGTGACAAACCATGGCGATGCACTATTGTGTTTAAACTTGTAATAAATCGAGATATTTTTGAAATCTGCTAACGGTTGTGAGAGAAGGTATTGGCCCTGAGGTTCAAAATACCACGACATTTTGTAAATGAATCCTCTTTTAGGTAGCTCTGATGGGAAATTTCTAAAGAATTTGGTTAATTTTTTACACAAATTATTTTACAATGCAACACCAAAGAACCCCCCCCCCCCCAATTTTCTGTGAAATATCGCCATTCAAAACATGATCCGGTCTCTTTAAGTTTCTAACTTCAAGGAGTAGTTTAAGATTAAGCAACAGGAAATCATGTTTTGCTAGGGAAGTACTCAAATTTCATGTGTTACTGCCGCAATGCAACCATTATTTTTCTCCTCCCCAGATATACCGAGGTTTTTCCAACCCCAACAAATATCTCTTTATGTTATTTATTAATACTAATTGACAAAACACAAAAATGCTATATAAAAACAATTAGAAAATTCATATATGATGATGAATTTGCCTCTCTTTCACGTGTAACAGTTAAAATTAATACAAATTTCAAGGAGGCAATTTAAAAAATATCTATACATCACAATTTCAAAAAAAGTGTGTTGTTAAAAAATCTAAATATATTGAGATAACCATTTGAAAGCTTCTCCATAACCTGATCTCATAACAACAGAAACCATAAATACTTCAATTGGTCTAGAACCTTCTGGTAATTTACCAGTTTCCTTACCTGTAGTTTGATATAATCCCAATGCATTCTTTAATTCCATTTCTCCTACAGCAGTAGGAACATCAATTTTATTTCCTAAAATAACAAATGGAACTTGAGATAATTCTTCAATTTTAAATAATGATTCTAATTCAGCCTTAGATTCAGCAAATCTTTCAGGATCAGCGGCATCAACTAAGAAAACAATCCCATTAACTTCAGGGAAATAATCTTTCCATAATCTCCGGGCTTGTTGATGTCCTCCTAAATCAAATGTTGTGAATCTAACTGATCCAATAGCCAATTCTTCAGATGTTGGATGTAATGTAGGTTGTAAAGTAGCTAGTCTATCATTTTTCAACATATGTAAAAGGGTGGTTTTACCAGCATTATCTAAACCAAGGAATAATAACTTGGCATGTTTATTCCATAATCCTAATGAAGATAAGACATCTTGAACTATAACAACAGCGTTAGTAAAAAAGTTTTGAAACTGTCTAATTGAGAAGAATCTATCACATACACCAGTCGAATAACCACATATTTATAGTCTATTGGGGGGTTGTTTTAGTAGGTTGTTTAAACAAAATACCACTCAGAAGGCTCAAGGCTACGTTTGTCGATCTGTTTTTTTTTCTGTATACGTCGACAAAATTGGTGGGTTGGAACGAGATGCACGTGATACACTAAATGATCATACTAATAACTTAGCAATGAAAGGGAGGCGTCAGTTACACTCGTATTTCTTGATCTGTTTTGGATGACAGTTTTTCCGTCATTTCTTTCTTAGATCGGAGAGCAATGAAACTAACAAGAGTAGTAACTACAAGGCCCTTGGTGCGACTGATAGTACGTTCTTACACCAACAAGCCGGAATCTAATACCAAGCAAGATGAGGAATCCTCCTCCATTCCAACACCTGATGAAACAAACTCAGCTATAGTTGAACGAATGAAACAAATTCTTGAAGATAAGATAACCTCTTCCTCTCCAACCACTTTATCTTCCATGAAGAACATAGACAGTTCAATTCGAGATATTTATCAGAAATATTCTCCCGAAGCCACTAATATCAAACAAGCCGAATCCTACATCAAGAATGAACATTTACTACAACAGAATAAACATGCACGAGATATATACAATACTCCAGCTTGGAAAGGTGATGAAGCACCAATAGATTCCAATCTTCGTATGATAATTGACAAGACTCCCAAACCAATCACCAGATCACTTAAAGACAAGTTGTCAACGGCCAGGGATATTTCATTGGATTATAAAATAAACAAGGAACTTGGGATCAAGCCCGAACAAGAAGATAACTTTCGAGAATTGTATAAGGAAAGACTTCTTGGTCCTACTCAATTCATGACGACGCCTCATTCTGCATCAGTTGATTTCGTCGATAGTTTAGCATCTAATCGAATAAATGCAACTATTAACCCCCAGGGTCAATTTGATAATCCAGAAATGGTGAATGTTAGGGGGAAACCTTTAAGTAAAGAACATTTGAAAAACTGTACCGATTCTAATTATTTCATGAATCAAGTATTGAATAGACAATCGATTCTCCCACCTTGGATTGAAAGTCAACGTGGGTTGAACCTTCTGATTGAGAAATTCAGACAGTCGGTAGATGAAATGTGGTTTACTTGGTTATTGAATAGATCAACAATGACGCCTATTATTAACCGAGCTAAAACAATTGATGAAATTGAGGATGAGTTTGTTAAAAGAGTTAGTTGGTTTGTATTCAAACCTGAAGAAAGTTTACGTGATTCTGAATTAAGTTACATCAAGGAAAGAGTCATCAGTCTAAATAAGGAGATTCGTGATTACAATTTAAATTGTCCTTCTTCTTCAGGACATAAATTTAAATTAGATGTCGATAAAGAAATTAGCGATTCTTATTGGAGAGCACTTGAAAAGTTCCCCGTACAAATAGAAGCATGGTTTGTTAAGAATAAAATGAAAGGGAAATCTCGTCCACCAGTTTCAAGACTTGATTACCAAGCTTCAACGAGTGCTCCATTCCTTAACCTCTGGGGCGAGGAGGAAGACTCAAGAAAGGGAGTGCATCAAGGACCAGTTAATGAAAAGAATGCTGATACAGAATTACACATCTGGCAAGCGATAAAGAATATCTTCAAATAATCATATACTATATAGATTCACAAGTGTATATACCCATAAATAATGACGGCAATGATGAATATAAAAACTGCAAATATACGACCCCAAGTGTCCCAAGATATAGTAAATCTTTTCTCGGCCTCATTAGCCAATTGTAAATTATTCATAAACTCAATACTTGTTTGATCTCTTGAGAAATTGTTGACAACACGTTGATGTCCATTCTCGCCAAGTTTATACTTTACTTCATTTGGTAGATTCCAATATTTTATCATTATTTTAGCCCATTTTTCATAATTTGATTCTTCAACGTATCCAGTAGCACTCTCCAAATTCGAACCATCAAAATTCACCACGGTTTCTAACGGACCTCCTGAATTAATTGCCAATACAGGCGTACGATATAACATGCTTTCTACAGGTACAATCCCGAAATGTTCTCGTTCAGGGGTATACAACAACATTTGAGCTTGTTTAATTAAACTAACTTTCAAATTTGATCTAACTGAAGGTAAGAATAATACATCAGTAGAAGGAGGCATGACGATTAATTTCCCTCTAATTGTGAAATTTGTTAATTTTAATGAATCACATAATTCAGTTAATTCTTGTAAATAGGTGACATTTTCAGTGACTCGGGCATCATACCCTCCAGCAATAACTAACCGAACTTTAGATTTCCCAGTGATTAATTTCTTCAGTTTGTGGAATGCTTTAATTGCCAATTCAATGTTTTTAGCACGTTCAAACCTGTTTATTGAAAGATAATAATTACAATCCTTGAAAAACAGTTTTACTTCATCATCAGTCAGTTGGTCATGTTCTTCAACGGTGTCAACACAGGGATAGATTACTCCTGGTTTAATATGTTTCAAACTTGTGAATGTATTGTAGAAAATCGATTTGGTGAAATTGGAATTGACGACAATAACATCACTACATCCCGTACTCCATTCTTCAACTTTATCAAATGGAACTCGATATAATGATTTCACTGCACTTGTACGTTTTGCCAATAATTGATCAGGGAAATGGCAATAGAATAAAACCCGACAATCTTCTCGACTAAACCAACTAACCAACGGAACACACATGGAAAGTTGATCAATTATAAAATAATCATATTGGAGAATCTCCAGTGTAACTATAAGCTTGAGGACAAGGTATAGTTGACGAATGATAGCAAACACGATATGGAACCGTTTCATTAAATTAGTAGGAAAGAAATCTCCATAGACAGTCACGGCAAGTTGTCCCGAACTAACTTCTTCAAAGCAATGAGTAAGATCACAATGGGAAGTATAGATTTGAATATCATTGTTGAGCAGTTGAAGGCCCATTGCTGCGTCCACCACGAGTCTTTCCGCGCCTCCTATCCCTAAATCAGGATGTATAAATGCAATTCGCTTGCCAATGGCAGGCGGAGGAGGCGATGATAATGTCATATCCTTGCTTTGTTATGTTGTGACGTTTTCTACACGGTTGCACATTAGAGATTTTGACACCCTGATTTATTTTCTCAGGGAGACATCGATATTATATGCAGTACAAACACGAACACGGTGGATGCAAAAAAAGGTACGCAAATTACAAAATACTTCTTGTTACTATACAACTACTTCTATTTTGGCGGCTTCTTCTCTTTCAATCTTCTTTTTCAACTTTTCGGCCTTTCTATCATATTTGGTATCTTCAGGATTGAAACCAGCACCATCACTTCCCCAAACCGCCCACTCGGGAGTTTCTTTAATATAATCTACATCAACAAATTCTTCACCACTTTCCAACAATTTGAAAAATTTCGGGTAATCAATATGAGTATGCCATTTACCATTAATTTTAAACTTGCCTTGGGCCATTAATATACAACAACTATGAGCGTGTTCTGCGGCAATATCATAATCCAATCCTCTAGTTTGTAATTCCTGATTCAACGCCAGAACAAACAGTTTACACTCGTCGTAAAATGGAATATTTTGCATGGTTAATGGATTACCATTCCCATTAGAACTTCCACAGAAGGTAGCCCCCTTGATTTCAATTTGGGATGGCATGGCTCGTTCAACCATATCGGCATAACTTTCAATATCACCCATATTAAACCCCTTTACTAAAGTTAATCGGAATACAGTACGTTGATGGGCTTGAGTAGTACGAAGAATATCCAAACATGCCATTAATCTTTCCCAGAAATCACTATTTAAAGGACGATCAACTTTTTTCAAATCAGTCTTAGTTGGAGCATCAATACTAACATATAATTGAGTGACTTTATTCAATTTAGCTAAATTGTCTGGATGTTGAGCATTACAAACCAAAAATGATGAAATATGTTGTTGATGTAACATTCCGACAAATTCATTGATATGAGGATAGAAAATAGGTTCTCCAACAAGGGATAATGCACAATGTCTAACTTGAAATGCTTCTTGAAATCTATCCATTTGAATACCAGGAATACCTCTCATTTGTTTAATTTTCAGATAATGTCCTGCCAAGGCTCCATTGAAAATCTTTTCTGGAGGATCAACTTCCCATCTCCAATTGGATTTAGCTACGGGGTTGGTTCCATGACGCCAACAAAATACACATTTATTAGAACATGCTAAGGATGGAGTTGTTTCCATACATAAATGTGATTTTATACCATAAAATGCAAATTTATAACATGAACCACGTCCACGAAGAGCACTCTTGGTCCAACGACAGATTTTAACTCCAGAATGAGAACCAACAATGGTATAACCTTGTTTAGTTAATGATTTGAAAGTGGGGGAATCCTTAGCCACCATTTGTTTGGTTTCTACTTCTGATGACCCTTGTGTTTTACGAATAATATTCCCCATTTCTTCAACATCAACCAAAGTTTCCGAGTCAGTTACTCCTTCACTGTCTTCTTCATTATCACTATCGTCAACACTATCATTTTCATCAATATAAAATGGCTCTTCATCGAGTAACAACTCAGTGAAATTATCAATCCATTCTTGTGCTTTCTGTTCTCCCTCGTGTTTCATACATACAGTTCCAACAGGGAACAATCTTCTTCCTCCTAATTTACCCATCCATCTATCAGCCAATTTTGCTTGATAACAAAATTTATCTCCATTCCATGATTCAGAATCTCCCAATCCTAAAACTGCAAATCCGAGTAGATTACGTAATGGATATTTATCAACTCGGAAATCTTGATATGTATCTTGTAAATGTTCCAAGAAATAATCTATAGGTGAATCAGTTTCATAAGAGGGCAATACTAACAAGTATACATTTTTAACTTGTTCATCTTGTTCCTGGGGAGTTCTAAGGAAATATTCTTCTAAATCATCTAAATCATCATCAAGACTTAACATTTTAGGAGTATGTTGCAACCCAATACTTTCGAGTTTAGTAACGAGAGATTTGGCTATTCGGTGAGATGAACCAGTTAATGTAGTATAAAACACATAGATTTGTGCTTGTTTAGGTAAATCAACCAAGGTTCTCGATAATTGAGGTTGTACATCAATGACAGGTTTCTTGGCTTTGAATACCTTCGGAGATCTCTTGGCTCTTGAACGTCTAGCACTGGTGGTAGGGCTTGAAGTTGGCACAAAAGAACTAGATGTAAATGATGTTGAAGTGAAGTCAACTTCATAAATACGTGAAGATTCCAGTGAGGAACTGGTCTCCACCTTATCTTCTTTGATGTTATTATTCACAGGATTATATAATATAGAAAGAACTATAGTAGCAAGTACAAATGACCATCTTCCTCCGGAAATCAAGTAGAGTATGCAACAGGTTCCAAGTATTATTTTACCACTCGCCATCTTTGCAGTATTTCTTAGTAACTTTGACGTATTTGAAATATTTTCAATTTGTATGGTTGAGATGAATCAAGCAGAAAAAAAAGAAAAAAAAAATAATAATCTGTGGTCGTGCGCCAGGTTCAAATATGATTGACATTGTTTTGCATCTAGTAGTAAGCAACAACAAGAAATATGGAAGCAGGAGCCGACAGACACTTCCGCTAGATCCTTCTTCTTAGACTTTGTCGTGTCATTGCATCGATTGAATTTCCAATTACCACATTAATAATCTGAACGCGTAACCGAATTGAGCTGTAATGTGATCGAGTGTTCACTCTTGCGAAGGAAACGATTCCGAATTCAAGAAGCAGTGACTTAACATCTCTGTCACTAGATATCTGCCCTAACTTCAGCACTAATTCTTACGAACACCAATTCTTTCATCCCTAGTTTGGTTGTCTGGCTTTGAGTTGTTACCACTAGATGAAGATCCTGGCTTATAATTGATACTTAAAAAGTCATTACCACTTATTTGTTCTTGTAATATAGAACTGGGATGATGTTGTTGTTTATACTGTTCCTCTTCTCGTTGTTGTTGTTGCTGTTGTTGCTGTTGCAACTGCAATTGTTCTTGTTGTAGCGATTCATCATATTCTAAAATATCTTCAGGAGACAATCTGATCTTGGTAGCCGGTCTTCTTAACATTGTTGTTTCTATATATATCTATCAGCGAGATCTAACTAGAGGTGTTTTATATGTCCAAATATAAGTGTTGCTTAAAACATCAACAATCGGACAACTAAAGAAAAAAAGAAATCTCCCTTGGGAACGACGATCCAACCTTTAAAAATCGTTGGCCTTTTTTTCTTTTGTGCTTTTTGTTTTCAATTATCAAAACATTCACCGGAGGGGGTTAGCAACCATCAACCATCAACCTTTGTTAATCACAGTCTACAATTACTACCCCGCCGTTATACCACCAGTTCACTTTTGCTCACTTTATATATATTGTATTATATTTTTTAAACTACTCCCCACCGAAACCGCAAAAACCCTTAACCAACAAATACTCACATCATTTTACAGGTTTTTTCCTTTTTACTGTTTTTGCCAAAAAACCTTTGATAATCGAGATTTATTTCAATAAGTGTGATAGCCCCCAGAAAGTTATATATAAAACCCCCTAATCTGGTAATATTTCCAGGATTTTAATTTTATTATACTTCCAGTTGTCGGATATATCCTTACACATATATATACCCGCTCCGCACACATCATCAATCTCGATTATACTAAACCCATACACTGTTTCATACAAGAACATGTCCCCTAATTCGAATCAAGTAATTACGTTAGCACAAGTTAATTCACTCGCACCAGAACCTCTTGACAATACAAAACCTTTAATTTGGAAAGATTTTGGTGTTTACTTAGATAAAAGAATTACCATTCACAATAATAACAAGAATCAAGACCAGTCCACCGAGTTAAACAAGTTTGTCACTAGTTCCTATCCTGACAAGTCATACTTGTCCCAGAATATCATATATAGAATTTGTAACTCGTGTCAACGTCCTATTGGTACCAAGATTTTAAAAGACCATTATACAAAGTGTGTTGAAATGAAACAAAAGAGACAAGCTGATCAACCAGATATCACGAATATGTCCCCCAAGAAGAAGAGAGGAAGAGGCGGTACTGCTCTTGAAATTGAATCATCGGTTGATAGTTCAAGAAATTCAACCCCTATTCCTACAAACAGCGCCACTCCAGGAGTCGCTGCCACTGCTGCTGCGACCGCTACTACAACAGAACCCCAACCAGTGAAACCCAAGAAGAAATACAAGAAATCACAAACGCAAAAGGAAAAAGAAGCAGCCAATGCCGCTGCTGCTGCTGCCGCAGCTTCGAGAGCAGCAGCTCTTGCTACATCATCCCCCATTGAATCCAAACGAGAACCAAAAAAGAAAAAACAGCCTAAACCAAAAGCAGTGGCCAAACCCAAGGGTCCAGTTGATGTCGAGAAACAATGTGGGGTTGTACTTTCAACAGGAGGTTTTTGCGCCCGTTCCCTCACTTGTAAGACCCATTCAATGGGTGCTAAACGTGCTGTTCCAGGTAGAAGTGCCCCCTATGATGTATTATTACAACAATATCAAAAGAGAAACCAAGCCAAGATTGCCCATTCACATGCTCTTGCCGCTCAACGAAGAGAAAATGCTGCATTCCATGGTGGTGGTGAACATGACCATGATATAAATCTGGTTAATTATAACAAGATTTTAGATCCAGATGAAGAAACTCATTTGGTTTTGGAAGGTCTTTCCAAGAATAATCCAATACCTTTGGAAAGAAAGATTATTATACCTGTAAGGTATCGTCATCGATTTCTTCAAGCTCGTGAGTTTTATGCTAATGCATTGATTATCTCACCACATCATCACCATAACCAACAACAGCAGCAACAACAACAACAGCAGCAGCAACAACAACAAGGTGGAGGAGAACAAACCTTGGCTAACCAAGCTATATCTGGATCAATTGGTGGGTTGCAAGGAAGATGTGC
Organism: Spathaspora sp. JA1; assembly: GCA_003676035.1. Classification (NCBI taxonomy): domain Eukaryota; kingdom Fungi; phylum Ascomycota; class Pichiomycetes; order Serinales; family Debaryomycetaceae; genus Spathaspora; species Spathaspora sp. JA1. The sequence continues at coordinate 382,246 of NSGQ01000001.1, read as the reverse complement.
CCTTATTAATGTTGATGCTGTGCCACCTCCAAATTCAGATTCCCCTACACAAGCATTTAGTGCTATATCAGGAGAAATGTATCAAGTTAGAGCTCCATCCAAGGCGATATTGATGACATCACAACATAACAATATGCAACAACAAGCTTTCCAGCAGCAGTTATTAAAGTATCAACAACAACAGCAGCAGCATCAACAGCAACAACTATTATTGATGAAACAAAGGCAGCTACAAAAGCAACAACAGCAGCAGCAACAACAAATACAAGGTTCTTCTCAAGGTTCGTCGGTTCAACTGTAGTTTGTATCACTATTTCTCTATTAGTTTGTTTATATTTTTGAATTGAATCATGAGTTTATATACACATCTATAAATCTTCTATTTAAATAGCTAAACTACTTTTTAATTGGCCAGTTTGGTTTATTCTTCATGATCCATTTATGATTTAAAACCAGTTTTAAATTCAATCTCTTTTCTGGTACTTTATCCAACAATTTTCTAATCAAATCCACAGCATCGAGATCCATAAAACTTGGGAATCGAATATCCACCTTGGATATTCTCTTATGCGTAGCATCTTTCCCCTCTTCTTCAAATGGTGGTTTTCCTACAAGAAACTCATAACATAATATCCCCAATGCCCAAATATCTACACTCTTATCATGGGGTTTACTTTCAACCATTTCCGGAGGTAAATAATCCAATGTCCCACACATTGTCAATCTCTTTGTAGGGTTTGACCTATAGTAAGGTTTATCCTGCTGTTGTTGCACGGACCAGCCGAAATCACTCAATTTAATTACATTATCAAGACTCAACATGATATTCTCTGGTTTTAAATCTCGATGAATAATATTCTTTCTATGAATATAGATTAATGCTTGGGTTACTTGATAAATATAGTAACTGGCAAGAACATTATCAAACCCTCTAGCCTGTTTCAAATGATGATACAATTCTCCATGCAAACTAAATTCGAGGACAAGATATACATTTACATGATCATGAAACCAAGTATACAACCGGGTGATATTGGGATGATATAATTTAGATTGAATTTCAATCTCTCTTCGGAAATTCTTTTCTAGTTTAAAATCAATCAATTCTTGCTTCTTCATTGCTTTTAATGCTACAACCATCCCCAGTTCTTTATGCTTAACACAATATACACGCCCAAGTTTACCCTTTCCCAATATTTTCCCAATTTCAAAATCATCCAACGTAAACGTCTTTTCAGAACCGTCCTGTTCTATAAATGGTGATGAGAATGGCGTAGACGACGAAGAAGACACGGAATTGTTTGTGCTGTTGGTATATCTATTTGGTGTTTTGAATTCAAAACTTTTCACTCTTGTTACTCTCTTAAAGTGACGTGATGATACGGGAGTGGGCGATACATTACTAGTATTAGTACCAGACACGCTTGATTTGGCGTGACCTAATCTTGAATTTGACTTGCTTATCTTGAACTGATTCAGAGACACAACAGTTGAATTACTTGATATCTTAACCAATGGAGCTCTATTTGAGCCGGGCTTATTTGAACTTTCAAGCTTGGATTCCAATTGGTGTTGATTTATCAGACCCGGTATCGTTGATGGATATGCCATTTTAAATCAAGCTTGAACTGTAGATAAATTACCCTATTTCTTTAGATCGCAGCTTGATTTACCAAAAGATGTTTTTGTAAACAAAGGTCGTGTGTTTCTGACCAAAACGCACACAAAAATTTATTATTTCAAATAAAGGCGGGTAACCATGGGAAGGCACATCTCGATTCTATTTAAGACAACCAAGAACCGTTACAACAAAAGAATCAGAAGAACTTGCCTAGACTTACATTCTACCACAGATAAAAATACACACGGAAAAACACAAAGCGCGTGACAGTGCAACGTGTAAAGCTCAAATAGAGAACATTTAAAAGGACTATTTGGTTTCTCCCCTCTCGTCAAATCAACGTATCTGTAGTATGTACTTGTGGGTGTACTAATGATTTTAACCCTTTGAACATAGATTAAATTCGTGTAGCAACTACAATGGTTTTCTATGATCGTCAATGGCTTGGACAATAGTTATAGACGAGACGCAGGGTATAGTTGACGGGATGAACACAAAACCGCGTCCTCCTGAAGTTTACATCGAATACTATCCCAAGTTTTTGGAATTAGATCCAATTGATTCCAAACTTAACTATATATAATCTGGTTCAAATGAGTTCTAATTATTACTCTTTTGGTAGTTAATAAGAACTAAGCGGATATAAGGAGAGGCGGAGGAAAAGGTCATCACAGACAAAAATAGAAACAAAAAAAAATAACAAAAAAAAACAGCCGTGATTAATTATTTTATGCACTTGGCAGTTCAAAAAACAAAAATAACAGCCGTGAATGACCGCAGCTAAAACAAAAATACCGCACGGCTGAACACCACACATCTTAAATTTCTTCTGAACTATATCACAAGCTTGCCTTGGAACATCCAGGGTATCACTCTCATTTTTCATGAGCAATGAATGTAGAGTAACAAACTTTCCACATCACCCCCTGAGGTAAGCTCGTAGATTGACACACATCTACATGCGAGATTAAAATTTTGACCATAAAATTTTATAACAAAACGAGGCCCAGTTTTTTTTTCTGCTTTTTATTGTATGTATGCTTGGGTGCAATTAACATGAAACTTATAAGTATAATGTTAAGAACTTAGCCGCTGTTCAGCCCAGCATACCGGTAGCGCCGGAATTTACTCGGCAGTGTGTACTAATCGTCTTTTCATTTCATTCCGGAAACAATGGGTGATTGTTACGCTGATCAGACCATGGATTACAGTTGCTCTTTCTGAATTTTTATTTGCCGAATAATTCGAATTATATAAAACTTATATATTACTATGTTAACCTTGCAGGTTTGAAAGTCAAACTGTGTAACTTTAAAAATTGTTTTGTTTTAAAGATATGGTCCAATTCCAACGCCACAAAGCTAGCCGCAGTAAGTTACAACATCTCAAGGGATAACAATAAATAGGAATAAAAAAAAATAAACACAAGAAAATTTAAAAATAATACCAAATCTTCACGCCAGGGCTACAAAATAAAAATTATAGTTTTGTGTAATGTTATCCAGCCGTACATTCTGTACCTCAAGCCTTTGGTTTGATAACACCTGATCTAGAGTGAATGGAATCAGACCAACCTGTCAAAGCAAGTTGGTATCATTAACATAAAGCACTCTGGAGTTAATGTAAAACTTTTGCTTAGCGGTTGGTTTTAATTCGGATAATTAAATTCCTTCGTCGTCAGTTAGAAATATGTTGACAAGCATAATTTAAATTCGAAACATGATAAAAAAATATTTAAACAATGGAGAAAATTTAATTTCAACAGTTAAAAAAAAATAAAGTCATGGTTTCGTGTGATAGTTTATTTTTTTATTTTTTTTTTATTTACTTATTTCGATCTTTGTATCTTTCAACTTTAAGGAAATTTTTTTATTATTATAATTTTGCTGACTTATTTTACGTATATTTCCTAATTCCCAAATAAATCCTAGCCATATAAAAAGATTAGATTTCCTTGCTGTGGTTTTCAAGTTGTGGTTTTTTTGAGATTTCTTTTCTTTTCTTCTTCAATTCTCCTTTGGTTTATTCAAATTCATATATACTAATCGCATAACTAAATAATAATGGCTTTAAAAGATAGAGTTAAGAGAGTCTCCAAGATCTTCTCCAATGATTCCAAGGAAGCATTAGACAAACAACTCAAAGAAAAGGAAACAAAGGATGCAACCAAGGATGCTTCTGAAGCTGAAGCTGAAACTAAAGATAAAACTGAAGATGCAGCTGTAGAAGGTGAAACAAAGACTGAAGAAGTAGCTGCCAAGGTTGAAGGTGAAACTTCTGAAGTTGCTGAAGCTACTGCAACTACAGTTGAAGAAACTAAAAAGGACGTTGAAGGTGAAGTTAAGGCTGAAGTTACTGAAGCTGCCACTGAAGCTGAAGCTGCTGTTAAAGAGACCGCTGCTGATGCTACCGAAGCTGCTGCTGAAGCAAAGACTGATGCTGCTGAAACTGCCGAAGCTGCCAAGGCCCAAGTTAAAGATTCTAGCGATAAGGTTGACAAGGCTCATAAGAAGAACGATTTCTTCAAGAAATTGTTTGGAAAGTTCAAAAAAACTACACCTGCTAAGAATTAGGTAGAATGAGGTTTTAAGTAGAAGTCCATAATGTATATGTATCGTTAGTGCTATCGTTTTTGTTAATGTTTATAAATTATTAATTAATTAATTTTTTGAATTGGTGATATGTTAATGTAGTTGTGAATTGATCGTAATGGTCACTGAATTTTGATTGAAAGGGCAAAATTATCCGCAATTGAACTAGAGGGGAATCCAGTAAATAACTCTAACAAGAAGAATAAATTCAAGATAACCAAATGGGGAAATAATACACGAAACGTACTAGCTTTTTTTGGTTATGTTTCTAATTTATCTTTAGTAAGTGGAGAGCAATTTAGAAATAAAGAAGGTCCAACTCCAGTAGCTATTTACTTGATATAGAAATGTTTAGATTGTGTTGTGTTAGTTGTGTAGACCAAGGTAGTTATTGTTTTTCTTAGCACTTTGTATTCCCTGCATATTTGTGACATGTTTGGGTTGCATCTTCTTCTTCCCCGCGCTAATACAATCCCATCACTGCCTGTTGGGAGGACGAATGTTAAACTTTAAAGCTTAATAGCCAAAGAAGAAATACATACAATTAAATGTTTATTTGTGTAATATAACAGAGTAATGGGTTGGCCAAGTATATTAAAACCCAGTTTAGATAGAAGTTTAAATCACATTATAAATACTGTCCCCCAGTCCAACATATTGTTGAACCAATAAGAATCCACTTCCAGAGTGAGTACAATGATGAATTTATTGACATTGCCATTGATGATTTGGATGCATGGTATATTGGTTCGTCATTTTGCTGTATTATTGTAGAATTAAATACTGGCATTGCTTCTATATTTTCTTCATCGGTGAACTTAACTGCTGCAAATGATACTTTCATTTCATCAAAATCAACCACGGTATACAAATACCTCAAAATATCAACTCCAAATGAAAATTGTTCTCCCAGATCCACAGATAAATAACAGCTGTTTTGGTTTCTAGCAGAAATCAACGCTTTGGTAGGTATATCGAATGTTGTATTTCCAAATTGGAGGCGCATTGTGGAAGTATCAGCTAATGAACAATTGGATGAATATGCTTGAAGGTTATGGTTAAATTCTCCACCTAAAGCAGCTGCAATACCATCAATTACATTTTCAGGAAAGATGGAGTATGATCTTGCCGTTTCTAAATTATATTTAGTGCTTTCCTGACTCACCATATTCACGGCTTTTTTGCTTGAAATTTCAATCCGATCTACATTCACAGCAATATGGGAGGAGTTAGTTACCATTGGTATTTTCTTTAGAGTTCCCCTTTTAATCTTTTGACGGTCAATTCCCCCAAACAAAACTGAACCTTTACCTTCAAGTGGGCCCAAGTAGATTGAATAAGCCCTTCTATGGATTATCCCCCGATTGGCCAATTCAGCAAGCAAATTGGTCTTGGCGTGCCGGGAATTCAGTGGCTTTCCAAGTCCTAGAATCCCAATATGATTAGTAGTCTGGTTAGCTACACCAAAGGGAATATTCTCAATGACAACATCACCAACAACTATCTCGTCAGTTCCCCATACTCCTGAAGCTTGGAAATTATGAGTAAAACTAATGAGGTCGGGGATATCATGTTCTATTTTGAATGATTCAGATTCGGCAACATCGAAAGTCCCGATGATATGACATGATTCACCTGCATCTTCCGATATCACTTCCTCCAGTTCAGGATGGACACATTCTGCGTCTTTTGATATAACCCACAAATCAGCCTCGGAACTATCTATAGAAACCTCCACTTGGTCACGGTTCGGTCCAATTTCTAAAAACCCAGTATATTCTATATCTTGGTGAATTTCCAAATTGATCCAAGGATTCATGACGGCTTTGTTGGTAACTCTAAAGGTGTCATGTATGTTATTCATTCCAATCATCGAAGATGTAGTAATCGACGAGATTGAAAGAATTAAATTTAGTAGTAGAAATGAGTTCATATTGTGTATGATACGTTTGTCAAACTAGTCTACTTCATATGAGATTGAATGAGCTTTCGTTTATATAGACTGATTATTCGATGATCATGTGGAAAATCAACGTCATTTAAACTGCATTAACCTATACTATATATAAACTACCGATGTATAATCATGCAAGTCAACCCCAAGATTTTTCTCAAAAGATTCTGCGAGTAAGAAATGACGTTGAACGGAAATACGTTCAAGGTAACATTTAATGCAACAATCGGCAAAACAAGAATAGAGTCTCACTATGTTTTTTATTTATCAGCTCACATAGTGGTTATATTAACGAAAAATGACGTCATTCTTGGAGAAAAAAGCTTTGCAATTGGCGAAGAAACTGTTCTTTTTATTTTATTTAAGAAAAATCTATATTTATACAGTTGTGGAGATACAGTTTGTTTTCTTGTCATTTTAAATTGCTTGTTCCCTCGGCTCTTAGGAAATGTAGAACTATGCGAATACTTTGTCATCGTAGCGACAGGACACTTTTCACCATTATATTTTCCTCAGATCAAGTGTTTTGTGGAGGTGGCTGTGAAGAACTATGATTAGTATATCTCTTTGCATACTCTAGCATTTCGAAAAGCAATTTAACAGTCTCATCGCTTAAAAATATTGTCATTGTATTCGAAGACATGGCCCCCAGATTGAATGAAATTTGAGTGACTTTTGGATCATCAGGGTTTGAACCAAGTTGCTGATAGCTTACTTGAGAAGTCATTTTATCACCTTACCTCGCACTTCAAAATAGCTTCAAGTAATCACACCCTACAGAATGACTAAAATCACTACCCACATCAATACTGCAATCATAAACTCTGTTGGAACTGAATGCAAATTTCCATATGATTCTACCTTTTCCATACCTTCGTATTCAACTTTATGCGATCTGTTTACCCCAACAGATGGTAATAATTCAATGCCATAATCTGGAGTGAATTTCCAATTATCCACAGAAACTTGTTCCTCTTCTAAATCAACAACAACATACATAAATCGTAGGAAATCCTGTCCAAACGCTGGGGTTGTATCATCGACTTGTAATCTTATTAAACAGTGTTCACCTATGCTCTTGGACATAAACGCTGTTCCAGGAATCGTAATGATTTTTCCATCAAAGTTTATATCGAATTCTAAAAACTCAGGACACTGATCGACAATTAATTCGTTGGTCTCTTTGTATATTCTACCACCAAGGGCACCAGTCAATATGTCCACCACCCTCAAAGGGAATCGAGAAATGGGTGAGGATGTATCCAACATATAAGTAGTTTTCGTGTCCCCTATAACTACTCCCTTTGTGCCATTCATAATCATTGATATTTCGTCTACACCAACTGCAACATTAGCTGAATTATTCTTACGCACCGCGGGTAATGTTTTTAATGCAGAATGATACTTGGCATGATCTATACCACCGAATAAAAGTGAGCCAATCTTTGATTTAGTTGAGTTGAAGTAAAGGGAATACATCGCTCGATCAATTAATCCCTTCTTCTTTAATTCGTAGGGAAAGCTTAAATTTTTCGATGTCAGTGCAGGGAATCCAAGACCTAGGACCCCTTCATCTTTATTAGTAACATTTATAACGCCAAATGGCATTTGCAACGACTCATTAGCAAACCATACGTCATCCCTTCCTAAGTTTCCTGTTGCTACTTTCCCCCCTACCAAATGAGTATCTGAATATTTGTCCTTTAGCTTTTCAAATGTGGTTGATTTATTAACTCGTAAGGCTCCCAGGGAGATACACGTGCTTTCTATCATCTCAGTTGGGGCAGCAAGGTCATCACAACTGCAACTTGTCCAAATTTCATATTGTGCCCTTCGAGGTGTATGTGGTAAACATATAACGTCGGAATCCATAACCCAAAAGTCCGAAGATCCAGTATCAATCAGAAGTTTGACAAGATCTTTATTTGAACCAATGAAAAATCTAGCAAGGTACATATTCTTATCATTCAACATGTTTTGTTTCATCAATCCTCTCTTGTTTAACAACTCGGGTATTTCGGGCGGATCAAGTTCAAAATCTAGTTGAACTAGTCCATTTGTTGCTAATGTCCCCACTAGTATGCATTGTAGTATATAAAATAACTGTCGGTATATCATTTTAATTCGTCAATATAAGTAGTCTTATTTGGCCAAATGAATCGGATTTGAAAATACCAGCAATCTGTAGGTGTTCATCAGAATTTATATGTCCTTTAATTGTCTTTTGATATTTGGTCATTCAAATGCACGCCTCGGGTGATGTGTGAATTATTTTTTATTTTGTTTTTCATTATGACGACATTGAACTCGCCTACAATCATGGTCATTATTAATATGAAAAACGCCTCACACCTATGCAATTCCAAGCTGGTTTAAATTTTAACTGATCTAGCAGTTTCTTGCATTAACCCGGATCTAAAGGGGGGAAGCTAATCCGGCATTGAATATGACATTTTCACATTCAAATCCAGCTGATTATAGATAATCCACCTACATATCCACCTACATATGTTACGTATACTAACAATTTCTATATAATAACAGTTTATTCAACGGGCAATTCGTAATTGATAGCCCATACAGCATTACCACCTAACCCAATGGACTTGTACCATTGAATTAAATTAACCCTTTCACTCTCCGTCATCCAAGCCGCCCAATTTCTTCCATTTTCATAAGTCATAATTTCACACCCTGAATCAGGATCACTCCATTGAGTTCTATCCCATTCTGGGAGACTTAGTAATTCATTTTCACTCAATACACCTGGATGACGAGTTAATTCACCTGGTATTGCCCCTGATTTTGGGCCTGTAAATAAACAACCAAAATCATCACAATTAGTATCTTCGAGTTCAAAAGTACGTGCATAATTAGCCACGCCTCCATATAGCTTTCGGGTATTTATTCCTGATTTAACAAGTAATTTGATTGACTCCATAGTTTGTTGTTTATCAACATGACATCCAACTCCTTCTCCAAATTCATAATTCCATTGTCCGTAGTAATCATAATTCATCAAGATGAAATAATCCATATGTTCATCCATTTCAATCAATGGGAAATAACGGAGATTAAAATAAGTTGAAGGCAATGCAATTGACACTAATGTTGTCATTTTAGCTTTAATTTCCTTGAAGAGAAGATTATAATTCCTTCCATCTTCCATTGTTCTTGGATATTCCCAGTCCAAATGAACTCCATCCAAGTTATGCTCTTGGATAAACAGAACAATGTTTTCAGCAAGTTCCGTTCTATGCTGTTCAGAGACACCTTGTTTGAATCGTTTATTCAAAGTAGCATCTGTGGCCATGATTGATCCTCCAATGGCAATAATCTTCTTCAGGGAAATCAAAAGGAAATCTTTAAACCCTGGTCCTACAGAAATCGTGAAATCTTCATTTACAGTTGCAAATGAATAATGAACAATTTCATATGTTTTTGTATCTATGTCCGAAGCATGCATGTGTAAATGATCATAGGGAAGATCCATCCAATAACCTACGTTCTTGAAACTGGATGCAAATACTTTAGGCAATGTACCGTAACCGCAATTGGAATAACACAAGGGAGCATCACAGTACTCTGCATCGGAACCACAGAATCCAGATATGCTACAACAACCATTGTTTGAGCACTTGGGCGGAGTTGACCAAGTTCCTGGAGCATACGGCCCACACTCTGCTTGAGGGTGAGAATTAGGTTTACGTACAGTTCCTTTTGATACACAAATTCTATCCCCGACACTTAAATCATCACAACTTTCCCAGACTAGATTATCTTGATTGTATATTTCAATATCCTCAACTGTAAGAGGATAGAAATCAGTAGCAATTGACGCACATGTATCTCCATACATTATTGTGTATTCCGCACATGTCCCATCTGGTTTGGGTGGTGGTCTTAAATCAGGCATGGTTCCTATACTCTTACAAATTGGTTGACCCTGTTGCAATTGATCAAAGTTGAGACGTTGATTATAACGCAATAGACTTTCGACATCTAAACCGGAATTAGATAACGTGTTTTCTCCTTCAATAAATCTAAAATAATGACAACTGCCAACATCTGGGTCATTTACAATTTGTTTACGATGATTATAAGATAAATAACAAATTGATGCATCTTCGTATATTTTACTTCCACTGAATGAACCATATTTCTGACCTGAAGACCACAACTTGACAACCCGTTGAACATCAGCTAATTTAGAAACACCACCAGTGTTTAAGATAACGCCATACCCCTTTGATGGTCCCTCGGCTAAATATTCAATATAAATTGAATTTGCTAGTCCATTTTCACTAATTTCATCATAAAGAACTTGCCAAGCAGAACTAGCAACAAACCCCAGATTTTGAACCATGTTACCGGCCCATACATAACCTACAATATCATCATCAATGTAGCTGAATGACTCACGTTGAGGATTTTCTATCAATTGCTGTTCCAAGGATTCTAGTGCTTTAAATGCAGCTGATTTATGTGCGGATGTCTTTGAACCTTTATGAAATCCAAGAAATAATGGATGGGTTATCTCTTCGGAATTTACACAATCTGCAGTTATGCATTGGGAAATCAAAAGAATGTTTAGTAGTATCGTTAGTAATATCATTGCAAGTTTATACAAATGTTATCATTGAAATGGGAATCAGACTTGAATTGTAGTTTTTATAGAAAGATTGGACATTGGAAATGTTTTAAATTCAAGTTAAATTATTTTTATTTTTTTTTCGCAGCAATTCCAAGAAAAGTAAGACTTACTATTTACAGAAGCATCACTTTAATTGATATTTCTTAAGGAACGTTTATTCAAGACTTGTCTTGTAAAGCCATATAGATTCCTAAGGAGTGTTAACTTGAATTGTTAGAGAGGAAATATCAAGTAAGAATAAAGTAGAGTCATACGGAAATACATCACGAAAAGTAAAATTGGAAAGTTGGACAAAAAGATTGACATCTAAAAATAGCCGTTAACAAACTGACTATCAAAATCTAAATTAAATAGCTTGGAACTATTTGACTTACACGGAATTACTAAAAATAAAACAAAAATTTGTGGTTTTGGGGGGTTACGAGCCCATGTGAAAAAGATTCATTTCTCCATATGACAAATTTCAAGTAGATTAATCGTTCTATTACATGTTCTAGAGCTGAAAAATATAATACACTTCAGTTCAAAGGTTGTGGTTATATTGGCCAAAAGGTTAGTATAAGTTAGAAAATTTTGCAAGCGCGGGGATAAGTGCAAGTGGAATTAGTAAGACAGATCTGGATAAATCGGTAAGAATGTCCGGGAAGTCCTGCCCGAGCTTTTCTAATCAGACAATGCCAGGTAAATCCTCTATCCTAAATTACTTCCGACTCAGACTCATGCTTTAAAGTAGAGGTAATGTATAAACTTTCAATTGAAATACATATCCGTTAAAGTCAACCCCAGACCCAGTGGAAATATCAAAAAAACTCCTTACGACATTAAATAAGCGGATAAATGTCTCCCTTCAAAAAAACCTGCCAAGAATCAAAAATAAAAAATTTCTTTTTGCTTTTTCTAACTCTTTTTTTTTTCCGCCACAAAAAGTACTAATTGAGGAAACCAGAAACCACCAACAAACTTCCATCCTCAAGTAAAACTCACTACAAACACAAACACTCTTCACCCGCTTGTGTAACCCAACAAATAAATCTAAACTGACAACTCATACACACTGTACAGTAGCGTCAAAGAACTGTATAACTACAAACAAAGTCAACTTTTACTTCAAGTCATCGTTACCGCCCTTAGCGTCGTGTAAGCAAATATCACATTGGTCAAATATATCAGTTTGGATTGGAACAGGCACCAAGAAAATTAACAAATGGATTTAAGAGTAGGTAAGAAATACCGGATTGGTCGTAAGATTGGTTCCGGATCATTTGGGGATATTTATTTAGGTACCAATATCATTTCCGGAGAAGAAGTTGCCATTAAATTAGAAAACACCAAGGCTAAACATCCCCAATTAGAATATGAAGCTAAAGTCTACAAAGCGTTGAGTGGAGGTGTAGGGATCCCGTTTGTAAGATGGTATGGTACTGAATGTGATTATAACGCCATGGTTATTGATTTATTGGGTCCTTCATTAGAAGATCTTTTCAATTATTGTAACCGTAAATTCACTTATAAGACGGTGTTGTTATTGGCTGATCAATTAATTTGTCGTATTGAGTATATTCACGCTAGATGTTTTATTCATCGAGATATTAAACCTGATAATTTCTTGATGGGAATTGGTAGAAGAGGTTCTCAAGTTAATGTAATTGATTTTGGATTGGCTAAGAAATATAGAGATCCCAGAACTCATTTGCATATTCCTTATAGAGAAAATAAGAATTTGACAGGTACTGCAAGATATGCTAGTGTTAATACACATTTAGGAATTGAACAAAGTAGAAGAGATGATTTAGAAAGTTTAGGTTATGTCTTGATTTATTTTTGTCGTGGATCATTACCATGGCAAGGATTGAAGGCTGCTACCAAGAGACAAAAATACGATCGTATTATGGAAAAAAAAATGACTACTCCAAATAATATTTTGTGTAAGGGGTTACCTACTGAATTTTTAGATTATATGAATTATATTAAAACTCTTAGGTTTGATGATAAGCCTGATTATCCTTATTTAAGGAAATTATTTAGGGATTTGTTTAAAAAGGAAAATTATCGTTATGATTATGTGTTTGATTGGACTTTATACAAGTTTCAAAAGGAAAAGCAAAGAGCCCAGGGGCAAATAGGTGATGGGGAACAAGCACAAGACCAACAACAGCAACAACTGGCACAACAACAACAAGCACAAATTCCACCTCCAGCACCTCAAATACAACCTCAAGACCAACTTTCAACTCAACAACGTCTTCAGAAACAACGGGCATTATTACAACAACAACAGCAACAGAAACTTGCAGGAGAAGGTGGTAATTATCAATCTTACACTGGATATCAACAAGAAAATCCCAAGGTTTCCCAACAACAACAACCTCAAGGTAACCCAGCATGGCTTTAAACTTAATTCTAATAATATTTAATTTGGGAAGAGGAGGAAAGTGAAATTGGTTTCATACTATACAGCATGTGGTACTATGTTTTTTTGTTTTGCTGTTTTTCTGTTTATGTTTACCTTTTTGCATAAATATAGGTGCTAATTATATAATCTATAAACTTACAAAGGGAGAAGTTATTGTTCTGAGGTTTGCTCCTTGACTGGTTCGTTAGACTTGACACTAGTATAATTCTTTAAGAAATCAAATACACTTGTTCCATCTGGTCTTTCATCGTCGGTGTTTGATTTAAAGGTATCAATATAACCAAAGAATCCATAAAATACATTTTCTTTATGTTCTTCTGCGTATATCTTATCATAAATATACTTCATTTTAAAGGCTTCCATTTCATCATCGTATTTTGTAAAATCAATTGGATCATAATCCATTTTTTGTAAAGTTTGATTATAAGCTTCATACACGGGGTTTTCCAAGAGCAAACCCAAGGCAGGAGCCTTTGGAATATTGATTTTTTTATTTCCAAAGAAATCTTGAATTATAGTGACGGGACATCCAATTCTAACCACCATGGTAGCCATCGCAATCATTTTTCTAATTTGATGCAACATGAATGATTGTCCATGGATTTTAATTGACACCCATTCCGTGCCTTCTATAACAAATGGGTCGGACACCGTGGTTGATTTCATATATCTTGAAGCACTTGGATCTTTGAAATGTTTCCCAATTGTGAAATTATGGAAATTGTGAGTTCCTTCATATTGTTTCATGGCGTTACGGAATTGATCAAGACGGTGCGTAGATGTTTTGAAGGATCTTCTTGATTCATTTTCAATGGCCTTCACTTGTTTGACTAATTTGCCAAATTCGGTGATTTCACCGTCTTCAAATACTACGGGGGTAGCCGATTCACTGTCGGGTTCTAGTACATTTGCAATTGAATCTAATTGTTCTTGAGTGATTCCAGCGTCTAACACCTTTTGATATGTTTGTTCCCACCATTGAGTTCCTTCAGGATCATCATGAAACAAATCAGGTGATTCTGCTCGTTTTTCCTTGAGTAAATCACTCAATACCGTACCATTCTTTGGTGGTAACAAAGAATAAGTTGGTAATAAATATTCGTAAATTCTTGAACTGCATAATTTACGACAATCAAACCCCTTGGTTGTTCTTTGAATCCCCCAAACTCTAATTTGATCAGGTAATTCCGCATTAATCTTGGCGATAATGTCTGGATCTTCAATGATTAATTTCAATGAAACAACGTTACCTGCTGCATGAACACCTTTATCAGTTCTAGCAGCCCTCATAAATCCCGACTTTTTAATATCCACGGCATTTTCTTGAGAAATAGCACCAGCTTTACCAAAAGCGTCATAAAGATCACGTTCGATTGTTGGAATGGCGGGGTCATTTTGTAATTGCATACCGTTATATCCAGTACCACAATACCCTATCATCACGGCACATTTCCTCTTTGGTCTCCGGTCAGATTTAATTGGATTTCCACGTTCGTCTAAAGGAGCCACATAGTTGCTACGACACAGTGTTAATACAAAGTTCATCAGACTGTTGTTAAGGTAAAACATACGTACTTTCCATCCTCATATTCCTTTTTACGTCTTTCTGCACCAAGTTCTTTCCTAGTTCTCTTGGCTTCACTCTCGATACGATCGCCAGTACGGGTGCGAGTCCATTTACTCTTTTGGTCGCGTTTATATACTGAATCATCGACTTGATCTTCGTATTGGATGGTGTTTGACGTGACGTTTTCTTGTTCAGACATTTAAATTGGTGTTTGGGTGGTTTGGCTTGGTAGAAGTGCCCCGGTGCAAAAGATTTTTCGGCCTGGCCTCATCGCTCGACCCAGAAAAAAAAAATTAAACCAATATCAGAGTAGTAGCGAAGAGGTAGAACAGGAATAAGAGTAATATATAACCAGATGAGACCTTTAACAGAAGAAGAAACGAAAGTTGTATTTGAGAAATTAGCGAATTATATCGGACGAAACATTTCTTTCCTTATAGACAACCCTACAAACCCCCATGTATTTCGACTTCAAAAAGATCGAGTTTATTATGTATCTGATCAAATAGCAAAATTTGCCACTAGTGTTTCCCGTACTCAATTAATGTCCTTGGGTACATGTTTTGGTAAGTTTACCAAAACTGGTAAATTCAGATTACACATCACTGCCTTGCCTTATTTGGCACAATATGCTAAATTTAAAGTATGGATTAAAACTAATGGAGAAATGCCATTTTTATATGGGAATCATGTCTTGAAGGCTCATGTTGGTAGAATGAGTGATGATATACCGGAACATGCTGGGGTGATTGTATATTCCATGAATGATGTTGCGTTAGGGTTTGGTGTTAGTGCTAAATCTACAAATGAAGCTAGAGGGTTGGGACCTACTGGGATTGTGGCATTTAGACAAGGTGATATTGGTGAATACTTGAGAGATGAAGATACGTTGTTTACTTGAGTTAATGTTTAATAGAATTAGATAGTGTAGGGGCTATGTAAAATATATATACAAGATTGAACTAATAGTGCATGGTTGATTTCTTTAATAAATATCCAGGATTACCTTGGGTAGATACATATTGTAAATTAACAATATTTTCAAATTGTTTGCTGACACTGATAGTTATAGGTTCTTCGGAATTAATATCCTTCTTGGTGTAATCGGGACGAATTGATAAAACTCCCGTATCTTTCCAAAATGCCATTAATTGTCTAGTGTCGTCTTTTGTAAGTGGCGACATTTTAAATTCTTTAATTTCACCATTTTGTAAAAGTCTATCGGCGACTGCTTTGTCGAAGTATTCATGGTTGGCATATGCATCATATTTACTTTTATCAAGGGCAACTTGAACAGTTTGCATTTTGTTATTTACAGTTGATGTATTAGCTAAAATCACCCCACCTTTGGCAAAGTTCAATTCCCCACTGGCACATTTAAACAAGAAATCCGCAATTTCAAATTCAAATGCATGAATATATTTGAAATCGGCGTTTCTATATGCACTAATTGGAACATCAGCCATAGTATTGAATTCATCAACACTGACTATAACAGGCACAGTTTCAGAATGAGCTTTCAATTGGTTAATTAAGAATTGGAAACCTTGGGTTGGACCAACAGTACCAAAATCATGACATTGAGACACATAGTCGAATAAACTATGAACACCAGCTTTAAGAGTAACTGGTTTCCCCCTGACGTTAAACTTGGCTTCTTTAGTCAACTTCAAGGTTTTAAGTACAGGTTCATTTGCTTGTTTGAATTTATATACCCATTTCTTAGTCAACATTGGTTGTTGATATAATTTTAATTCTGAATTAAATATATAATCAGATGTCCCGTCAAGTATTTTCTTTGCACTGTCAAAATGTAATATAACCGCGTTTTGATCTTCCAATGCCATCCCAAGGGTTTGAGTAATCAATGTAGATTTCCCAATACCTTGTTCACCAGTAATATATATCCGATTGTCACGAGAATTCCCCGACAATTTACTAATAAACTCTTGGTTTATCTTGAAAGTGTTTTCATTAGCTAAAGTCACTGGATTTTGAAACAATTCATGATATTGATATTTCTTAAACCCACCAAATTTCAATAATGCTTGTTCAACACTAGTGGAATATCTCGCCATATGACTAGAATTAGCAACTAACTTTTTGGAAGATAAGTTGGGGATTGGTGGTAATTCCGGAGCGTATTTCTCCCATTTTAACGAATAAATCGCATCCCGGAATTTCAAATGGGTCATACCAGTTTTCTTTGGTTTTGTAGATGATGCACCATTACTTGAACCCCATTTCTTGACATTGGCTTTAGCTGCAGTTGGTGAAGATTTGGCTCTAGGAGCAGATGAGATGGCGGTAGTGGCAATTGTTCTTATACCAGTTGTGGATATACCTGAACCAACAACCAATCTACTTGTCGATCTCAACATTTTCTGAGTTTATACGTTCAAATTCAGATTGGTTAGTGTGTACTTAAGCTTGGTCTTAACTATGAATCTTCAATTTGTTGAAATTTTTTTTTCGCTTTGCCATATTCGGTTGGGGCACGACTATGAAAATTTTTTTAAGCGTCTTTTTTTCCTAGCACCATCTCGTACTATTTTTCTTAGTCTCTTGTGTTGTTAGAGCATAACCATTGGGTCATTACTCAATGATTTTAATACTAAGACAACAATGTCAATCAATACGATATAGTCAGATACTTCCTATACCGCTACTTTCCAAAAGATTTGCTTCGAAAAGACCAGTACACAAGAAATATGCCCGACCAGCAGCCAAGTCCAAGGCACCTGAAGATGCTCCTGATAAAAAATCAGAAAGTATATTTTCATTTGGTAAGTTTTCCCAACTTCATACTCCATCTTTAAAAGACCGTGAAGCATCCGCTACGGTGATTGATAAAATCCGAGAATTTAATCAATTGAAAATCTTCCCCTCGGTGCGTTTTGCCATGCTTGAAGAAATCAAATCACAATATAATATGAAGGGAAAGGATGAGACTAATGTGACTCTTGAACCTACTCCAGTTCAAATCAGTGCTATTAGAAAGGTCAACCAATCTAGAAATGTGAAAGTTGAAAACACGGAGGAACTTACTGAAAGTCAACAGATTAGCTTGAGTTTAATGGAAGAGAATCAAGCTAATCGAATGAAGGTGTTTACAATTGCTGCTGAAACTGGATCAGGTAAGACATGGGCTTATTTGGCTTCAGTGTTGTCGAAATTGAAAGAGGATGATATGAAGCTTTGGCAGGAGAGTTCGACTAAATATGAACAAAGTAAAGATCATGCAATTGTTAGATCGGTTATATTGGTGCCTACGCATCAATTAGTGGAACAAGTTTATGAAACTTTAACAAGAGCAAATTCTATCGAAGTTGATTATGAAGGTTTGAATATCCCACCTAAATATAAACCGTTCTTACAACTAGAAGAAAACAAAACTCTAGGTCTTTCAATAATGAAATGGTCTCAGGGTGATCCTCCCACTGCTTTATTTAATAAATGTGAAGAAGGACGTCTTGATGTGCTAGTTACCACCCCGGCAAAAGTTTCCTCATTGAGTAAATTACGAAATTTTTCTCGTCCATTACGATACTTCTCCCTGGTTAAATATTGTGTTGTCGATGAAGCCGACACCTTATTTGATCAATCTTTTATCGGTGATACTTCATACGTCATTAAACATTTACCTCGATTACTTGACCTTATCTTGGTTTCCGCAACTATACCCAAGGAATTCCAAAGAATACTCAAATCGAAATTCCCGGATCAGAAATCGTTAATCACGGTTCAAACTCCACAATTACATAAAATCCCTAAACGGATTAAAGTATTCACTTTAGATGCAGAATTGTCTCCATATAATGGTTCTAAAACTAGATGTCTTGCCCAAGCACTATATGCAATTGCCAAAGATGGAACTGACCCAGGGTTTGTTAAACGAATAGTTATATTTGTGAATAAGCGAGATGAAGTTCAACCATTGGTTAAATCAATGATTGAGAAATTCCATCATAAACCGGAAGATTTCTATGGAATAACTCAAGATTTAACCAAGCAAGAACGAGAAAAGTTATTAAAGCCGTTTTTACAACCAGCGGAATTAATTGAAGATGACGAACACAAGAGTAAGTATAAAGTATTGGTATGTACTGATGCCTTGGCTCGTGGTGTGAATTTCATTGGGGTAAAGAATATAGTGATGTTGGATTTACCTCATAATTCCGTGGATTTAGTTCATAGAATAGGTAGAACAGGTCGAATGAAACAAAATGGACGAGTTTTTGTTATTGTGGATAGAAAGACAAGAAAGAGTTGGATTAAAGGGTTGGGAAACGCCGTGAGTAGAGGTGTTACCATTGGTTAAGGTATGTTCGTTTATTATTTCCTTTCTTATATGATGATTCAACAAGATTTTCAGACGTTAGACTTCCTAATTTACATTGAGGAGAATATCTTTTATATCTGACTTACGAAGGGAGCCAGCCAATGTGTGAGTACATTTATACTAACTAAAGTTCTAGGATTTTATACATGTACATAGATTTTAATAGAGGGTCCTTTTTATTTTGGTTAACACCTGGGATATTCGCTTTATCTGGCATACCCCTTCTATGGTATGATTAGATTTCAAACGACTCAGGGAAATTAAGTATGAGTCCAAACGATTATAAGTCACTTTTCACATTCTTTCTTCCATAGTGTTGTTAAGTGGTCACGTTTGGAGACATCCATGTAGAGTTATATTATCAGTGTACCGATGTCTTCTGGAACAGTAAGTTTAACCTAGAGAGTTTCCTGGTGTTAGCAACCATAAGCATTAGAACGGGGGACGTTTGATTCCCTGCGGGGCTAAGATTTTGTGTCTGATTTTTTTATCTCCTCGGATTTTAAAAATGCAGCCAATTCTTTTCAAGGTGGAGTTGTTTTTTTTTAGATCCTTTTTTTTTCTCGTTCATGATAAGGCGAATAATTACACCAATTAAATTTGTCAGCGAATCTTATCGAGCAGTAACCACAGTTACGTCCAGATCTCCTCAGCGACATAAAACCAGGACCACATCCACTTCCACCCCTACGAAAAACCCCGCAACATACCACAACAACCAACCAACAATGTCACATTCACGTACTGCCACCTTCACTGATGTTCAACAAGATATGTATTTCGGTACTGAAGTTGTGAATCGAGTTTCGTTCCTTCGTGAAGATAGTGAATTTATAACTCAATCTTTATTCCACCCTTCGACTCGATTCATATTTTATCAAGATCAAAAACCATTAATTCATAAGAATTTCTCCAATAAATTGACTATTTTAACTAATGGATCGAAACAGTTATCTATAGATACAATCAGTAATGGGAAAATTGGATTCACGGGGGAGCCCGCAATCATCGAGACGGGATTAATGGATTCCGTGGACATTTGGAAATCGGTTTTAACTACTTGGAATAGTGATAATAAAACTCAAGCAAGTGATTTAAGACAAGACACCAAGCCAATTTTCTTATTTTTGGGATTATTGGATGAAAGTGTTGGTTTAGATTTACATACTTTGAAATTTGATGATTCCGATCAAGAAAAATTCTTGGATCATCAAGGAAGATATCAAGGTATTGCATATTATGCTGTTGATTTAACCAATTCTCCTGAATTAACCGATTCAATAATCAATTTTGTAAATGATTATATAAATCGGAATTATACCAAGGGCATTGTGCAAACTCCTGAAGAAAATGGATTATTTTTCACTCATTCTAGAAAACATTATCTTGGTTTTGAAAACAAGGAAGCATCTTTATTTTCTCAAGGTGCTATGTTTTTCAGCTGGTTAGAAAAGAATAAATTTTGTCCTGGTTGTGGACATCCAGTTATCCCAATTCACGCCGGTGGGAAACTTTATTGTACAAACACCACCATGGACCAGCACGACCCGGAGAAATTCGCATGTCCTGTGAAATCCGCCCCTGTGGCAAACGTATCATTCCCGAGAACAGACATGGCAATCATAACCACAATTGCCAATCGTGATCGTTCCAAGATCCTACTCCTGCTTTCTAAACGATACGCCATCACCAAGATGTATTCATGCACCGCGGGATTCATGGAACCTCTGGAAACAGTTGAAGTTGCCACGAAACGGGAAATTTGGGAAGAGACTGGGGTCACATGCAGTGAGATTGATATTATGATGACTCAACCTTGGCCATTTCCTTCTAATTTAATGATTGGATGTATGGGAATTGTAGATTTTAATGGAACAAATGAACAAATTCATTTAGGTCATGATAATGAATTAAGTGATGCTAGATGGTTTGATATTGAATTTGTCAAGAAGTTGGTATATCCTAAAGAACAAGAGGATGAGGATTTTAACCCCGAGGGAATTGTATTGCCTATGCCTGAATCAATTGCATTTCAATTGATTAAATTGGTGGTTGATGAAGCTACAAATAAGCATAAATTGTAGGATTATATGTATGTATATTATAGACATTATACAAGTTGCAACATAATCGGTACTCAAATTGCAGCCAAATTAATCTGCGAAATTTGTGAGGAGTTTCTTGCATTCTAATTGAAAAAACCAATGTCCATACCAGGGGAAAGTCCGATTTAGGATTACCTTGGAGCTAAAGATATTTGTTTAATTCTTTCTCTAATTGATGGATGTTCTAGAGACATGGTTGTCAATACAACAATGGAGAAAAGTCTAATTTATTAAAAAACTCATCGATTTCTTACAATTACAGTTTTTGACGTAAATAATTTATTACTAGATGTGATGAATACAGTACAGCGAAGACTTGAACATTTACCAAGTGAAGCTTTTTCTACAGGGGTTTCATGAAACAATTAATAGTGCACTTGTCTTTGACATCTTCAATTGTATCACATAACAAAGTCTAAATTAAACTAGAGAATGTCCAACCACGGAGAAGAAGTTGCAAAATCAAACTCGTCACAAAATTGTTTCATTATTTTCATTTCCTACGCGGAGAAAACCGTTATATCCGCGAGAGAAACAATTGCTACATGAAAACAATAAGCAAGGCAAAGATAACCCGGTCCGGTCAATTCTGCCCTAAAACAACTCAAAAACACGTCAAAATGCAGTCATACCCTAGTCTTGACTATCTGGTTATGATAAACGCGACTGGACAAACACGTCAGGGTCGGGCTCACTGTCGCAATCGGCGAATTCATGTCATGCAAAATGACATTGACGGGGAGAAAAAAAAACGCAAATCCAAAACGGGGAAAAATTGATCCCGATCAACGTGGCTAATATAATTTGCAGACAATAAGCTTTTTGTGGTTTAAAACTTCGCCCTCTCCATGGTACAATAATATAAATAACGATATATGTTCTTTAAGTTCAGACCAAAGTTATTGCCAAGTAAATATCTAACTCGAACACTTATGACATCTTCAATATCACCTGTGATTGTAGGCCATCGAGGTTTCAAGGGGAATTACCCTGAAAATACCATGATTGGATTCAATAAATGTTTTGAATCAGGGGCAACTATTATTGAAACTGATTTATGGTTATCCAAGGATAATGTGATTGTTATATCTCATGACCCTTCCACTAAACGAGTATTTGTTGATTCTGAAGGAAATGAAACTGATTATAAGATTATTGACACAAATTATGAACCTACTTTACGAGAATTGAAAACTATTGAAGGTGGATTTGATTTACTTTCATTCAAACAAGTTTTGCACTGGTTTAAAAACTATGGTGAAGAACACCCGGGAAAGGAATTTAAATTACAATTGGATATTAAACGGTTTAATCCTGCCAAGATTCTTAAACAAATTATTGAAGATTTATTAAGTGTTGAACCAAATATGGAGTATTGGTATAATAAAATACAATTTGGGATTTGGGATTTAAATTTCTTGAAATATTTAAATCAAGATGATTATTTTCAAGATAAGTTTACTAATCAACAACAATTTGATATTTTCAACATTACTGTTTCTTGGAGAGATTCCATTTTCTTTATTAGTTATAATGATTATCTTGATAATTTAACCGATAAGGACCGAGTTAAGATTAAATTAACTGGTGTTTCTTTGATCTATATATCAACTTGGTCCCAGGGTTTCTTGACTAAATTTGTTCCATTGTTGAAATTACATGGACTTAAATTATTTTCATGGACTATAAATTTAAAATTCCAATATGAATATTTATGTAAAGTTGGTGAATTGGGAGGATTGGTTGAATATGGAGTAATTAGTGATTATCCTGATGTTATGGCAGGATATAGTGAGGCTAAAGAAGAACAATTGGAAACTACTGGCCTACTCGCTTCCCCAGAGTCCTTGAGAAAGAACCTAACTTATAAACAATGGTTTTCATATTTTATATTCCAAATCTTTCATAAATTTAGTAGTGATAAGAAATTAACTGATGATGAAAAACAATATGATGCTAAAGTTGATGAAAATAAAATTAGAATTGTTAAAGTTAATACTTGGATTGTTTGGATGTTTCAAACTTGTCAAAAATTTGGTATCTTTTAGAAATATAGAAATTTATAGAAATACATGTAGCGAAATTGTACTATAGCAATCTAGTTTTCCTGCATATTGTGACAAATTTGACTCCTGCACATAACCCTCAAAAAAAGAAGTTTTGAAAACGATTAGTGTCAACATCATCACTAAATCACAACAAATCCGGGATATACATTTATCCAATCAGTAAACAATGTAGGGAAGTGCAGCTATGTAGAAGTTGATTTGTTAATAGTGAGAAGAATTCCGTGTGTTCTTCTTTCAGTATTGTGTTGTAAAAATCTACACGTATAAAATATTAATCCCCAGCAATATAAAACACATGTGGTGGGATCCCGCTTAAAAAGTAATATAACCTCGACGTAAAAAAATCCCACTATCAAGTCTCATTTTTTTTTGTTGTTATAATCACGGAAAATTTTTTTTGTTCCTTTTTCTTCTTCTTATACCAATTCAATTTTAGTGTTTTCGTTTTTTCTTCTTTCTCATTAGTTTGCTTTTTTCCAATCAGGTAGTAACGATGGTATTATATAAACGGAAACAAGTTACATTTATACCACCGCCTGAGATCCCTAGTGATTCATCAACTCAAGTTTGGTTTATTCCTCAAACTAAAGAATGGTTCTTGACATATGAAGAATATCTTACACGAATGGATTATTATTATAAACGGAAATTTGTCTGTGAAATAACTGGGAATTCATGTCTTACATTTTTTGAAGCTTATGAAAGTGAATTAAAGGAGATCAAGGGTGTTGAATTAAATTTCCCAGAATCATTACGGGAACATATCTTGAGATTTTTACAATTTAATAGAATAACTAGATTAGATCAATTGGTTGATAAAGTATATCTGGTGTTTAAATGTGATTATTTCCCAGGAGAAACTATATTCATCAAGGGCATAGAAGAACAACAACTGCCACCAGCCCTGGCTCTGCAACTGACACCACCACTGCAGCCACTGCTGGTTGTGATAAAACAACGAGGAATCATTCGAGAAAAAGTTCAATATGGTCAATCAAATCAAACTAAATATCTCGTGGTTAGATTAAATGATATGCAACAAGCAATAGTCACTAATGATAATATTTCCCGAGATCGTAATCATTTCACAAAATGGTTAATTAAAACATTTATCAAATTAACCATGTCTAGATCCCATAAAGTTGGTGCTCCTTGGGTCGTCAAGGATAAATATGCCAAGAAATATAGTATACCTCAAGTATATCCTGAAGATTTAAAACATTTCGCTGATTCAACTCCAACAGGAGAGATTTTATATATTACCGAAAAGAAAAATCGAAGAAGAGTAGCGGTGATTAAACAGGAGGATGCCACTCCTGCTAGTACGCCAGCACCGGTGGAACGTAAAAAGCGACAAGTTAAAACTGCAACTCCAACTATTGAACCAACTCCACAACCAGTCATTCCATTCAGAAAGAAATTCCCTACACATTATCTTCCAGACAAATTACAACGAGAATTAGAATTGGAAGAATTAAAAGAAACTCCATCATTTGGATTATCTTCTTTACAACCAACCAAGAAAAATATTGTTGATGATTTACAATTGAAATTTGATTTACAAAATTCAAAACCATTACCTAAATCTCTAGCATTACCTTCCAATTCAGTCATCTGTAATAATCAACTTGTTGAGAAATATTCAACCACTAACCAAGATGAAATTTTCAGATTAACTACAAATTCAATAACTTCAATTCAAGATGCTCTTCAATCATGGATATTTATCAATATTTATCATAAAGTATTGAAATTGGATACGTTTACATTTGATGATTTCATTTATTGTATGGGATGGAATTGGCAACAATATGAAGAATTAGGTCGATGTGAATTATTAGATGAAATTTGGTGTGGATGTCTAAGTGCAATTGTATCAAATGAATTACCAACTAGAAAGGAACAACGACAAGCTGAAGATGATGGAGAGATATTTGGTTTAAATATTCAAGTACCTGCTAAAAAGGGTGAAGAACAGGATGAGGAGGTGAACGGTTCAGACACAGATGAAGAAGACAAAGTGTTGAAAATTGATGAACCAGAAACTGAAGATGAAGAAGAGAATGGTGTTGTCGTCAAGAAAGAAGTGGTGATTATCAAGGATGATGAGCCTGAAGATGAAGAGGAACCCGAAGAGGAAGAAGAAGAAGTTGAAGATCGTGATTCAAATTATGTAAATAGTCAAGAAAACGACGGTATTCCTCATAATGCATACATTTGTATGAATTATCGAAACATTCCATGGCATGAACGACTTCGAAAGAGAAATTTCAAAGATGGGAATTGGCAATGTATTTTACTTGGAGTATTATCCTTAGTTGAACATGTCCCACAATATAAACCCATAATTGAACAAGTTTTCATTAAACTTGCCCCAAAATCAATGCCAGCTACTTCAACTACTGTACTTGATCAATTTTATCAAGAATTAGACATTGATTTAAAATTACAAATTTTGACAATTTTAATCGATTTGGTTATTACGTCTCCTTTAGTTCGTGATTATATTGATGATTGTCTTGAACAATCTTCACAATTACGTAGGATGAGATTAGATAACATCAAGGATTATAAAGCCAATTTAGAAACTGCCCAGAAAGCAAATCAATTCATTTATAATTCATTAAACCCTAACGAGGAAGATAAGAAACCCCGATTAAATTATTCAAATTTAGATTTTAATGACGTAGAAAGAGAAAAAGCGAAAACTGATTCTGAATTTGCTGAACAATTGGAAATTCGTAAACTGGGATTAATTAAATTAAATCAAATCAAACAAGAGAAACATTCAATTGAACAGAAATTAACTGAATTAGATTGTCAACGGGTTAAACTCTTGGGTAAAGATCGTTTATTTAATCGATATTGGTGGTTTGAAAATAATGGATTACCTAATTTACATTCTGGGAATAGTAATGGTGATGAAGATGATGAAGATGATGATGAAAAAGATAAGGAGGATGTGGATGATGAAGATGATAAAGATGAAGTTAGTGATGAGACTTATCTTATGGGTAGACTTTGGGTTCAAGGTCCTCTGAATGATGATTTAAGAATACGATTTGGTAGTAATTTTGAAGAAAGTGAACGATTTAATCAGGATTGGAAACGACGGGAATTTGACCTAAAGGAACAACCTATTAAACAAGAAGCTGTCGAAGAAAAGAAATCAACTCAAATTAGGGAAATGGATTTCACGAATATATCATCAGCTTATAAATCAACCGTTAAAACTCAAGGTATTGAATTCGCCGTACGCGAAGTTAAGAAGGAAGGTGATCTCGTTATAGATCATGAAGGATCACTTGTGACACCCGTGACTTCACTCACTCCCTCACAACGTAAATCCATCGAAGAATTCCCTGATCCATTAATCAATGGAACAAATTGGAGATATTATGATCATCCGGAAGAGATTGTTAAACTCTTGGCCTGGTTAAACCCCTGGGGGAAACGAGAAACTGCATTGCGAAAGGAATTAACCTTGATTAAAGATGTTATAATTTCAAATATTGAAGCTAGAAGAAAAGCATTATGGATGGATGAAACGCCACCTGATGAATTAGAACTTGAAAATAACATTGATAAGTTGAAAACTAAAAGGGAGAAGTTGGGTGAAGAGGAAGAACCGGATGAAGAAGATGACGAAGATGATGATGTGGTTGGTACCAAGAGGAATTTACGAAGAAAACAACAGACTCCTCGGAAACGACAAAAGGTGAATACTTTAGAAGATGCATTACTGTTTGGAAATGAAGTTGAAATCACAGGAATGATTGAGAAATTTAATGAAGAATTGAGCGAGAAGAAACAAGATCGGGATTTTAATCGAGTTGTTGAATGGGTTAATTCATTTGCTTTAGAAAGTTTGGGGAAATCACTTTATGAAGGTGGTGATAAATTTAAACTGAACAAGACAGTAAAAGTTACTAAAAAGAAATTGTAATTTATGTATTAATATAGACATACGCTTGTACGAAGTGGCGACACACATGTATTTTCTGTCAAATGTGTGCGACACATTACCTGACAACACACACACACACACAGTTAATATTTCCTTCGTTTTGATCTTTGAGCTAAATCTCGTAAATTACGTTCACGTTCTCTAGTTTCATTTTCTTCTTTTCTTTTCCGAATTTCATTTCTAATTTTAATATCTTCCCGAGCTTGAATTTCTGCATCAACAAGTGCATTTGAAAGATTTCCAAATTTTTCAATATTAACTTGTGGAGAAGTTGTCGTCTGTCCCATTACTCGTTTATCTAAATCTATTGTAAACCCTTCATTATTTTCCCAATTTGATACCACTGCTGGTATATTCCATTTTTCTCGATCTTCTTTAGTTAATTTATTACTTGTTTGTTTTACAATTGGTGCCGTTTCTGCAGTCTGGGGTTTATGTCGATTCTTACGTAGTTTGAATTGGGGAGGTAACATTGGATCAACTTGGAACTTTCTAATTTGAATCACACGATCGCTACTACCTTCGATTATATTCTCACTATTATATTCAATATGTTTAACAATTTCCGTGTCTTGTTCCGGGGTAATTAATTTTGATATTATGGATTTGGTTTGTTCGATTACATCCTGTACCTCTGGATCATCAAGTGAAGGTCGTGGAAAGTTATGGGTTAGATTAGGATATCGTTTCTTTAACGGTATAGTTGATTCGTAGTTCACTTGTTCGTCATCTATTACTTTTGTATAGTCTAATGCTTGTATGTTTGATTGTAATGCTAAAACTTTGTTGTTTTCATTTGTGAGTGTATTTATATGAAAATGATAATTTGGATCATACGAAGAATGTTTAGGTCGTGATAACAATGAACTAAACATGTCTACAGTCTATCTATATCAGAGATGGTCTTACTAGCTAGAAAAAAATACTTTTTTGTCTTGTGGTTGTTTTCGGTAATCTACCCCGACACCAAACAATAAAGAACAAAGAACAAATTTGATATCCGGATAACACAACCCGTATTCCTATCTTGACAGTCTGTGTTTCAAATGAACTCGCCAAGATCCGAGAAAGAACAAAACTAATTTCTACTCCACGAAAAGTTTAAACCTAAAGGCATTACCAGTTGCGCTTACTATGCAACCCCAAAACACCAGTCAATTAGCGGTAATCCCCCAACAAATAACGCACGAACGCAATGCAAAACAGTGGGTTCCCCTGCGTTTCAAGTTTAACTAGGAGTTGTGGAGAGGCGCATTGATACTGTTCAGATCAGGAAGTATTCGGGATCCAAAAAACGCTCTTTCCTAATTGGGAATAGCCCGATGCGCTTCTCCTCAAACCTCATTAAATTGATATTACGACAATGATTATAAATACGTGATTAAAGAACGTTTGAGCTGTTTTGGTATGATACATAGGTATATTAACATATAATGCTAAAGACTATTTCATCTGATTCTGTAACACCCACCAAAACAATCAAGATATCACCAAATTTGCATCTGTCTAATATACGTCATTTAACGAATAAAGATGTTAGAAAAGCTGCATTGACACTATTAGAAGCATTCAAAGACGATCTGTTGGCGAAACTCTTGGTATGTCATTTCCCGGAATTGAAACAACGTCGAGTTGCAGAGTTGTGTCTTTATGAAGCATATTTACGTCAACATATCGCTCATGGGATCGTATTAGGACAAGGTGAAACCACCCTGGGTTTTGAAACTGTTTCCATTTGGTCTTGTCCCGATAGTCATGAACGTGGACTAGATCTGTTTGGAACGTTAATGGAATCAGGGTATGATAAAGTATGGCAAGTTTTTGGTGAACAAGGTAGACAAAAGGTATTTTATGGAATGTTACCGTTATTGCATGATTCATGTGAACGGATTCTAAATACTGATTCTAGATTCAAGAGCAAGGGAGTATATACTTTGGTTTATGTCGGTTCTAAAGATTGTGCACGAGGTAAGGGGAATTTACGGAAAATGTTTGATTATATGTTTACCAAGTATGTTGACCCAGAACAAAGTCTTGCATATTTAGAAAGTTCTTCACCGTTGAATATTCCAATTTATACCAGGTTTGGGTTTAAAGTTGTTGAAGATATTGTGTTGGGGAGTAACAGAACTGGTGTTGAAGGGGAAGATTACGCGGTTATGAATGTTATGATTAGAGGTGTCCAAGGTCATGATTGGACTCAAGATGAAAACATTTCCAAGGGGAAGTTGTAACCTTGTGTATTTATAGTATGTCTATTTACAGTTTTATTCATCGATTGATAAAACACTCTTTTGTGAAGGTAGTGTCATTTTCTCAAATTCTTGTTTAACTCTTTGTCTAATTTGTTCTTGTTGAACTTTGGTAACTGGTTTAACAATTTCATTTGGTGGGACAAATTTAAATCTCCCAAATCCAAATTCTCGATCAGTCATTTGATTTAATACATACAATTGCGATCTAACATATGCGACTAATGCTTCAACATGTCTAATATCAACATTTGGGTTACCATTGAATACATTTCTCCATAAGGCACTAGCAAATGTAATATCATCACTAACTAACGCTTCATCATAACTTAACACCGATCCTAATAATTGAGTATGATAATCTTTTAAATTCCCTTCAATGATTCTGTTTGAACTGATTCCTAATTCATTTGACATTCTTAATTCTAAATCTTTAAAAATTCGATCAACTAATTTCTGTTGATATTGTCTAGCGTATTTAAATGGTAATGCTCTCATTCTAACTGACAATATCCAATAATGTAATAAACTAATTTGTACCTGTTGTGAAAAAGATTGTGGTAAATTTAAAGTTTCATAATAAAACTTGGCGGTTTCAGACAAGGGTTCATTAGGATAATATAAACCTTGTTTTTTACATTCAGCAAAATATAACGAACCAGCAACTGAACCAGAACGAGTGACATCCATATCAACTCGGAAAATCTTGACAAATAATTCACCAAATGTTTTAGCGAAAGTAGATAATTGATATCCTGGAGCTTCTACTTTATTATCTGACAACAATGGCATTTTCATTCTTGCTTGCCTTGGTTTAATTTTTAAATCTTGTTCAATAATTGGTAAATTTGATTCTTTGGCTAATTGAGATGGAGCATCTATTTGTTCAGTTTCTTGTTTATATTTATCCAAAATCGAATTTCGATATTGGAATGGAACACGCAGAGTGGTAGATAAACATCTACCATAAGCAGCAGATTTGTTCCCAAGTCTCAACATGTTGGTTAACTTGCTTAGTTTATATTAGCTTCTGGTTGGATGGAAAAAGTTTTAATTTTAATCTGGAAAATTTTAGTCATGTGATGTGCATCACCTGACTTGATTTTTTCGGCTCATTCACACGACTTGCAACTTTTGAAAAAAAAATTGTTCAACAAAAGTATACTCTGGACAACACAACTCCACACTTATAGAAACAATAGATAATGAGCAATTCAATTGCTGATGCATTTAAGAAGTTGCATGTTAGTCCCGATGCCACAGCTTCGGAGCATCAACAAATCTTTACTGTGTCGTATGAATATTTGACCAAGGTTAAATCATATCAAGATTTAAAAGCATTCAAGAATTGTTTAGTGGCATTAATTAATTTAGATAAATATCATAAAGCATATGAAATCATTCAGAATGTTAGTAAGGACATTGTGGAAGCTACCAAGATGGAAGTTGGGTATGTTTATTATAAATTGGGTCATTCTGAAGAATTATTTGAATTGTATCTGGATATAACTAGTGATCTGGATGTTGAACATGTTGGATGGCAACATATTCTTGGACAAACGTATTATAAAGTAGGGAAATATGAACAGGCGTTTCAAGTGTATGGTGATTTACTTTCGCATAACAAATATGACAATGTTTTGGATTTGATAATTAATCAAGCAGCCGTGGTATCACAAGGTGATTTAAATAAGAAGGTGGTTGTTAAGGAAGATGCTAATTATGATTTGTTGTTTAATCAAGCGTTGATTGAATTGTCAGGGAATAATTTAACTGGAAGTTTGAAACTTTTGCAGAAAGCTCATGGGTTATGTAGTAAGAATACTGATTGGGAAAGGCAAGATTTATTAGGTGAGTTGTTGCCTATTCAAGTTACAATTGCTTATGTGTATCAATTGTTGGGGGACTCCGGCAAGAGTTTGTCGATTTTGGATGAAGTTAACGCTGATGTTGATTTAGTTTCTGATTCCATGATTAAATTAATTATTAAAAACAACAGGTATTCAGTTGGTCCTTCACAACGTAATATAAATTTAGTAGAACGGGAATTAAATTATCAACCAAATTTACAAAAATTACAACAAAAATTAACCAAATGGCAATATCAAATAATTTTAAAAAATAACATTATGTTAAATTTTAAAACTGGAACCTTGAGTCAATCACAAGTTGATAATAAATTCATTCATAAATATTTAGAAGATTTTGCCGGAGATTTATTCCCCTTGGCTTATAAGATTCTATTGAAATTGGATATTTCATTCAAGGATTTACAAACCGCAACTCAATTGAAACCAATTGGGAAAAAACTAGTTAAATTTATTAAAGCACATGATGCAGAAGATGTCGTAAAGTATAAACAAGTTGCTATATTATTATTAGTGTTTGTTAATTCTCACACTGGTGATTTCCATCAATCATTACCATTTTTAGAAGAATTGGTTGAATTAGAAGTTTCTAAACCGAAATTAACACCGGGGATAATTGGAACTTTAATAAATGTATATGAAAAAATCCATGCCCATAATTTATCCGATCTTTTAATTCAATTGACTGAGAAATTCACCCATACACCTAAGGACATATATCAGGACAAACACTATTTTGAATGTGCTAAAGTAATTGCATTCAAGACATTAAACCAGGGACATAATAAATATGCCATGCATCTTTTCGAATATTTAAATAGTATTGAACAAGATCATTTGGTCAAATCAATCTTGTCTAATTCAAATGTTGATTTATTACCAATTGAACAATTATCTTCAAATAAATCAATTGAAGAGATTTTAAATGTTGATATTAATACTTTGTTACCAAGTAAAACTCAAACTAAACCAAAAACAATTTCAAAAGTTGTCAAAGTTAAATCTACAAAGAAAAAGGTTGCTAAATTTGGTGCTAATAAAATAGTGAAACCGGAAGGGGAATTTTCAATAGATGAAGAAAGATGGTTACCTTTAAAATTAAGATCTTATTATAAACCAACTAAAAAAGATAAAAAGAGAAATACTGGACAAGGTACAGTTGATCATCAACAACATCTGCCTGCTCCACAAGCTGTGGTTCATTCTTCTAGTTCGAATAAAAAGAAGAAGAAAAAGGGAAAGAAGTAAGGTTCATAGTATAAGTTTATCTTGTAACTAAGTAGTTGTCTAATCAGTAATAACACTCAACTTCAGCGATATCAGATATGCGAAATCATGTATAACCTAAGCCTAGCTTTGTCTGGGGCTATACCACTGATAACAGGGAAGCAATGCCATACAAATCTAGAAGGATTTTGAGTAGAAATAAACTACTTTAAGCAAAGTATCTCACACTAAGTATATTCTCTTACGTTGTATAAAAGTTTGACCATTAAAATGTTCAGCCTGTTAATTCATTGGTTTAACAATAAAACTGCCATCTATCATTCGTGTTATACTATAATGATTACGATCCAAAACAATTCGGCGTAAATACTGATAATACATGTCCTTTTGGTTCAAAATTTGATTAATTACTTCAATCTCTTCCGCTTGAGTATTATCATCTTTTCGTTCTACGCTATAAATCCGGTCAAATTCTTGGCATGCCCATCTACCTCCAACTTTTCCACTGAAAAGAAAGTGAGTTAGTGACTCTGAGTGACTATACATGTAATGCTCCAAAAGGTTCCAAGATAAAGACGGGTGGCTGGAGTCATCACATGCAATGTATAACTTTCTCAAACTATGTGGTTGTAAAGCATTGGTTAAATTTTGAAACAATAAAAATACACAAGATTCAATGGCTAAATGCTTAAGATTAGTAAGATTTGATAACAACCAAATCAACCCCGGTTCATGTTCAACATCTTGTTCCTCCCAATCTAAATGTGTCATTTTGAATTCCAAACTGGTGATTTCATACAAATCAAATAATCTATCCAATTCCCGATAATCAAGAGAATATGTTCCCGAAATCCAAAAACCTAAAGTTTTAATTTTCAAAGGTGGGGAGCTTAACTTCAAATATTCAAGCAGATCATATGATTCAAGAGCAATTTTCACTTTTTCAAGTGCTTTTAAACGAGGAGCCATTTCCAAGATTTTGTTATTTGGGAAAATACATTCAATAACCAAACTTTTAGCCGTGTAGTTATCTTCATCCAATGGTATATAATTGTTCAAAATAAGTTCCTTGGTGAAATCAGTCTTAACAGATTCGACCGAGTTTTCTTCCTGGGTCAAATATTGTTCAACCTCTACTTTAATCCAGGGCCATTTCTCAGCTATATCTTGTTTGAATTCAATTGAATCAATTCGACATAAAATATAATGCACCAAATTCATATGTTTCAGATTGTATAAATCTTGCAATTTCTCCTCGTCGTTGATAATCGTGAATTTTCGATGAAATGGAGTATCTGCTGCTGCAGTCAATGCAAGTTTACCAAATCGACCAGTAGAAAAGTATATACGACGATATAATTTTCTTAATCCTATTTCATAAAGTCGTTTATTCACCAACATAACCGTCATAGTAGTGGCTTGATTGAAGTTAGAGAATATAATATCGAGAATCTCATCTGGGAATTTTAAAAAATAATAGTTGTGGAAAAGGGCCAATATTTCATCAAGAACATCATTTGAAAATGTCAGATCATCTGGCAATAACAAAGTCCAACCATGATAGGCCATTTCTAGGGTTAGTACACTTTTACAAGGTACATTTGTTTGTTTGTGTCTCGGTCCAATTCTCAACCCCCCACCTCCCGCCCCCGATAAAATTTTGAGCCGCACCATTGTTCATATTAGGAACACCTGGCCAAATCTATTGCAGCCAATCGACCGACTTTACTCCAAGTGAAACCACAACTGAGTATGACGGCAGAGGTAAGACTCCTTTTCAGTATTACCCACCGAAAAATCTTCCCTGAACAATTAAGTGGGGTGGTGGGATGGTGGTGGGGGCAGGTACCTTTCTTACGTAATACTTGTTTCGGATTTTACTTAAAATAGACTCGGCCATTACTTAAAAGAGTTTGTACTGATTTTTAAACACATTTTGCCTTGCACAAAACAATTTAGCTTTGTGAACGACCGGGATATCTTTCGGTATAAATCCGCGCTATTTTTTTAGTTTGCGAGCAATCTCGTTCGGAGAACTTGAGGTTCAACAACAGGGAACAGGTTAACTTTGAACTAGTATCATTTTGACTAATATTGCTAACATAGAGTTAGTGTAAGCCTGTAACTGTTTGCTCTTCCAACATCATACTCCCTGAACGTGGTATTGACTGAAATTGAATCGAGTGGCTTTTGACAAATCCGTTGTAATAATCGGCCAAACAATGGCACACAAAAGATAAACGGTGAAAAAAAAAAATATTTCCGATCTAAGGCACTTCCACCCCTCCACCGAATTAATTTTCCTTATCTATTTCGAAGTATTTAAAAAGCTTAATTTTTCCTTCTATTTGTTCTTTACATTCCTGGTAAACTTTAAACATTCGCTGATACAAATATGACTTTTGCTGTACCTGAAACTTTCAAAGGATTTGGTGTTGATAAAAAAGAAAATTGGAATAAACCAAAATTAGTTGAATATAAACCTAAACAAATCAACGATTTCGATGTTGTTTTAGAAAATGAAGCTTGTGGGTTATGTTATTCCGATATCCACACTTTACAATCTAATTGGGGTCCATACAGAAGAAACGATCTTGTTGTAGGACATGAAATTGTCGGTAAAGTAATTGCTGTCGGTTCAAAAGTAACTGAATTTAAAATTGGTCAACGTGTCGGAATTGGTGCTGGTAATTCGGCATGTCGTGATTGTGGTAGATGTAATCATGACAATGAACAATATTGTAAGAAAATGGCTGGGACTTACAACAATGTTGATCCAAGATCAAACGATTACGTTACTCAAGGTGGATACAGTTCTCATTCAATTGCGGATGAAAAATTCGTATTTGCTATTCCTGATTCAATCCCTTCTCCAGTGGCTGCTCCTTTAATGTGTGCTGGTATCACTGTGTTCTCTCCCTTGATTCGTAACTTGGGTAAAGACGCCAAGGGGAAAACCGTGGGTATTATTGGTATTGGAGGATTAGGTCATTTAGCAGTACAATTTGCTCATGCTTTAGGTGCTAAAGTTGTTGCCTTTTCCAGAACTTCCAGTAAAAAAGATCAAGCTATTAAATTAGGTGCTGATGAATTTGTAGCAACTGCTGAAGATAAAGAATGGACTAGTAAATATGATGATGAATTTGATTTCATCTTGAATTGTGCTTCAGGTATTGATGGATTAAACTTGTCTGATTACTTGGGTGTCTTGAAAGTTGATTCTAAATTCATTTCCGTAGGTTTACCACCTGCAAAGGAACAATTTGGAGTTTCTCCATTCACATTCTTGAAAAATGGTGTTGCTTTCGGTTCTTCATTATTAGGTTCAAAAACTGAAATTATTGAAATGTTGAGAATTGCCGGTGAATACAATGTTAAACCTTGGATTGAAGAAGTTCCAATTGGTGAAGAAG
Organism: Spathaspora sp. JA1; assembly: GCA_003676035.1. Taxonomy (NCBI): domain Eukaryota; kingdom Fungi; phylum Ascomycota; class Pichiomycetes; order Serinales; family Debaryomycetaceae; genus Spathaspora; species Spathaspora sp. JA1. The sequence goes on along the minus strand of NSGQ01000001.1, from coordinate 346,203 downwards.
CCTGTAGTAAAGCTTTGGAAAGATGTGAAGCTGGGGATGTTAGATATAGATTTGTCTTTACTGAATTTGATAAAGCTTTCAATTAGATATTTAGATTTATATATAATGCTATAGCAAAAAATAAAAGTGTTCACGTAACTACAAGGGTATAAATGCATACAAAGACAAGCAACTTTTTCGTAGGCGGAGCCGGGCTTTAATTTGATAAGATTGAAAACTTGTTCTTTCTAATCAAATTTAATTTGGAGTCGTTTTTACCAACTGATAATGACCGAGTATGTTTTCTAATTATATTGGTTTTATTCAATCGTTGTTGTTTCCTAAGCAATAACAATTCTGTTTCATCTTCAATTTCTTGACTGTTTGAAACAACTAAATATCTGTCTCGATTTCTTCTACCTGGTGTTAAATAACTAGGTAAATTCAGATATTTATGTAAAGACTTGAATTCATTATTAAAATTAGGAGGTTGATATAATTCAGTCAATTTCATTGTAGTACCTTCAGTACTTACAAACCCTGGGTATTCATTAATGCTCAATTCAGTCAAAGGTGACCTGGCACTAGACCTTGTTATATCATGTTTCTTTGGTTGTAAGATATTTTCTTGATCATTTGTATTTTGTTTATTTGAAAAAGGTCCTTGTTCTGGTTCAGATTCGCTCGCTTTTTCAATTTTATCTTCCCAAATTGTAAAATTCAATCCTGGTTGTTTCTTGGGTGATGTTATTCTTGTAGGTGATAATCTCTTTGTAGGTGATAATTTAGAAGGTAAATATGGATTTGACCTTTTCAATGGAGTTGGTGAGATATTGAATGACTTGGAAGACAATGCTGTTCTTTTAGTAGGTGAAGGTGTAGTTGACATGGTATATAATTGATATTAAAATATGAGTCAAAGTTTAAATAAAATATGCCAAATTTAAATGTTTATATATGAATTATATGGAGTAGATTGGGAAAGGGGAGAGTGAGACGAACAAAGTAGGTCTGCATACAAGACAATGAATAACTGTTCCTCCTTCTGTTTAATTATACGTGACGTGAATTAGATTATGCGATCTTTTTTTTTTCTTTGTTTGTTTTTTTAGGGTTTATACATTGTTTGTATTTTCCGTTTTGTGGCATCATCAGTACGAAAATAAATAGAACAACCTACGCGTTATACCAGTCTGGTTAGCTAGCACAGCCTAGCTATAAGCAATTACTAAGACTGATACAGTGTAATTCAATTACTACATAATTCGTAATTATATCAATTGAACACATATAAACAATACCCCCCACTAACGGTTTAATTCATCTCTGCCAAGGCCCAACCCCAGTCTTTTCTTAAGTCGCGGCGCGCAGATTTTTCAACTGACTGGAATTTATATGAATAAGGTAAAAAATTAACCGGAAGGGGGAGGGAGTTTAGAACAAACAAGGTACGCCAACTTACATAAATTTATATTGGTTCATTATTTAACCCTAATCGGTTAATCCTATTGTTCTCGCTGTATAATGTAATTACGAAACCTCCTATTGCTTGGCTGCAACTAAAGGGGTGTAAAGATTTTACCGATTCGGGAATAATTATAATAATAAATATATACGGGGTCTACTTATGGCTTATATAAATTACTAGGGACAAATGGTAATTTAGCAATTTTACCATCTCTTAATTTCCCTCTAATTTCAATCTTTACATCACTACCAATTTTAAATTTCTTATCAATATAAGCTTGAGCAACATTGCCTCCCAATGTAGGTGATGGAGAACCAGAAGTAATTTCCCCAATTTCTTGAGTACCATCACTACTGAAAATCTTGAAATGTTCTCTTGGAGAAGGACCTTTAGAAACAACCCCGATTCTTCTACGAGTAACCAATGACTTGTCATTAATTTGACTTAAAATCTTACTAGCACCGTTGAAACCGGCAGTAGGTTCACGTCTTGTCTTTGGTATTAACCAAGATAAGGCTGCTTCTACTGGTGTGATTTGTTCATTTAATTCATATCCATAAAGACACATACCTGCTTCTAATCTTAATGAATCTCTAGCAGCTAACCCAATTGGCCTGACAATTTCAGGATAGTCTTCAATCAAAGAATTGAAAAAGTTTAATGAATCACTGGCTTCACTAGCTGTAGTTGAAGGAATTGATAATTCAAATCCATCTTCTCCAGTATATCCTGATCTAGCTAAATGAACAGTAGCACCAATTGGAGATAATTTAACAAATTTAGTTTGTCCAAAATAAATCTTGGATAAATCTTCATTAGTGAATTTTTGTAAAAGTTCTTGTGCCTTTGGTCCTTGAATAGCTAATAAAGTACCTTCAAAAGTACTATGATTAACCAGGGACCCAAATGCTTCAGCTTCCCGTTTAATAAATTCAACATCTTTGGCCCTACATCCAGCATTAGTAACCATATAAAATTCTTCTTCACCATGCTTAGTAATGATACAATCATCAATGATCCCACCTTCTTCATTTAATAATACCGATAAACTAGATTCATTAACCGGTAATTTATTCAAATCAATAGGGGCGATTTTTTGTAAAAGGGATTGAGCATCTTTACCCCTAATGTTATGTTGTAACATGTGACTAACGTCGAATAAACCAACTTTTGATCTGACCCAATTGTGAGAATCTATATGGGATTGAGTATTGTATAATACTGGCATTTCAAATCCGGCATAGGGGACCATTTTACCACCCAAGGCAATATGGGCTTCGTATAATGGTGTTTTTAATAAAGAGGAGGAATAGAATCTTTTACTGGTGGTTCTTAACATTGTCAATTGTTGTGAAAAGTGAAGACTGAAAATTTAGTGAATAATTGTTCTATATAAGGCAGAATTTCTTTTAACCCGTTTTATGTGGAGAAGAAAAATAAAGAGATGTTTTTGAAGAAGTTAAAAAAAATCAAGAAAAAAAAAAACGAACAATGAAATGTGGACCTTCTTGACTCGTTGTAAAGACGAAGTCGAAAACTCTATTTTGACTTCGCGGGGCACTATTTTTTTTATGTAAGGCGTTTTCTTAATTTGTCCTATAATGTTCAGTCCTAACAAAATCGGCACTACCAATAGCAAACATAAACACAAACAATACATATATGATTATTGCCAAACATGTATGACCTAACCCAGTTAACATCTCATTTCTAGTCTTCGTATGATTGTCAACATATCCATCATCAATAGCCACATTACTAGATAAATGTTCCATCCGTTTAAACACTTGAACATATTGACAAATTGAACGAGGATTATGATTTCGAAAATATAACCCAAACACAATTTGTATAATATTATAAATCCAAATTAATGGAATTAATATTCCCACAATTAAAAAAAGTGATTGTCTTTTATGTAGTTGGGTTTTCCAATGATTACATGATGCACAAGTACATTCATTCAAATCAATATAATCAAATGTTTCTTCACTAGGAGTAAGTTGATTTTCTTCTAACTTATATATAATAGTGTCCATTAGTAGATGTCTACTCTACAGATATATTTTAAATATTTGTTCTGTCTGGTCTTTATATTGTTTTTGTAAAAGCCTTTTTTCGCAACTGTTTGGAAAAATATGTTGCAAAAATTACCTAATTAGTCAATTGCAATGGACTTACTCTGTCACATTTCCTAAATCAGATTTCAATCGAACTTATCTGATACGAAAGTATAACTTTGATAATGTATAGAATATGTTTAATTTTATGTATTCCTAATCAAACTCTGATTAGTAAACCGCTTGCTATACAAACAAAACAAGAAAATGAGATCATCTCAGAAAGCCTTTCGCTTGAAGAAAGACTACCCCTTGACCTACGTTAAGAGATTGATACAAAAACAAAACAATTATGAATTAGCATATATAAAAGTATATTAAAAGTAGTAGTAATGGTCCCCTGAATAAAATAGTAGTAGTAAAAAATAAAAATCCGGTCGTAATGTCTTCGTAAATATAAAAATAAAATCAAGCAAAAATAAGTGTCAGCCTAGACATAGCTAAGCCTTTGGTTCCAGTTTATTCTTCTTGGCTCTAGTGAAATCTGGTAAATGAATTGGATAAGCTGATAAATAAGTATTTTGTCTGTTTGAAACAGCAGAATACACAACATACCAACCACAGCATGCAGTTATAATTAAGAGAATCCCAGCAGCTTTAAGTGTTGAAGCACTATGTTTCTCTCTCATATAACCACCAGTCAAACAAAACATAGAAACCATCAACAAAAACGAAGTAGCCAAAAGTGGATAGGTTGTTTTCCATGACAAAAGGAAAAACATGAATGATAAAAGACCCCAAGCAAGGAAGAAAAACCCAAGAGCATTTCTAAACTGCTCTGGTTCATCAGCATAAGCTTGAGCAACCCCAAATGTTGGAATGAAAATGGCAGCAAATGAAATCCAAAGAGCACCGTAACTTGTATGTAAAGTTGCCATATAAGTATTGGCTTTTGCCATTTCCCAAATTCCACAAAGCATTTCAATCATCCCCCCGTAGAAAGTAGCTAAACCAACCACAGCATTGGGAATTGCAACTGATTTAGCTCTAGCGAAAAATAATCCAGCTACAAAAGCCGTAAAACAAAATCCGGATAATCCAACGGCACCAGCATCTGCAAATTGATGTGGTTCATGTTGAAGGGGCCAATGTGGGTCAGCGTTAGATTCTGTACCTGATGAACTTTGTGAAGGGATTTTTTCAACCCCTCCATCACTCAGTCTTTGTTCTTCGTGAGACATGTTTAACTATTATTGACGTTTTTTTCAATTAGTGTTTCTTGTCAAGAAAGTTATAGAGAATTTTAAATTGGGAACGGCTAAGTCAGTTCCCCACAAACCAAAGGTATTTATACAGAAAACCCTAACCATACCTCAGGTTAGCCCACAAATTATTATCCTAGAATTAAGGGATAACTCGGGGCTTCTATTCGTTGTTATGTTGTGCATTGAATATGGTAATATCCGAAACAATGCGCAAAAAAAAAGTCAAACTTACATTTTATGGTGCCATAAAAAATCACGGCCATATGAAAATTTATGCATGATGTTTGGTTATGAGCTAACTGTCATTTCGGTAATAATATTTTAGCAATAGCTATTGTTTATACAATAATATTTGCAATCTTGTATGCAGGCGGGGTTGTGAACGGTTTTACCCGAGAATTTTTATACGATGTTAAGCAAGTGAATAAAAAAAAATATGTACGGGGAAAAGAAAAATGGTTTGATTGCTGGGAAGTACAAAATAGGTTTCTTCGCCGAAGGTTAAGCAGTATTGTGTAACGAAGGATTCCCAACTTTTTTATTTTCTAACTATATTCTTATAATTTATGTGTTGTTTTAATGGTGCAGCCTATAGTTGGTAACCTACATATTAGCGATGTCGTTGTCCTCATTTAGGTCGCGGTTAGAAGCATTCAATTTCAATACGAAATTAAACGCATTAAAACAACAAATGTACCAACAGCATAACCGATGCGGCGGAACGTACGGCTAAATTTTGACTTTTAGTATGTGTTGCATTACTTTTTCGGGTTGGTTTATTTTTCAATTCTTTGTTTTCATAGCCGATTTGTTTATTTTGTTTAACCTTGGTAAGGTTTTTCTCCTACGGAAATAAAATCAAGATAAATATTAATTTATTACTATAAACAAAAAATGCTAGGTCAAACTAAAATAAAAGGCAAATTTATATTAAACTTCGGTTGTCTTTTTAGGATGATGATTTAACTTCTTATATTGAGGAAGTTCCAAAGGTACAATTAACAAATAACTATTTTGTCTATTGGAAATACCGGCAAAACAACTGTACCATCCACAAAGTGCACTAATAGTAAGTGAAATACCTCCACCTTGAGTACAACGAGAACTTCCCGTCATTTGAGCCGCCGTCAATAAAAAGAACCCAAGATCTAATGTAATAAATAAAATTAGGAATGGCCATGTAGCTTTAAGAACAAGGAGCATCAAAATAAAAGTGTAGATCCCCCAACCAAGTAAAATGAATCCAACCCCATTTGCAAATTGATCCATATCTTCTTCATAAGCCTCTAAAATGCCAAATGCAGGGATGAATAAACTTCCATATGATAACCAAAATGCCCCATAACTAGTGAAAACAGTTCCGGCAAATGTATTTCCAATAGCAAGTTCCCAGACTCCACTTAAAAATTGAACACATCCACCGAAAAACATACAACTTGAAACAATCACATTGGGGATTGTTATTCCCATGGCACCAGCGGTATATAAACCGAGAACAAATGTTGTACCGGCAAAACAAGAAAGTCCAACGGCTGCGGCATTACCAAAAACATGCTTGGGGTGACGAGTATATCCTGGATTAAAAGTACCAGCTGAAGGTGGTCTTAATTCCAGCTTGGGGATTCTTTCATCATCAATAGTAACTCGACTTATTACAGTTGATAAATTTGTAGGATAATCGGAGACAGGAATCTCCAGATCCTTACCATAAGTGTTGATGGAATTTGAATCGTCTGAAGTGACGGATTGAACTGGTGGTTCCATTATTTTTATATAGTTAGATTTGCTTTAACCTTGGCGTAAATGCAATATGAAAAATATAGTGGCTGCAATTAAATCTTTTTTTTTCTGCAACTACTAAGGAGTTTTTAGCTTTGTGTAATAATACTAATTTGTGTTAAAGAATAGGATTAGCGATAGAACTGAAGAATGTGAAAAAAAAAAGAACTTGAAGAAATAAGTAATTATTTATATGATTTCATGTATATTGCATAGGTAATTACATAGGTCATAGTAAGTTTCATATGTCGAGGGATTATGAGTACGTCATAGTGAGCATTCTCACTGTATTTTTGTCACCAGGTTTTTCCTTCTGTCTTTGATGACCTTTCGCATTCCGAAAAAATATTTCACACCATTTTTCACTATTTTTTTTCCGCAACGCATAATCAAGCATTCAAAAATAATTCCTATATAGCTGATCTTCTGCAGCGTTTTTCCGAATTAATCATTGTTCGGTCATACTTCCACCTACGCATTTCTTTTGCACCAATTTACAGATGTTTATTGGGGGTGAAAAAGAAACAAAATTTTTCAATATTATATGGAAAACCATCCACGGGGAGACGATATTATAACCCGAATTAGGTAAAACCCCCCAGTTTATTGATCCCGCCTCTTATTGTTTTCTGTTTCATTCACTTTTTGCCGCATCTATTTGGTTATGTTGTTTTGACCATTTTTGTTTCTTTTGAATACGAATTTCATTATTTAAAGTTTCATCTATTTATATTATTGTTCAGGGATATTATGCGGAAAATAATCCTTGTTAAACTCCGAACCATGTAAATATTCAAATTGAGCTAAATTCACGGTAGATTTTAAGTTACCTAACAAATGTTGATTTTAAGGTCTAAAGAGCATGGTGCGCAACCTAGGTCTGGGGTAAAAAAAAACCTCTTCAAAACAAAAACATTGAAGCAATTTTAGTAGTTTGTAGAGTCACCGCGCGATTACTCTCAACTGACGTGGCTAGCTAATATTTACCAAAAAAAGACATGAGTAATGGAGATGATTGGGATACTGAAGAACCGTTACAAGGTACAATCCTCAAGATTCCATTATACGTGGTTGATAAACAATCGTCAACCAATATAAAAGTCTGTCCGTTATGGATTCATGTTTCTCCCGCAACGTATAAACCGAGCAATGATCCAAAATTTGTCAATGTTTCAATAACTGCCATATATCAAGAAGGTTATTTTCATGCTACTATAACTAAAGACATAATTAATGAAATATTTCGAAAATCGTCAAATATTGAACCCGAGGATTATTATAATGTTCTTACTAGCTTATTCCCTCTTGATCTTGAAACTTTAATTGAGCTGGGGGAGAATGAAAATCTCAAGGATCTCAGTTTAAGTGCAAAATTAATAGCAGGTCAAAGTGATTACGATGAAAACAATGATATATTAGAATTGGGTGATTCTGATCCTAATAAAAATGGAATTACAATAACGATAAAACGAGAAGCAAACCTAGCAATTACCGTTGGATCTATAGAATTACAAGCAATAGAATTTGATAAATATGATTATTTACAAGAGGAAGGAAATTTATTTAGTTGGTTAAATTTATATAATTATCAAAATCAAATTTTATTACAAGATGTACGGAATTCTAAAGTTGAAGTTGAAAACCTAAAAAATGAAAATTATTTATTAAAAAATGATAGTGAAATTGCCAGGAAAGATTTTGATAATATTATTAAAGATGTAGAACTGAGATTTTATCAAGTCTTAGATTCAAAAAAGGATAAAATTTGGGAACTTACTCGCGGTGAAATGCCTCGAGATAAGTTAATTGGGTTAAATAAAGAATTTTTAGACAAGGAAGGAAAATTAAATGAAATTAAACGGGAAGAAATACCTGATGTAATTGATGAAAAGTTTGAAAAAAAGAGGAAAAAGAAGACTCCTGTCAAACAGACTGCTAAAAGGAGAAAGACTACTAGAGGACGGAAAAAGGCGAAGGTTGAAAGTGATAGCGATATGCATACTTCCGGGAGTGAAGATTATGAAGAACCTGAAGATGCTGACTTCCAAGGAACCGGTTCCCTAGAAATCAAAGATGAAGATACACAGCCTAAAAGGAGAAAGACTAGAGGAAGGAAAAAGATTATTGAAAGTGATAACGACATGGATACTTCGGGTGGAGATTATGAAGAACATGAAGATATCAAAAGCGATATAAAACAAGAAGATGCTGACTTCCAAGGATCCCCAGAAATCAAGGATGAAGATACACAGCCAAGAATCAAACAAGAACCTATATCACAAGTTCTTGATCCTGGAATGGAGGATAGTATATCATCAAAAGTTAAAATTGAGCCTGAACATGTCAGTGATAGATTACGACATCGAAGCGACAGACAAATCGTAGATGAAGCTCTTGACGACAACAATAGTGACGTTGATGATGCTTCAAAAGATGATTCTCACATAGATACTAATCATGAAGAAATTGACGAAGTAGAAAATGAGACGGATTATAGCGACAATGATGATAACCACTTGGATGATGAAGAAGAAGAAGAACCTAAAGAAGGTACACAGCCAGACCCGCTTCAATCGATTGAAACGATTGATTTGGGCCAAGGTAAAACCCCAAGTGTTGTTGAAGATAGTTTGGAAGAAAGTGTAAAAGAGAAATCGCAACCATCTCAATTAAAGAAAATAGAAGAATCTACCCAAGGTGAAGAAACAGATTATTCTTCATCGGATGAAGAGAAGACCGAGGATGAAAGCAAAGGGAAAAGTCCATCACATGAAGCTGGGAAAAGTCAACATGATGATGAAACTGATTATAGCTCCGACGACTAAAATATTTCACTCAGCTATGTGTTCAATCCGATTCCCGATTCCTAGCATTTTTCAATGCCCTCGTATATTCTCGGCTGTTGTTGTTTGCTGGTCAACATAACTTTTACTATATATAGAATCAACTAAGAGAAAACGAGTGGAAGTTATACGTTTAATACACTTGAAACCTTCGGCCCATAGAACTAAATATTTTAGACTAACATCTAAATTTAGATCCTACTTGTACATACTTTAGGGGTCCTTGATCCCGAGTATAACATCCATACTGCAATACAAACCAAGGTCATCTTGGGTTAGTCGCCTTTCTTTTTTCTGTTCCGTTTGTGGTTTTTTTTTTTCATCTGCGGAAGCAAAAAAAAAAAAAAATTTTCATTTCAAATCAGAAATAAATTTTGTTTCTTTTCTTCTCTTGTTACTTCTTTTTCTTGATCTTCTCACAAACCTTTTCCAAATTTTTTGGTATTCTAACATCGACTATATCAAGTAGGAAACTAACAGCTTACTTCCTCCTTTACCCACCTCATTCGCCTACTCACAACGCGTTCACAAAAAGTGTCGTCTTAATATTTTCAACCTTTTTGATATATTACCCGCTGATATTTTTACCCTGTTATTATACTGAAAAACAAAATTGGTCAACACAAGCAACTGAATCCATATAGAGTAGTTTACTTCCTCCCAGACTAGCATTGCCCTTCATTTCAATCGTCACTGTTTTTTTTATTTAATTTGGTGTTTTATTTTTGATTCTTTGGTGTTATATTTTCATTTATTTCCCTTAACAACTCCACATTTCATACATTCCACCTTTTGTTTAACCCGTATTTTTCGTTGTGTTTTGTTTTAACAAGGTTTTTTTTGGAGTATTTATAAAAGATTATACATTTTAAGTCATAGAGAGAATAATTGGTTTTGTTTCGTTTTATTTCTAATATATTTTACATTTAATTTGACTATTTATTCACGGAAGAAATGTCCTATTATCATCCTTATCAAGGTTTACCTCCTCAGCAATATATGGCTGCTACAACCCAACCATATTATCCTCAATACTATCCTCAACAGCAAGATGATCAAAATGTTGTAGGTCAACAAGTTTCAGATTCAAATAATTTCCAAGGTGGACAATCTATGGAACATGTTGGTTCTAACTCATATGACCAATATCCTCAATATCAAACTGAATCGCAGTATAATTTTGTCGATGGAACTGGCAGTGGAGATGTTACTACCAGTGGTAATGATTTTTATAATGATGATGGAGTTTATATGTCGGGAAACTCAATGAATAATATTGGATCGCAAAATAACGGCAATGGTGATTTTATCAATCAATTTGCTCCCCAGCAACAACAGCAGCAACAGCAATTCAACAATTCTTCAGTTTCATCTTCTCAAAATCAAGGTATTATTGGTGGTGGTAATTCCCTTCAATCTCAAACTTCCCAAGGTCAACAAGAAGGAATGTATGCTCAACAACAAGGTAATGAAGTAAACTCTTCAGTTGCTCCTTCAAGAACTGTTTATTTGGGTAATATCCCCTCTGATATTCAACCTAATGAATTATTAGATTATGTAAGATCAGGTATTCTTGAAAGTGTTCGAATTCTTCCTGCAAGAAATTGTGCATTTATTTCATTTGTTGATCATCAATCAGCTTTATTATTCCATTCAGATTGTATTTTAAAGAAATTAAATATTAAAGGTCATGATATTAGAATTGGTTGGGGTAAAAATGGTCCAATTTTACCAGCAGTAATGGAAGCAATTCAACGTGATGGTGCCACTAGAAATGTTTATTTAGGAAAATTAAATAATCCATTAACAGGTCAAGTTGTTAGTGAAGAAGAATTGAGAGAAGATTTATCATGTTATGGTATTATTGATTGTATTAAAATTATTCCAGAAAAGGGGATTGCATTTGTTCACTTTTTGAGTATTTTAAGTGCAATTAGATGTGTTGCAAATTTACCTTTAAAGGAAAAATATTCCGATAAAAAATGTTTTTATGGTAAAGATAGATGTGCATTTATTACAAAGACTCAACAACATAATGCGGCTCAATATTTAGGATTAGCCCCAGGTATGGAACATATTGTTACTGCCGCCGATCGAGAATTTATTTCTTCTGCCTTGGTTCAACAATCAGCTGCAGCTGCCCAAATTGCAACTCAAGCTGGTGGTGCTAATAATTTAGGTAATCGTACAGTTTATTTGGGTAATTTACATCAAGATTCATCGGTTGAAGAAATTTGTAATGTTGTTAGAGGTGGTTTATTACAAAGTATTCGATTCCTAAAGGAAAGACATGTTTGTTTTATTACATTTATTGATCCAATTGCCGCAGCTCAATTTTTTGCCATGTGTCAATTACATGGATTAACAATTCATAATCGTAGAATTAAAGTTGGATGGGGGAAACATTCAGGACCATTATCAAATGCCTTGTCATTGGCGGTATCCAATGGTGCTTCAAGAAATATTTATATTGGAAATATTAATGATTTTAATTATTATAATCCTCAAAAATTACGTCAAGATTTTGCTAAATTTGGTGATATTGAACAAATTAATTATTTAGAAGAAAAGAATTGTGCTTTTATTAATTTTGTTAATATTGCCAATGCAATTAAAGCAATTGATGGGATTAAATCATTTGAAGATTATAAAATATTAAAGATTAATTTTGGTAAGGATAGATGTGGTAATTTACCAAGACAATTTCAAAGTCAACCAAACAATAATAGTAATAATCAAGTTGGTAATTTAGAACATGGATCTTCTTCCCAAACATCATTTTCCGATCATGACTTTAACAATAATGGTAATAATAACGGAATAATTCATGAAGGAAGTGCTTCTATTGAACCTACTACATCTATTCATCAACAAACATTTGTTCAACAACAACAGCAACAAATGTCCAATATTGGTGATGAATTGTAAAACAACTTGTGTTTGCTTGAGTATTATTTCCCTTTTCTTTGGGCTTCAACTTATTCTTTTTTTACAACACCCCCACATTGACTTGTACTCGACTAGCACTGGCATTATAGAACCAACAAAAGAATTTCTACTACACACGAATTTATTTGGACACTATTTTTTAAGAATTGAAATACCATTTTTTTGCAAGTATTTTCAATTCTCTTTATACTTCTTTCTGTCTATAGTATTTTATTTTAAAAGAAAAAATTTAACATTTTATTATTTACTATATTTCCATACATACACCCAGGGTTTTATATTTTTGGTATTATTTTTATAAATATAATCATAAAGAAAAATAGGATCACCAATGCAATTGTAGCTTTTATCAAGAACCATAATCCAATTCTACCACCAGTTTTATTTTCAAGATAATTATTTAAATTTCTATTTGTTTTTTGAAATAAATTGGCATTTTTAGTTATATTTTCATGAGTTTCATCTAATATAGTTAAATCTTCACCAAGAATCTTCGCACTAAACTTTAATGCACTTGTTTTCAAAGTTGTTGTTAAATCCAGTAATTCATTCAAAATATCATTTTGAATTGATTCGTGATATTCATTGACTTTACTAATATCTTGATTAGAATCAAGCAATGACGAGGTTCTACCTCCAGCAAGTAATCTCTTTCGTAATGATGGCAAATCTTCTTCTTGTTCTTCAGTAAGTTGTATTTTCTCGGTTATTGACCCTTCTTCCGTTGGCTCAACTACTGGTCGATTCTGTTGTTCGAAAATTTCAATTAATTTCGAATTAACATAGATTTTCTCATCTAGCATATCAACATATAAATGAATGAATTTATCATGAACTATATTGTACGATTTTTTAGATTTTAATTTATGCAATGGTTGAGTTAAGTTGGATAAACTTTGCTTGATTTGTTCAAGTTTAAATTGAGATATATATGGTGATATTGTTATTAATGTTGAATCATTCTGTCTGAATTTAGTTAGACTGGGGATATTCAATGATTTAATATCGTCTGAATATCGATCTATTATTGTTTCTATTGTATGTAATGATGTCATAATAGTCGGTAATGTTTTAAAGATATGTTGTTTTGTCTAGGGTGTCTTTTTTTTGTTGGTCTCACCGTGGAGAAAGAGAAACAGTGAAGGATCAATACTACTGCACGCGATAAGTTCAGCGCAACTCAAATACAGTTTCGAAAGTTTACGTTTTGATACTTTCTTCTACATGAGTTTACAATATTATTTTAAAATGTCAGCCCAACTACTATCAAACAACGATCTACGGTATTTATAAAAGGATCGTGGTTAGCGAAAAAGGCTTGTTTTAGATCTAAGGATTTTAAGAAGTGAAAAGTGTTCATCGATTCAAGAATCTGGACTGATATTTGTTTACTTCTTTATATCCTATTTGACATAAAGATTAAAAAGAAGATGTGAATGTAAAATGATTTGAATTTTTTTTTTTGGGCCGATTCAGAATCGATGGAGCTGGGTGAAAAAAAAAAAACCGTAAATTGGTGCAAGCACGACACTTTATCAGGGTAATTAGATCAAAACTAGGGCAGCTGTACTTTGGAATAAGTAAGTTCGGAAAGTGTTACTAGAGAGGCAATAGTATAAAAAGCGGGATTTATAGGAACTAACCGGAGCTGCATTAAGCCCTTTTGCATTTTGCAACTGATAAACGATTTTAAATACTTACGTTTTTTGCCGATTTTTTACAGAATAGATAAATAAATCCAGGCGATTCAGGTAATATTTCGTAAACACTATCTAAAACGTAGTAAAGTGAAACTTAACTTTCGACTTGCATTAACACATCATCATACAATTACAGGTTAAAAAGTTAATTGTTGTTTTACACATTTATGCACAGTTTTGCAAATTTGCAACTTTTAACAGGGGGTGCGATTAAAAAGATTGTTGTTAATTTAATTATTTTTGTATGATCTAGCTCTCTTGGTTACGGAAAACTACACAAGAAAAATACCACTTTAATTAGTGTTGTCCTTTTGATTTTCTTAAAAGTGGGCAATCATTGAAAATATTTTTTCAAAATTAACTGCAAGAGAACTCCAGGTGCAGAAAAAATTTTCTCCCTTGTTTTATTTTTTTTTGGTGTCTGTCTGACTTTTGAGAGGGATCGTGTAAATTGATTTTCTTAATTAATTTTTCTTAGGACAAAATTATGAGTCCTTCTTTTTTGCAGAGATCAGGGCACAAGGGGTAAATTTCCAAGTAATATACCATGATACGAAAGGGACTGCAATGGCTGGTAACATTTACAAATTATTACTATTGGCCAAAGCAATTAATAAATAAGAGACGACAAAAATAAACAAGACAAAAAAATAATCTATGTTTATGTTTATAGTTTCTATTGTTTATAATGATTCTATTGTTTTTCATGATCTACACACAACATTAAGCTACCGCAAAAAGGAAGACGATGTTTACGTTTCATTTATTATATTGTTTAGTATTAGAATTTTGGATGAACTTAAACGCGGGAAGATCAACACCCAATTTTAAAAAGTTGCATTTTCTTGCTAATTACTGCCAGTAAATTGAGTTTGTTCTATGCCTTTACCCCCTTTCGGGCTTAATTTAAATCTTACCGACAAGTACTTTACAAAAAAATTGAAAATTATATCAACCATGATTTCAATCACTCCTTATATTTATTTGGTTACTAAGTAACCATTGAGCAAGGAGTAGTTCTTACTTAATAGGGTTATACTGACCAAACCATTAATTAAAGGAAACTGAAAACTTTAAATAAGCTTTTTCTTTAAATTAATTAATTATGTGGGGCTTTAATAACTACCCAATCTTTTCTTTTTTGAGCTTATTAATGATTTGGTGGCGTATTTCCGCTCAACCTGTAAGTGTCCATAGGCTGTTGTTATTGTGATTGTGATCTAGTTGCGTGTGAGTATGGTTGCCCCAGTAAAAAAAAATACACAACGAAAATTATTTTCTGGCTGGAAGTACAGGGCCTAATTGGAACATTATGAATCCTAAACTGGAGGGGTACCAAATTTCTTTTTCTCGGTCAATAAATTTTTTTTTAGTTTCTGTCCGATTTGAAAATTACTGTCACAGGAAACGTATTTCATGACAGCCAAAAAAATTTTTTGTTCAAGGTAACATTTTGTAAGCTCACAGAACCTTCTTTTATTTACGTTCCAAGAGTTTTTTTTGGATCATTCTTGGAATTCGATGACTTTTCCATATGACGTAACTATAGAAGAAAGCTTATATTCGAGGTTATATGTTTTTTAACTTTGAAGCTTGCTGGCTTTTTAGAGTTGGTTTACTGACTTGTCAAAGGGTTAGTAGGTGTAACTAAAAATTCAAATCGTAATTTTTGTGTGGTTAAAAATTTCGAACGTCTGAGGTTTATTTTTTAACTTTATCCCATCAGAACATAGTTTTTTTGTTTCTTTTTTTTTATTTTTTAAGTTTTTGTTTTACTTATTTATAGTATATATTTTTCTGCTGTCCAAATTTTTTTTTTTTTGGTTTCATTTATATAAAAACAAATTTCAGGGTAAAACATTTTTACTTCTTTTTATTGACATTCTTAAAATCTCGAACGATTGAACAACAATTCGTACAAGGGAAAAACCTTACAAGGTAGAACAAAGATCTAATACGAAATCCCACCAGTCCACGTTACAATAAGATCAACAACGTAACCTCGAGCTGCAAAAAAAAAGTAAATAACAAGAATCTATTAATAACAACCACCTTCCCACTTTTGATCTCGTGGTGAAAAACAAAAAAGTTGTTTTAAACTTTCGTTTCATACAAACCAATTACCCAAGGTCGTTTGATATACACGTCTGATACAAGTTTCGTGATAGAATTGACACAACAAAGTTAACATAAAAGATCCTACCAAATCTCCTCGGGTCATATTTATGTTCAAAGTGTGATCCTTAAATCAAATTTCAATTAATAATCTAATCCTATATTTTGCATAATTAATATAAATATCATGATACCTATTTATATTTTACTACTTATAACATCATTAATATCTTCTACATATGCTGATCAATGGACGTCGTTGGGATGCTTTCCTAAATCAGAAGTATCGGGCTCATCCGAGGGATCATATATCTACCAAAGTTCAGGAAATTGTGAACAGGAATGTGCAGGTAAGAGAATAGCCGCCCTTATTAATGGTAACCAATGTTACTGTGCCGATTCCGACCCTCTGAATAAGGTTGATAATAAGAATTGTAATAAACCTTGTCTGGGTTATGGAGTCGAAATGTGTGGGGGTACCAATTATTTCACTGTTTATGTTAATAGTGACGTTGATAATGAAGGTGACAACAATAGCAGTAGCAGTAAAGGAAGCAACAGCAGTAAAACTAGTTCTAATGGATCGAGCTCAACAAACAATGACCAATCCACCTCAAGTGGAGGCTCTTCAACTACTCAATCTCAATCAGAGACCACTGTTGTTTCTACATACACTGATTCTTCAGGACCAGGAGATCCTTCAGTTATTTATAAAACCGTTATACAAACTCCATCTCAAACCCCCACCGATCCTTCAGAAACTGAAACCAGTGAACCAACAGAAACCAATTCTCCTAGCGATAAAGACAAAAAACAATCCAAGGCTGTCTCAGGTGGAACCATTGCAGGTGCAGTAGTAGGTGGTGTTGCTGGAGTTGGTATAATAGCAGCATTAATTTTCTTATTTATTCGTTATAGAAGAAAGAAGGAAGAAGATGAGTTTGATGATATCTTTACAGTAGGACCAGTTAATAAGAATGACATGTCTCAAACCGGCCCACCTCCATTAGATCCATTCCTGATCTCCGGAGGGTATTCAAACCATCCTTCATCACGCCGATACAGCCAACAAGACACAAAGCATCTTAGTGTATACGGTCATGATTATAAGAGTAGTAGTGGCACAAGTAATGTGGAAAACATGTATTCAGACGAATTTGCATTTACTGAGAACAACTTGTCTCCTTCACAACTAGAATATGGAAGGAGGAAATTAAGTACAGGATCCTTGCCAGATATGATAGACAGACGACCAGGATCATTGAAAGTCGTTAATAATTAAGGCTCTGCTACTACATTCATTTTCGTTATATTTATTTCTTCATTTCGGTTGTTGAGAGAGAAAGGGTTATATTTTTTTTAAGGTCGAGCTTTAGCAAGCTCTTGCTGCATATATCTGTTAATATGTACGATTTATAAACATGTGTATATTAATATTAAATCTCTATGACATGTGCAAAAATAGTCCCATCATCAAGTTTCACCGCGGTATGGTTGATTTGGCCCCGGAAGTATGGCTCCATTGTTTATGTTTTTTTTTTAGTTTATTGAGTACAATAAAGATTTTAAACGCGAGTTTTCTTTGTAAATTCTATTACACAGAACAATCTGAAATTAACCAAAGTAGGAACCTGTTTAATGTAAACGAACGCGTCGAAAGCGTTTGTCACCCGTAAGTTTTGCATACACGGTTCTCGGAGTGAGATATTCGAAATTGCAACAAGCCGTAAATTTGCACAATATGTTTTCAGTTTCAGTTGGAGAGACAATATAATATAATGGCCATAAATATTTGGACACGGGATAGTACATACTCCAGCCCAGATAGAAAGAATGACATTCTTAACATAAACATTACCTGCTCATATAAATTGCCAGAACTTTAGTTCAGACGATCAACCATAGTAAATGGATCAGCCACTGCAGGGTTCTCTTATAGTTGAAAAATATTAGATAATAGTAAGCTTACTCGAAAGTTGATTACAAGCAAGGACCAGTTTCTGAATTATAGTAGAATCTCACTATGGCGTTATTCAAGTATTAGATTCAAGTTTTGAAAAATAAAGCAGCCATTACAAAAGTCAAGATCTAGGCTCAGATTCTCTTCTTCCGAAGATCTAGTTCAGCTTCTAGAAACATTGCAACCTATACTTTTAAAAAAATATGTTGCAACTGATCACGTGCAAAATGTGAATAATAGGTTTCCAACCCTAACCACCACAAAAATAAAAAATTGTTAGTATGGAGGGAATTTACTATGCGCACCCAAAAAAATTTTCAAACCTGTCCCATCCTAAGGGCTTGTAAAAATAGATTTTATATACGTTTTATTTCTCTTTCTTGTTGATATTCTCTATATACATATACACACTAAATCAAAATGTCTGGTTCAGGTGCTTCCGGTAACAAATTCCGTATGTCTGTATGTGCCTATTTCCAACTTGTCCAAAACGCAGAAGGGAGATTGTCGTAATGAAATATTGAATGAATGAAACAACTGATCTTAAAATATGAGATTCAAGGAAGTTAGAAAGAGTATTATGTTATGAAATGGATTGGAAACCTACAAAGTGATATAGTTAAACTGAAGGTTGTCAATAATCTGTGAAAATTAGTCAATAAAATTCCTACTGATGGACATCCAAGGCTCACTATCAGAATATTCTCAAAACTCGAATAATATAAACTACCATATGAAGTAATATTTACAACAGTATCCAATATGAACTATCTCCCCCCCTGCCAATTTATCATGTCTTTTTCAATTACTAACATTTTAATTTATAGTTAGCTTTGCCAGTTGGTGCTATCATGAACTGTGCTGATAACTCTGGTGCCAGAAACTTGTACGTTTTGGCCGTTAAGGGTATTGGTGCTAGATTAAACAGATTACCAGCCGCTTCTGCTGGTGATATGGTTATGGCCACCGTTAAGAAGGGTAAGCCAGAATTAAGAAAGAAGGTTATGCCAGCCATTGTTATTAGACAATCTAAGCCATGGAGAAGAAAGGATGGTGTCTACTTATACTTTGAAGACAATGCCGGTGTCATTGTTAACCCTAAGGGTGAAATGAAGGGTTCTGCCATTACCGGTCCTGTTGCTAAGGAATGTGCTGATTTATGGCCACGTATTGCTTCTAACTCCGGTGTTGTTGTTTAAAAGATACATATAGTTAATTTTAAAAATTTAATACATTTCCTGCACGAGAATAATTCTATTTACTTTGTATATTGTAGGTTTAAAACTATATTTGTTTGCCATACAGGCTAAGCATATATACACACATATATATGTTATACGTAAAAGCTCAAAACAAAAAGGAGAATTAGTTGTCTTTATCGGGAGTTGTCCCAGCTTGTCTAATAGTAGATGTCTCATCACGTCCTTCACCTTCACCATCTCTTTCCCCATCTTTTTCTCCAGATTCCACCTCAGGAGGATCGTTGTTCAGAGGGTATGGCAACTTATCAGCAGCAGCAGCAGCAGCAGCTCCAGTTTGTATCTGGGAAGGTACAAAGTAACCCGTGTGTAACATACTAGGCGATGCAGGTGCATTCACGAATAGAGGTGGTGTACCAGCTGTAGCAAGAGAAGGAGATACTGGGAAATATTGCGGTTGTGGTTGCTGCAGTTGTTGTTGCTGGTGCTGCGATTGTTTCGAAGTGGATGGTGTGATTGCTGGAGCTTGACCCGCAGGAATAACGCTTGGAGTTATAGTGAAATACTGTTGTTGAACTGGATCGTAATATTGCTGAGGTTGTAATGGATTTGCGGGAACATAGTATTGGTATCCTGCTGGGGGTGTAGAATATCGGTTAGATTGAGGGGCTTGAGCTGGATGTACTTGATGTTGCACATCGTTGGTCACAACCTGATAGCCTGAATTCTGTTGTTCGTGTTGTTCAAACTCATGGGTTCGATCAGGACTATAACTGTCACTGTGGCGCTTCTGGGAAACAACAAATGAATCAACAGGAGTTATGATTGTTCCGTCACTGTTTATCATATTTGGTAATCTAGGAGATATGTTGTTCTTTTGTGAAAAGGTGGATGATAACCGGTTAGCATTGGCTATAGATGTTGCTTGTGATAATGGTCTTTGTCTAGGGTAACGTCTTGATTCACCTGAAGTCAACGAGTTTATTGATTTAGCACCTTCATTTGTGATTCTACTTACTGAACGTGATACACCGGGACTATTGGTGGCACTTCGAACTGGAGGATGGGCTGTGGTAATAGTACGAGCTCTTGCAGCTGGAGTGGGTAAATTAGTTAATTTCTTAATATCGTCAAACCAAGCAATCATGTTTGCATAAGTGTCTGTTCTAAATACCCAATTATGAGTTCTATTAATAAGTCCATTAGACAGTTTGGAAACCAAAATAAACTTGTAAACTCCACTTGTTCTTCCATCATCCTTTGAATGTTCACTCACTGAACATGAATCTAACAGGAGGGATATAGAAGGCATGGGATCTTTCTTACGATCACTTGATTTAAACTCATGAATGTAATTACAGGTAAGAACAAACCAAGCAGTAGAATAGTTCTTAAGATATTTGGATCTCCGTTCAAGAAATCCTGATCTTACTGCAAGGTTTAAATTTGAATCAAAATCAGGAATAATCAAATCACCCATTCTTCTCCGGGGAACTGACATATCAATAAATGTTCCATTTTTGATACTAACCGATGTATTATTAGAAACTGGAGAAACTCCAAGATTACTTGAAGGTAAATTTCTAGAAATAAACGCTTCCCATTCAAAAGAAGTTTCTTTGGAAAGGAATCCATCACTGATTTTAGGAACCAAAAATGTGGTCAATGAAGAAGATTCAATGTTTATCAAATTTAAGAACATGGATAAATAATTCTGAATTTCCAAAACCACAATTGACTCTAATTTACCCCCTGCACTTTGCAAATTGGAATATGCGTCATGAAGCGATCCTTCCTCTTGCATTTGTCTCCTTAATTGACGATCCAATCTGGTTTTCACCAAATAAGGATCATATCTAGCAATATCCCCTTGGTCAGATGCCGAATTAGAGTGTGATCTCGTGTCTAATTTATTAGAATTTTCTATAGCTTGATGATACATGGCGAGCAAATTCTTAGTCTCTTGTAATTCCTTACCTAAATTCGTTTTAAAATCATTTTGTAAATTTTTTATTTCTTTAATCTTGAGAAGTAAATCCTTTCTCAATTCTTCCAACTTGGGGATAATGATATTGTTTATATCCTTTAATGTCTTTGTTGAATTTGTAACATTTTGCTGATGATACTTTGTGAAAACTCCTGGGATATCCCTAACTGAACCATTACCAACTGGTAAGAAATATTTAATAACAGCGTTAGCTTCTTCTTTTGCTGCTGCCGCGGCATTATTGGAATTAGTAGAGGTACCCCGTGTCACTGAGTTTGTAGTGGCGTTCAAGGTGGTAGATGCCTGTTGGAGTCGTAATTGTTGTCTAACGATTTCCTGTTGGACATTGGCGTATTCTCGAAGGTAGTTGACAAGTTCTTTAATAATTGACCGCCAGGCTTGGAAACGTCCGGCCATTACTTCTGTGGGGTATTCTTTTTCGGAAGTGAAGTTGAAGGGTAGTGATACCGTCAACGGATTGTGCGCATCATAAGGCATGTTTGGTTAATCTATAAAAGTCTGAATTGTGAATGTGTGTGGTGAGGGTGTGTGTTAAGATGACTAGGGGGGTACGGCTGGAGTGTAGGTAAGTAAATTCAACGGCCAGTCGGATGTTGGTGTGGGCAATATTAGTTGTGGAAGCTCTTTAAAAAATAAAACAAGTGACTTAATTAAGTGGTGAATATGGTTGGGCCGGAGTAGTTTTCGTCAAAAAATTATAAGCTAAAGTATAAATTGAAGTGATGAAATTACATATGAACCAACCAAAAATAACTCCAAGAAAATATAAACCGCCATGCACACTGTCTAGAAAAGCCAAAAAAAAAAATAAGTTAAAATTCCGAATTATTAATTGTTAACAAAGGACGTGTTTTATGGTAAGAAAGAATATATTACGAGCCGCGACTGGTTTATAGCGTGCAGTGAAAAAGACGCTATTGGCGTGTGTCCCAATTGTCATCGTTGATCACAAACAGTAATTCGGAATTGTGGCAACAATAAGACGACGGGCTCAATTAAGAAAATTTACTTCCCGTTTCAGTTCCCTTCATTGTTCAGTTTTTATGCAAATTTGACCAGCCGAATCTCGTAATCTCCAGCCTGCACCTTTCACCGAAAACAAAAAGATCATCGAGGATTAATCAAGCCACTACTCAGCCGAAACTTCTCGTTTTGTGCAGAAATGTGCCTGACCAAGTTTTCTACATTCCCCTGACTAAATGTGTAATAAAGCGCACAAGGAGAAAACCAAGCGTTTTGAATTGACGACTCTAAAAAAAAAAAGAAATATTAGTAGGCGGAGTAAAGTTGCATTCTACTTAATAACAACTAGAGAGATATGACGTAATAAATCTAGTTTTGCCAATACGAACTTAGGATCGGTATGATTTAGTTATCTGTACAGTTGTCTTCTTGAAACATAGAAAAAAGCATGTGACAAGTGAATGAATTCCCTTTTCACCGATTACTGCAAAAAACAGGGAACAAATACGCTATGCTTACTGGATTTGGTGTATTATTATACCAGCTAATTAGTCATGACTCTTCACCTTTTCCATCCACCAGCAACGTGTACAAGAGCTTCGTATTCTATAAGTCGAAGAAGTTATAAAACTAATCTGTCTATCTAATTTTTACTTAATCACTCTAAATTCGGAGGAACAATATTAAACTTTTTGCAGTACTCTTCAGTTTGACTATTGGGATAAAACTTCAATTGAGATCCATCATCAACAGTTGGTGCCTCAGCTTTAAAGGTATCCTGCACTACAAACGTCTCGTCATTTAACTCGTTTAACTTCTTTAGCTCCATCTCTACCAAAGGCATCAATTCATTAACCAAAATTAAATTCTGAGGATCAGCAATGATACTTCTAGTATCAATACCACAGAATGCATCCCCGTGGGATTTGATATAGGATTCCACCACTCTATTTATAGCTATCGCTCGTTTGCTATAGTGTAACCTAGTATCTTTACATGAAGGATGGGTTTGATGTGATTCGGTGGGAGTAACTGTTAATTGACGGATATGAGCACGGCGTCCCCCACATTTGTCAAGAGCTAAAAAGTCAGTATTTTGATCGATAGGAGAAATCCGAGGAGGGACTACCTTGGCCGTTGGTGGCTTACCCAAATACAATGTCAGTTCAAGAGGCGAAGCTATTTTTTCTGGTTTCGGCTCATCCATATCAAG
Organism: Spathaspora sp. JA1; assembly: GCA_003676035.1. Classification (NCBI taxonomy): domain Eukaryota; kingdom Fungi; phylum Ascomycota; class Pichiomycetes; order Serinales; family Debaryomycetaceae; genus Spathaspora; species Spathaspora sp. JA1. Next base: position 322,702 of record NSGQ01000001.1, on the reverse strand, counting down.
CTGTATTTCGTTGGCGTTAACTGTTGTCTCGTCATCATCCATGTTCAAGTTGATTTCGTCCTTATTAACCACAGGATTAGACGTTTCATCATCCATGCTTAATTCTATCTCATCTTTATTAACTTTACCAGCGCTGACCATTTGATCATCATCCATATTCAACTCTATTTCATCTTGATTAGAATTCTTCAGTTTTTCTTTAGCTACAACATCCTTTTTAAACTGAACTCGTGCCTCAAACAAGACATGTAAATGAGCAGAAAACCAATATCTAGGTCGTAAATAATCCAAGAGAAACTTGTTCAATGGGCTTCCCAAATCATTATTCTCTATATCTTTCTTAAAATATGGTTTGAGAGACAATAACTTCAGTTTATTGCCATATTGCTCAATCCCCACTGGCCAATCATGACTCATCACTATATCCAAATCATGATTCATCATATACAATTTAATAAAATTGGATAATTTTTGATGATATACACTAACCAATTCATCCCGGCGATATGGAGGTCTTTCAAAATGCAAATCATTACGTGAAAAAGTGGATCGATTGAAAATCCCACTCCAACCTGCTATTTGAATACCACGATACCAAACACTACCAAATTCACCAAGATAATAAATTCGTGGAGCCACCCATCCTCCATACTTGAGTTCTTGCAAATATGAACTATTTTCATGATTCCCTCCAATGAAAATCGTGAGATAGGGTGCAGTTAGGGTGCCATCGTAGTAGGAATGGAAATCTCCAAGGGTACGGTATTTGGGAGGAACATTAAGGGCTTGATAGTCCTGGGTACTACGAAGAGCTTGAAAATCACCTAGTATCAAGACAAGGTCTGTATCTGGAGCAACTTTGGAATAAACTTTCGAGAGCTCACCATGGGCACATCCTTGGATGGCAATTTTCACTGAGCTCATTTGTTTGACCTAGTTCGACTTTTTTCTCGAATTGATTCGAATGGAATGTTTATACATGTACGTGATGAGTATAGTATTTCGCTACAACCAAAAAAAGACAACATTGGATATATTTTAATATCAGCTATAAATTTACTTCTACATATAAAAATATTCTCTAAAATTTAAAGACTTGTTCCTTAGAGTAACCCAATTCGGCCAAGGCACCAGTTAATTCACCTTGATCGGTAGGGGAAACCTTTGGACCTGAAACGCTCTTGTATAATCCAGGAGGACCACAAACAAAGATCTTAGTATCAGCAGAAGGTTTGTCCAATTCTGAAGCTAAAAAGTCCTTGGTGACGTATCCAACCTTACCTTCCCAAGCTTCACCGTCCTTGGTCTTGTCTACAAAGTAAGTTACCTTAACTTGATCCTTGTGGGCTTTAGCAATAGCATCGATTTCCTTCTTGATTAAAATATCATCAGTGGAAACATTACCAAAAATCAAATTGACCTTGGTCTTGTCAGCTGGGTTCTTGGTGATTTCATGTAATAATTGGTATAATGGAGTAATACCAGTACCACCACCAATCAAGGCAATTGACTTGAATTGATTTGGTTCCCATTTCCATTTGACAATTGGACCCTTGAATGACAAGGTTTCATTTTCCTTCAAGTTAAAGATATGATTGGACATCTTACCTGTTTCGTACTTCTTAATGACAAATTCAATGGTTCCCTTTTGTTCAGTATCGGAAACTGGAGTATAAGGACGAATAACATTGTTACCCTTGGCAGTTACAAACTTGGTCAAAAGACATGAAGCAGTGACTAATCCAGAAACTTCATCGGCAGAATTAAGCTTGAAGGTTAAGTGTTTGGTGTTGTGGGTCAAGTCTTCAACTTTGAGGAGCTTCAAGTCAACCCATTCGTCGTTACCTTTGAAGGTAACCTTAGATTCATTAAAAATTGGGGCAGACATAGTTGAGTAATGGTAAGCTAATCCAATAGAAGCAGCAACTCCAGCGATAGGAAATAAATATCTAGGATTAGAAAGTTTGGCAAAAGATTGAGAAATTGACATTGAGCTTGGCGACCGAATTGTTTTTAAAATAAAGACACACAGTAGCTTAAAAAGAAGTAAAAGAAGGTCAATTGCATAAAATTTCAAACTGTGGAATTTTTCAACAATAAGTACAAAATTTATTTTCTTATTGGATGGGTGCCCCCGTTATTAATAGAAGAATGCAAAAAAAAAAGTGCACCGGGGAAACTACAATGGCGTCATTTCCGTACTTTAGAACGAAAACACAGTATATCCGCACAACAGTGGTTATCAGCCACGACTTCTATTACTAATCCAATTAAGCTAGGAACATGAACTTGAACGGAATTATCGGTACTGCACATAAAATACCCCTAAAAATGTCAGGTTGAAATCGGGTTAAAATCCGGGATGGGACTATATGCACTACCATGACAATCCCGAACTACGGTTGGAAAAAGAGGTTACAAAGCAATCTTGAATGCAAACTAAACTTAGCTATTCCCCAAAATGCTTCGAAATAAAACACCAAAGGAATTGATCAATTTATCTAGGAATTTGATCCAACCTCTTCTTCCACACTTCCACAAGGGCCAATCAGGAAAAGTTACTGTGATTGGAGGAAATGAAGACTATACTGGAGCCCCATTTTTTGCCTGTCATTCAGCAGCGTTAATAGGTGCCGACTTATCTCACGTTATATGTGAAAGACAGGCGGCCCCGGTTATTAAATCATACCTGCCGGATTTAATGATTCATCCATATTTATATGACTTGGACAATCCTGCTATCAAATTGCCACAATCGGAAATTGATCAATTGAGGAAAACTCCATTGAAGGAGGTCATTAGCGATGGTAATAAACTCAATTCTTTAATTGATGATTTGGTGATGCCCAAAGTTAAAGGATTGCTATCCAGAACTGACATTGTTGTTGTTGGACCTGGTTTTGGAAGGGATCCACTTATGTTGAAATCTTTAGTTCGAATTATTGACGAAATTAAACAGTTGGACTTACCAGTTATACTCGATGCAGATTCTCTATTCCTTATATCAATTGACCCAGCTATCATTCTGGGGTATAAAAAGGCTATCATCACCCCTAATGTAGTTGAATTTGATCGGATTTCCAAGGCATTGGGATTTGAATCAACTATAGCTGAACAAGATATCAATGTAATTATTCAACAAACCCAGTCTATAAGCAAAAAACTAGGGGTTACGGTGATTAGAAAGGGAAGAGAAGAAGTTATTGCTTTTTCTGATAATTATGTGGTTAACGATTTTTCAGGATCCAACAAACGAGTAGGCGGACAGGGTGATACACTTACTGGTACCCTAGCCACATTTGTAAATTGGTCATATAACTACCTTGACAAAGTATGGGAGACTGAAGGAGATATTGTCGATGGAGATGCCCAAGTTTTAGCATGCTATGCTGCATGCTCGGTTGTACGGTGCGCAGCATCCAAGGCATTTGTCAAGTATGGTAGAGCAATGCAAACTTCAAATGTTCATGAATTCTTGCCTGAAGCATTTACTGAATTATTTGAAAGTAAATATAAAGCGAATATTTAGGATATTTAGCTTATATAGCGATGACGGTTAATTTATCCGGATGGGGTAATCAAGTCACGTGCACCAATTTCCCCACCAAGTAATAAGATCCGAGGACAATCTTGCCATTTTTTTCTGATGGCATTTATCAGAGGTCGCTCTTATGATCCCCGCTAAACGTTAATTAGTTTATATTTAGATCATAGACTTCATTGTTAAGTTATATAAGTTTATATCAATAGGAATATATACATCATGGAATCAGCTAGTTGTGGAGCTACAAGTGCTCTCCAAACCCTCTCCAAGCATGCACAAAGAGACACCTCGCTTCAACATCTGCAGTCTCGCCACGGTCAAATTGGATCCAACCCGGTACATAGCTTTCGCAGTTTCAATGTCGACCCACTTTTAAATAGTGATTTTCAAAGATTTGATCAAGGTCATGATATTTCTGCCGGTACTTTTATGAATGATGTTCGTTTACAGCGACCCGAGGTCCACACCCCGTTACAGGGACAGCGTCAGGGAAACCAAGCAGGTTGGGTTAATGACTTTTCAAATTTGTCGATTAATCAACAACCACAGCAACAACATCCGGTTCAAATAAAAAATGACTGGCAACAACAGTTTATGCAACAGCGTCAACAACAGGTTCAACATCAATCCCAGACAGCCACTAGTACTAATATATCACAAGTTATGCCCAGTTACGCAAATGGCTCCTATAACTATAGCATGAACATGGCCCAATCTCGACCAATATATGCACAACAGTCGGAACATCAAGAAGTTCACAAATTGGAGCAACAACAGCAACAATTTGAGAATGAATTTGATATGATTGAAAAAGAGATTATGGCCCATGAAAAATTGAACTCACAAATCCCACAAGAAGATGCAGTACAGATTGAGATTGCTGATAGTAACAGTTCTATGGATAAAGAACAGTTTGCCCAGACAGCTAGAAAGGTACAGACAGCAATGATGAGTTCAAACTCCCAGGATGAAGAGATGCAAAATAAACTAAACAATTCAAACTTCTTAAAGTTAATGAATTCTATAGGAAATAGAAATGTTGAATTAGAAGGAGACAAGTTGGTGGATGTAGCTTCAGGGCAAGATGTCCGGGATAAAGACCCCGAAACCCTTGGTAGACCCCCTATTGATAAACATTTCTTTGTACATAAGCCGATGCATGACGCTGGGTTCTCTGAAGAGTTCCAACAACTTCCACAACAACAATCATCGAATTTTGAAGATCCAGCCCATCAAAATAAGTTGCCCGATCCATTAGCCCATATAAAAGACGGGCAATTATCCGACATAAATGATCCATTGACCGCTGCTAGAATAATTAGTGGAGGCCAGGTGCAGACCGCTGATTGGATGGATGATGATAGTTGGTTAGACCAGACTGAACCCGCACCAGCAAGGAATATTAATGATAGGTGGCAAGAGAGTTACGATGACTATCGGCACGACGATGATATGTTCTAGTAGTGTAAACTGGTTGTATTTGTATCATAGAGGATACCTTGTAGAGTAGGGAGTTTGAGGCAGAGGGTTCAAAAGTATTATAATCAAAAGTGTTATAGTTCAGGTCAAATAACTAAATATAGTAAATATTGCAACAAAAAGAATACACGCTGACATAAACAAGAAAATTGTAGATTGCGCAAGGGTTAGACTAATATGGATAAATAATCAACAAACACAGATAAAGGCGGAAATGAATTTTCCACCTGAATGGAAGCGATGAGACGGAAAGAACGTGACAGAGAGAACTAGTTTATTGAATTTTTTTATACAAAAAACAGGGGTCCTATTAGAACAGGTGACGTAATAATCATCATCATCGTACATTAAACCGTGGCACAAACAGGGTTGTTCTATCTATTGTGTCTCTGTGATTATCTCTGGGCTTATTGTCTCCTTTATCTCTTCTGGCCGTTATTCTTGTTAAACATGTTGTATTATGTCATAGGACAGATTTTGATAACACAAACAAGGAACAGAAATTGGTTTACGCACGATCAGAGTATTATTCCAAATCTAGAACTACTAAACATATCCCGTTGATACCAGGCCATCCGTAATATTCTAAAAAAGAAACAAAGCAGATATCTGAAACGAATCAGTCATTAGGTATTTGCATTTTTAGTGGTCGGGTGTGGTGGCAATGACTAGCCCACTGGTGATGCTTCATGATTAAAAGCGGAAAAAAATAAAAAAATAAAACCGAAAAGACATGATTTCCTTTATTTTGGTCTCATGATTAAATGGGAAAAGGGTTCACTTTTTAGCACCAGTTGTGACCATCAACGTTTCAACACAAAAGTAAGATAGCAATGTATAATGTTGTTATGCATTATTATTAATTGCTTCATCGTTCCGTTGCTTGCTATTGTTGGCCAAGATAAATATTACATCATACAACGAGATCTTTAAAAAACGGTTTCATATTGTCGGATAAACTTGGATCAAAATGTGACACAAAATGTGACACAAAAATCACATCAAAAGTATAACAGGGGCTAAGTAAAAAGAAACGACATGATCGGACTGCATGTAGCCTGCCTGATGAACCCTCGAAGTTACACAAAAAATATTTTTTTTTAACCATGTTTAGAGCGACACATAAAAATAGATGCAGACACATCGCTAAGATTTGCTAAATAAATTTTGTAGGCAGGAGACCAAAAGGACGAAAATTATTTTTATGGGATAGGTCCCCTTTCTCGTATCGCCCCCCCCCTCTATCTCAAGTTTGTATAAATAACCGCCATATTCCCCCCTCTACTTTCAACTTCAATATCTCCGATTAACTATTTATTTTTGCAGATAACATTGTTTAAGAATTGAAACACATTTATTTGCTACATACATTCATTCATACTTACATACATTAACACACAATAAAATATAGACCATGACTGTATCCACACCATATCACATTCCCAAACCATTCAAAGTTTCCATTATTGGATCTGGTAACTGGGGTACTGCTGTTGCCAAACTTGTGGCTGAAAATACCGCTGAAAAGACCGGGATATTCCAAAGAGAAGTTAATATGTGGGTATACGAAGAAATGATTGAAGACCGTAAACTCACAGATATTATCAATAATGAACATGAAAATGTAAAGTATCTTCCTGACGTTAAGTTACCAGTCAACTTAATTGCAAATCCTGATATTGTCGATACTGTTCAAGGTGCCGATTTGATTGTATTTAACATTCCACATCAGTTCTTGGGAAGAATCGTGAAACAATTAGATGGTCACGTAAAACCTACAGCAAGAGCTATTTCTTGTTTAAAGGGGTTGGAAGTTGGACCTGAAGGTTGTAAATTGTTGTCTACTTCCATTACTGAAAAATTAGGACTCTACTGTGGTGTTCTTTCAGGTGCCAATATTGCTTCAGAAGTGGCTAGAGGAAGATGGTCAGAAACATCAATTGCTTATACAGTTCCCGCTGATTTCCGTGGACCTGGTCTCGATATTGATGAATTTGTATTGAAGCAATGTTTCCATAGACCTTATTTCCATGTCAGAGTCATTAGAGACGTCGTTGGTGCTTCAATAGCTGGTGCATTGAAGAATGTTGTTGCTTGTGCTGTCGGGTTTGTTATTGGAGCAGGTTGGGGAGATAATGCTCGTGCTGCAATTATGAGAATTGGTATTAGAGAAATCATTAATTTCGCATCTTACTGGGAAAAATTTGGGATTAAAGGGTTATTACCACCTAATCACTCAACTTTCACAGAAGAAAGTGCCGGTGTTGCCGATTTAATCACTACTTGTAGTGGTGGTCGTAATGTCAAGGTAGCAAAATATATGGTTGAAAATAACGTTGATGCATGGGAAGCTGAAAAAATTGTATTGAAGGGACAAAGTTCTCAAGGGATAATTACTTCTAAGGAAGTTCACGAATTGTTGGAAAACTTCCTGTTACAAGACCAATTCCCATTGTTTGAAGCTACCTACAAAGTCATCTATGAAGATGGAAGTGTTGAAGATTTCCCAAGACTTTTAGAAGATGATTCTGTATGTTAAACTCGACAAATTTTGTGTATAATAGACTACCCCCGCTTTGATAGACGTTCTTTGGTTTTTTTTTGCTTTTATATTATTTATAGATTAATACAAACTTATAAATCAATTATTCCTCTCATGTATCTTATTGGAATATGGAGAATGTTGAACGGAATGTCTTGATTCTGTTACATAGTTAGGTTCATTCCTTGGTGATATTTCAACCTTGGCAAAGAAGAAGAATTCCATTTTTTCCAGCAATCGTTAACTACATCGGACGATATCTACATTTATTATAAATCTATATGGAATACCTATACATTGTTACAAGAATCTCATACCACCATTGTAAAACCCCGGAGTATTCTTCTTGTTGTAAAAGTCGTCAAGTTTGGTCAACCCTTCATCACTGAAATTATCACCCAAGCCAGTCCCGTTATAATAAGTACCATCCCAACAATATCTCTTAAAGCATTGCTTACATTGTTCAGATTGTTCTTGTCTAGCTCTTTCTTGTTGTCGTCTTATTATTGCACAACCCACACATGCAGACCATTCAGTGTCTAATGTTCCATTCTTCCTTGTGGAAACTTCATAGCCATTCCTTATCATTGAATTTCGTTCATTGTTTGGATACACTAATTTGAAGGTAGAAGTGTTAGACCAATATGAAAATGGTCGGTTGGGCAAGTATACCACAACTGGTACGTCGTATATATCATCAGTTAAGGTGGTTAAATTCTGTGCATCACATCCGAAAAAGGTTGGTTTTGAAGTTAGGTTCAAGTTACGGAACGTCGTCTGGTCAGGGACATAAGGAAATGAATAATTATCAGCAAACTGTCTTTCATAAGTAGCGATCAAACAAGTACCATCTGGCCAACCATCAACATCACCCGAACTGTCATGGGCAAAAACAACATCCACTTTTCTGTTAAGGAGGGGTACAAAAGGTACATTTTGACCATCTTCGGCCCCATCGACAAGGAATAAAGTATCACTACCGGCAATTTCTGTATCTGGGTGACTGCTTTTATAGAAAGGATTTGGTTGGTAGTTCGCCACATTGAGCTTGTGTTTTTCAATAGGATTAAGAATATATTTTTTAATTAGTTCAATAAGGAAGCTAGGTAACCCTGAGTGGTCCAATTTAGTTATTGCCTCATTAAATACAGTGGAGGAAGTACCCATAATGAAGCCGGTATTGTCGTACCCATTGACACATGTTCCACGTTTAGGAATTCCATCATCTAGGTAAGTTCCTAAGAACCTAGTTTCAACAAATGAGTTTAGGCTTGGATCCCATGATCCCATTTCGTATGGGGTGAATTCAACAACAGTAGAATTCAGGCTTACTATATAAGTTCCAAGCTTCCTGGCCACCGCAACTATTATAGGAAATGGTAACAGGAAATTCTTGAAACTTGGGTTACTAGTAATATCTGACCAAAGAACCGAATCACCATTTTCTTTAAATGTAGATAGTAATTGGTATGAAAGGGCCCTACCCCATGGGTCTGTTATGCTTGTTTCAAATCCAGCCATTTGCTTCCCTGAGACTTCAAGAGAAATGGTAGCCCACATTAGTTTGTTGGATATCACATTCAACCCATAATAGTCTAAAATTGAATGTTCAATGTTCCAAAGAACATTGTCATGAATAACTTGATCAATTGAAGGAAAATCATTACTTGCCAAACTACCAATTAACCAACTTCCACCCGATAATCCCGTGATATAAGTTGATGCTTGAAGAAGTCCAGCCAAGGTTCTATCCAGGGACTTGGTCCTAGAATCGAGTGCAGATAACTGGCCAGCTCCACTTAACATGGCTCTATAACCACCTCCACTGAATGCTAACCCAATAGAAGGTTGATCTTTCGCTAAGAATTTATCAACATTGAAATCGGTCAAATTGGCCCTTTGCAAAAAGGATCTGAGATGTGATTTGGAAACGTTATTTCTGTTGGAAATGTAGATTGTTTCATTACGGTTTAACCCCACGGCACTTCTGGTTAATTTAGTTCCAGTACAATTTACTTTGACGGGAGTATAGCCATTAATTAAAGATGTTGCAAAAACTGGTAGGAACAATAGACAGAAGGAAATTAAGTACATTATTGCTTTATAATTCTAATTAATTTAAAACTTCTTTCATCTATACATGATTCGGGGTTACTTCTGTATCATTTTATAAAGGTCGATGTTAAGGATGTGACCTACTTCACCAATAGTATCGGGGTTGCAACTATTGGGATGATCCTCTTTGTATTTATTTTCTATAGGTTTCCCTCTCAGATCGGGAAAAAGGATCATTTCCAGGTCTAAACGGTAATCCTTTATCGAAGATAATAACATCACTTTGCATCTCTCATTGTTAGACGTTTGCGTTGCATAGAGATAACATGGATGGCCCATTGTTCTTGTTGTATGGTAACGTCGTATATAAGCACCGAAAAAATGATCTATCAAATTTTGGCTGCAAATCGCAACTGTTTTGTTTTTTTTACCTGTTATTTTTTTACTTTAATAGAAGAAAAGATTTAGAAGCTACAATGATGCGTTCCTAGTACTAGTACATTTATTGTCGCTACAGAATCGTCCTACGTCAAAATACAAACTCGTCTATACTTATCAAATAAGTTCAGTACCTCCATCTTTTATTCCGGGAGTATTTTGTCCATTGTAATACTTCCCAGTAAGGGTGAGCCCTTCATCACTAAAGTTCTCACCAATATCAGTGCCGTTGTAAATTGTACCATCCCAGCAATACTTTTTAAAACATTGTTTACATTGCTCAGATTGTTGTTGGCCAGTTCTTTCCTGTTGTCTTCTTATAATTGCACATCCAACACATGCGGCCCATTCTGAGTCCAATGTCCCATTCTTTCTTGTAGACACTTCATATCCATTTCTAATCATTCCCCTTCTTTCATTTTGGTTATACTCCATCTTGAAAGTAGAAGTGTTGGACCAATAACTGAATGGTCGATTAGCGAGATATACAACTACAGGCACATCAAAAACATTGTCCGTCAAAGCAGATAAGTTCTTAGCATCGCACCCAAAGAATGTCGGCTTCGAAGTCAAATTCAAGTTTCGGAATGAGCTTTGTCCAGGAACATAGGGGAATGCCATGCTCTTTCCCTGTTGAACAAACTGTCTTTCGTAAGTAGAGACCAATGATGTTCCATCAGGGAATCCCTTGTGATCATTGGAATTATCGTGAGCAAATATTACATCCACTTTACGATTGATCAATGGAAGCAAAGGAACATTTTGTCCATCTTCACCACCATCTACTAAATGTAAAACTTTAGATCCAGCAATAGAAGTATCTGGATTAGATGATTTGTAAAAAGGGTTTGGGTTATAATTAGCAACATCATGGTTAGCCGCTGATAATGGATCAAGTATATATTTCTTGATTAAATCATTTATAAATGGTGGGAGACCAGCTTTATCCAATTGCAAAAGAAATTGGTTGAACAATGATGATGATGTACCCATGAGGAAACCAGCGTTATCATATCCATTTATACAATCTTTCCCCTTTGGAACACCATCATCCAATTGAGTTCCGAGATATTTAGTTTGAACAAACGAATATAAACTAGGATCCCAAGATCCCACCTCGAATGGTGTTATTTCAAACACAGTGGAATTCAAGTTTATAATGGTAGAGTTAGGAGTTCTACCATCAGTGACTAAAATAGGGAAAGGGATATCAAAACCTTTGAAAGCTGGCAAAGACGTAATGTCTGACCACAAAAATGCGTCTCCCTGATCCTCAATTGTAGCCAATAACGGATATGAAAGAGCTCGGCCCCAAATATCAGTCATACTAGTTTCAAACCCGGCTAAATCCTTACTCCAAACTTGCATTGATATAGCAGCCCACATAATTTTATTAGCAATGAAATTATCACCATAGAAATCAAGCAATGCATGATCAATATCCCATAACTTACCTTGAGCAAGTAAATCATCAATAGAAAGAAAATTGTTGGAAACGAGACTTCCAACGAGCCAGTTACCTCCAGAAAGACCGGACAAATATGTTGTAGATTGTAAAAGACCTGCTAATGTCTTATCCTTTGATTTCACTCTAGAATCTAAAGCAGACATTTGTCCCGCTCCGCAAAGCATGGCACGGTAACCACCACCACTAAATGCCAAACCAATGACTGGCACAGGTGCACCACTATCAAGGAATCCATCGACATCAAAATCACGCATCGATGCCAGTTTGAGGAATTGTCGTAAATTGGATTTGGTTACATCCTTTCGATTGTTTACGTATGCAGCTTCTTCAGGGCAAATACCAGTGGCTTGTCTGGTTAGCTTTCCAGATGGACATTTAACTTTCCCCGGAGTGTAGTTTTTGGTAGGGGATATCGCTAGGATGATTTGAACGAAAAGTAAGAGTATCGCAAGATTCATTTTCGTATCGGGTTAAGTATACCAGCTCATTCTTACGACAGGGAAACGGGGGTGGAATTGAGCTCTTTTTATCTTTTTACAAAACAATGAACATCTTCTCATTTCTTCTCCGCAATTGTGTTCTTTGTTAAATTTGTATATAATTACGAAATATTTTTTATTGTGAAAAGTATAGATCTTTCATTTACGAGAAAATGGAAGGAACGGGTGATGAAATGACGTGTGTGAATTCCATATCTAGATTCATTTGACTCGGAACTTCGCGGAGGGATATTACATAATAGCTCTAGACACGGAAATTGCTTTAGTATTTTGCTTCCAGGATTAGATAGTGTGGCCATGTTCTGGCCTTCGGCTCCTAAACCCGAACCTTGTTGAGGGTTTACCTTCAAATTAAGGCGTCCAGAACATTTGGATATCAGCCTCTTTTTGCGTTGGATATTGTCGTATAGTGAAGACAGAACAAAGATTATGAATGAATTTGTTCTTTACACGACAAGAGAAGAAAATATGTTGGTATGATAAATTAGTATTTAAAGTGTTAAAAGAAGATATACTTTGCACGTGATTATAAACCAGAAATAAAAGAATTCATTGTGTTTGATTAAATTAGCAATGAATKAAGATTATATAAAATTAACTGAAATCTCGTGAAATGGGATTTCCCTGATAGTTAATTTTTCTTTTAGTATCGAATTTTTATAGTAAATACAAAAGTTAGAAAAATTGTGTTAAAGTTGTAAAGTCTTGAATACCTGTTAAAGGATTCATAAACCTATCTAGTATAAGTATTGATTTGAAGATATCCAGAGTTGAGCTGGATTAATCTAATTTGTGAGATAATTGGGTCAAACTCACTGTTCTAAAGTGTTGGAAAGAAAAGATACGACTTAGGACAAACTGTTGCACGCTCATCCAAAATAGGAGATTTATTCGCTCTACGTGACAGTTAATTATTTTAGTGGTGGTCCCTAGCAGGAACCCTTATTGCTGATACCTTGGAGTATTAATGAAGTTGTTGATTTAGCTGGCTAAGTCACAACTGAGAAATTAAATTGAGAAAACGAACTGAAGAATTAAGATAGCACCGTAAAATGAAGAGTAAGATGAAATTCAAGGATACTAGAAACAATAGGTTAAGACTAACAATGAGCAATTATTGACAATTTACAAATTTGGTCACAATAAAAAATATTTATTCAATAATAAATATTAAAACTTCTACAGTGATGGTTCCATTCAATTAGTTCTGATCAAACATTTGGAAAGAGAGCTTAGTAGTATGCACCACATAGATTATGGTAGTTTGAAGGAGCTTAGCAGAAGTATACGAAATAAAGATTGCAAGTGTTGATGGCAAACGAAAATTTACAAATGAATTTGAATATAATTCAGTAAAATATTTTGGAAACCGGTTATGGCGCTAGAAAATTAGTAACTGAGAGATTTCTAAAAAGAAAGTATCTGGAGGCAAATAATGTGATTAAACACAGCCTGGACAGGACAATTTTAAATAATATAACCATTGTTATATCCCGCTGGTACACAATTTACTAGAAAGAGGAGAAAAAATATAAATAAATTTGGTTTAAAGATCCATCCTTAAAGTGACGACTTAGGAAAAAATTATACTAGGTTTAAAAATCCATTCTAAGAAGTGACTATTACAAAATAAAAGTCTTAGATAAAAGTTACAATTGGTTTAAAAATCCATTCTAAGAAATGACTATTACAAATTAAAGGTCTTAGATAAAAGTTATAATTGGTTTAAAAATCCATTCTAAGAATGACGACTACGAATTTAAAGGGTCTGTCTTAGATAAAAAATTATATTAGGTTGAAAGATCCATTCTAAAAATGACTATTTTAAATCCAAAAAGGTCTTAGATAAAAAATTAAATGAAATTCCTGATATTACAAAGAATAGGGAGAAACAAGATAATTGTATTCGCAACAATATTAAATAAAAGCATAAGAAAATTCAATTGTTTCTCACCAGAAAATATTAAAATAGGAGTTCTTAAATGATATACAAAATAAATTACGAACAATAAATATGGAGTTGTGGGAAGTTTATCCAATATTAAACTAAATCCGTATTTTTGGATTCCCGTCGAAAGTTGTACACACTAATTTTACAAAAGTTAAAGTTAAATCCGAAATTAAATTATGTACGAAATATGAAAATATCTGCAAACAAATCCAAATTCCCAGAACCACCAAATATCCACAAAGAAATCCAAATCCCCAGAAACCAGAGTTGTTTTTTTCAAGTGAAGATTATCCTCAAAAACAAGTAAAAAACATGCAATTTGCCAAAGAATTAAAATAAACAATAAATTGGTTTGATTGTTCAATTAAGAATTCTTAGTAAGTATAATCAAGAAAACTAGAGAAACATTTAGAAAAACTAAAATTAAACTTGCAAAGCATAAATCTGTTAAGAATATTATGACTGGAAAAGATTCAAGAATTTTCAGCTGAAACTAAATTAGATGAACAATAGACTAAAGAGGAAACAATCGCTTATTTTTTACTTGCCAAAATATCCTAATAGAAGAAAAAGGGCTGTCCCAAATAATTAGAAAGACAAAACCCTAATAATTAGTAAACGTGGTAGAAGATAATAAAACCTGTGCTATTGTATTCTTACTGAAGTAAATATTGATGAAATGGCTGAAAAGGAATTTACCGAAATTGATATTGATGAAATGACTGAAAAGAAAATTATACAAGTTTGGAAAGGGTTAAAACTATATTCTTTTGATTAAGAACCACTACAAATTGTGGAAAAGGATAGTTGAGTAATAAAAAAACTGAAAAGGGTAAAGAGAAATCTACTAATAAATCCGGTAATAAATCTGAGAAAAGGAAGGATGATATAAATAAAGGAATGGTTGGTCAGAAGGTAAGGAAGAAAAAAAAATTAGATTGTTGGTATGTGGATCTGACATAGAAAAAAAAAAATTGTCCAGATTTAGAAAAGTTAACAACTGCTGATTAAGTCCCGTGGGTAAATGGAAAGTAGGAAAAGAAAGAAGGAGAAGTTTAAAAGCTTATACAATTTTACCTCCCCCTGGAGGGTACGTTAACTCCCAAAAGTCCACTTAAAGTCCAAAAGCCTGAATTATTTGAAGCGAGACAACGTAATCGTAATTAAAGTGAATGAAAAATCTGTCATAGAAGCTGATGGAATAAAGTTACGTAATGGAAAATCACAAAAGCAGTGTAGAAAACAGCAAAACCAGATATCACAAATGTAGAGAAAATGATGAATAGGCAATTGGATGCTTATAATTAACAATTAGATATAATAAACAACAACAACAACAACAACAACAACAAATCCCAAATGAAGTTCAAGAAACATCCGAAGAGATGGATGCTGATTCTGATGAAACAGACTCAGATTATATTCCACAAGTAGAAGAAGAGATAGAAGAAACTGAACCAAAACCAACAGATAGTACTATTCAAAAGGAATTAGAGAAATTAGAAGCTGAACTGAAAGAGCATGCATTTGAGGAGAATTTAAAGGTCTCAGATGAAGATAATGTAGGTCAATTACAAAGAACTGAGCCAACAATAACAAAAGGTATAATGAATGAGGAAATCCCAGTAGATAAGGAGATACATATTCCAAAGATTTCTCCTCCTAAACCATTGAAATATCGTGGGAGTAATTATGAACTGACTTCTGATCAAAGAAATGAAATGTATAGTGATTGGATAAATGATTTTAAAATTCAACTTACATTGCCTGAAATTTATAGAACAATTCCAGAATTTTTGAAATACACACATGGTGATACAAAAAGGTTTTATAAAGATGTCAAGGAAAGAGAAAAGTCAGATAACTCAGATAATACTCGCGTTGAAGCGAGGCCTCGAGAAAACCAAGGATTATTAAAGGATCCTACAATTGTTCAACAACCCTTTGTGTTTAGAACAAAGATTAAAGGTGAGTATATAAAAGTTAAATATGACCCAGGTTCTGCTGCAATACTAATTAATCCAAAGATGGTAAAAAGGTTAAAATTAAAGGTTCAACCCGCTGATTATGTTATTGCTGGTGTGAATGGTGATACACATAGTGGTGAAGGAATAATAGATTCCGAATTAAAAATATTTGGTATAAATTTGCCAATTAAGATGCTTTTGCATAATCCCACACCCGATGGTGAAATTTTATTGGGAAATGCATTTATGAGACTGTATGGTTTTATATTGGGTATGAAGAAAATTTAATTGATGATTCCACTGATGTTAAATCCCAAACCTACGTCTCATTTTATATTGAAGGAAATAGATACAAATTTCCATTAAWAACAGAAGGTAATTTATTAGTTGCCGAAATTCAGTGTAATTCATTTGAATTGAAGAGTGCTGAAGAATTGAAATTATTATTGAAAGATATGGTTGAGAAATCCATATTGGACGATAAACAAATTAATTATTTTATTATAAAATCTTATAAATTTAAAGATGTCTTTTTCTTAGAAGGTTACACTCCAGGTTGGTTACATACAGAGATTCACCCTCCTGTGAAGATAAATTTTGAAACCTCATTCCCCATGGAAGAAGAAGGCAATCCCCTTAGGTAATAAAAGAACTTATGCAGTTGGACTTTTACAAAATATGATGAAAAAAGGACAACTTGTCCGAAGTGATGATGTATATACAAATCCGTGGTTTTTAATTCCAAAGAGTGATGGCTCATTTAGAATGTTGATAGATTTGAGAGAATTAAACAAGTATGTAGAATTAGAAGGTTCTCATCCATTGTCAGTTGAAGAATTAACCAATGAATTGTCAGGTAGGGCTTTTAACACATATATTGATGTTAAGAATGCTTATTTTCAAATCCCATTAGATCCAAATACAAATGATGTTACAAGTTTTATGACGCCATTAGGTCTATTGAAATATGCAGTCCTTCCGCAAGGTTTTCTGAATAGTGTTAGTGAGTTCCAAAATATTCTTGCTACTGTACTTACTGATGTGGCTAAAGACACTATCAAGTTTATTGACGATATTGCAATTAAAGGTCCAACAATAGAAGAATTTAAAGAAAACCCAACTAAATCCATATATACACACATGAATAATGTTATAAAAGTTTTTCAATTATTGCATAATGTTGGTTTGAAAATCAACCCAAAGAAATTAAAGTTAGCTGTTATTACCAGTGAATTTTTAGGTTATACATTATCCCTTGAAGGAAAAACCTTAATCAAGAAGAAGTTAGAATCAATAAAAAACTATCCATTACCTACTACTAGTAAGCAACTTGAATCTTATTTAGGATTAGTAAATTTTTACAGGTCGTTGATCCCTGCATTTTCAGAAATCACTGCTCCCTTATACGAAATGATTATCAAGAGAACTAAAACACAACCTGAATCAAATAGATTGAAAAAGTTGGAGTGGAATGAAGAAAATTTAGCTAGGTTTAAAATGCTAAATAATTTGCTTATACAAGAACCAGTTGCAGTTCCATTGAACTTGAATTTACCAGTAGTTTTATGTACCGATGCTTCTGATGTAAGTTGGGCGGGAGTACTACACAATATAGATGATGATGGTATACCCAGATTGATTGCTTGCTATTCCGGTAAATTTACTGGAGGGGAAAAGAATTAACAAGATTAGAAAAAAAAAAAAAAAAAATAAAATAAGTATAAATATTGCTATAATTGAAGAAAATGATGATTTCAAATATAATAGTTTTAGTTTAAAAACTATTTTCAATTATTTAAAGACATATGATCTTCCTGTTGATATAAGAAATAATCCAACAAGACATAAGAAATTTTTAAATTCAGTGCACGATTTTGTGATTATGAACAATCAAATATATAAAATAGGTCGCAAAGGAATGTATTGTCGTCAAGTTATCATCAACAAAGAAGAAATTAAGAAATGATTCCTAGAAGTTCATGAAAATCAAGGTCATCTTGGTATTGTTAACGAATTCAACGTTTTAAATCAACAATACTATATTCCAAAATTATATGACCGACTATTACAACATATTAAAACTTGCCATGAATGTCAAGTTCACACCAAAGAAGGGATTGCTAAAGATCCGATATATATTGACTCCAATGGTGGATTATTCCACACTATTGCTTGTGACACCTTTCACATGAATGATGAAGGTTAGATCATTGTTGGTAGAGACGAGTTTTCAGGATGGGTGGAGGTCAGGTATATACCTGAGCCCTCGGCTAAATTAGTGGCTTCATTCATCAAGGATGAGTTTATTAACCGACATGGAATTCAAGAATTAAAAACAGATAATGGATCGGAGTTTAATAATCGGATTATAAATAAATTGTGCAATGATAATGGTATAGTTCATAAAAATACAATACAATATCACCCTCAAGCAAATGGAATGGTGGAAAGAGGACATCAAGGTTTAATAAATTTTTTGGAAAAAATTCCTCCTGATGGTAAAAAGTAAAACTGGATTTACACCCCATTATTTAGTATATGGATTTGAAGGTCATTCAGGGTTTAATCAACTAATAAATCATCCAGTGCTGACTAAAGTTTATTCTGAAGAGGAATTATTTAAATTTAGGTTCCGACAATTTAATTTTAGAGAAGATCAGTACAAATCTGCTGAATTAACATTTAAAAAACAACAGCAAAGAGATAAAGATTACCATGATATTAGACATGAAATAAATAAACCTATTGAAGAGGGACAACTAGTTTTAGTATTTGAAAAACCAATGAAAGGCAAATTAAGTTCACTACAAAACAAATCTAAACAGTTTTGGGCAGGTCCATACAGAGTGCATTCCAAAGGAGAGAGACTTTATAAGCTAAAAGATATGAATAATGTTGTGATAGGAAGGCCTTTTACCAGAGAAGTGTTAAAGGTCTATTTTATGAGAGATTGATTTCAATTTCTAGGGGGGAACCTGTCGTATAGTGAAGACAGAACAAAGATTATGAATGAATTTGTTCTTTACACGACAAGAGAAGAAAATATGTTGGTATGATAAATTAGTATTTAAAGTGTTAAAAGAAGATATACTTTGCACGTGATTATAAACCAGAAATAAAAGAATTCATTGTGTTTGATTAAATTAGCAATGAATGAAGATTATATAAAATTAACTGAAATCTCGTGAAATGGGATTTCCCTGATAGTTAATTTTTCTTTTAGTATCGAATTTTTATAGTAAATACAAAAGTTAGAAAAATTGTGTTAAAGTTGTAAAGTCTTGAATACCTGTTAAAGGATTCATAAACCTATCTAGTATAAGTATTGATTTGAAGATATCCAGAGTTGAGCTGGATTAATCTAATTTGTGAGATAATTGGGTCAAACTCACTGTTCTAAAGTGTTGGAAAGAAAAGATACGACTTAGGACAAACTGTTGCACGCTCATCCAAAATAGGAGATTTATTCGCTCTACGTGACAGATATACCAAAAAATATTTCTAGAAAAAATCGTAAACAATAGGTGCTCTGTCCAATTGAGATCGAGGCGGGTCTCTGCTGTATCTTACAAGGAAAGCAATAATATATTTAGATTTGATTTATCCTACAGGGAGAAGCTATAAAATTTCGGAGTCTTCCAAGTTACAAGCTTTGAATTATCTACTTAAACAAGTCAGTTCCACCATCACTGAACCCAGCAACGTTGTTGGAATTGTAATACGTAGCACTTGTAGTCAATCCATCATCACTGAAATTATCACCTAAATTAGCACCAGTGTAAATAGAACCATCCCAACAGTAGTTTTGGAAACATTGCTGGCATTGAGCAGTTTGAGTCTGTCCTAATCTTTCTTGTTCTCTTCTAATAATAGCACATCCTACACAAGCAGCCCATTCAGCATCCAAAGTACCATTCTTTCTAGTGGAGATTTCGTAACCATTTTGGATCATTCCATTACGTTCAGTATTAGAATAATCTAACTTATATGTAGACGTATTGGACCAATAAGTAAATGGACGGTTTGGCAAGTAGATCACAAGAGGGACATCGTAGATATCATCAGTCAAGGAAGTCAAGTTTTGGGCATCACAACCAAAGAATACCGGCTTGGAAGTCAAGTTCAAATTACGGAAGGTGTCTTGACCAGGAACATATGGGAAAGCAACATTTTCCCCTTGTTGAACAAATTGTCTCTCATATGTGCTAATAAGAGAGGAACCATCGGGCCAACTGTTAATGTCATCCATGCTGTCATGAGCAAAGATAACATCAACATTTCTGTTAAGCAAAGGAACAATGGGTATTCCTTGTCCATCTTCACCACCATCTACCAAGTTCAATACTGTAGCTTTAGAGATAGTGGTATCCTGGTTAGTACTCTTGTAAAATGGATTAGGATTATAATCAGCAACATCAATGTTGGATTTCTCAATAGGATTCACAATGAAGGAATTAATAAGATTGACTATAACGGATGGAAGGCCAGACAGATCTAAGGACAAGAGAGCTTCATTGAACAAGGATGATGAAGTTCCCATAAAGAAACCAGTGTTATCATAGCCTTCGTAACATTTGCCAGTAGGTTTACCGTTATCCAAAGTAGTACCAACATATTTTGTTTGAACGAATGACTTTAAACTTGGATCCCAGGAACCAAGTTCATAAGGAGTTAATTCAAACACTGTGGAGTTCAAATTAACAATTGAAGTACCAGGAGCCCTACCATCAGCAACCAAAATAGGGAATGGCATTTGGAAAGTAGTGAATGCCGAAGTTGAAGTGATATCGGACCAAAGAACGGCATCTCCTTTATCATTAAAATTAGACAACAATGGGTATGAAAGAGCTCTACCCCAGGTATCAGTGATACTAGTTTCAAACCCGGCTTTTGACTTCTTGCTGACTTGGCTGGCAATATCAGTCCACATAAGCGCATCCTCGATGATATTTGCTCCATAATAATCTAAGATGGATTCAATGTTCCATAACTTTCCACCAGAAAGGATTTGATCAACTGATGGATTGTTATTAGCTGCAACACTTCCAACTAACCAACTACCTCCAGATAACCCAGTGATATAACTTGAAGCTTGTAAAATACCTGCCAAGGTCTTGTCTTTGGAGGAAGTACGTGAATCTAAAGCGGCTAATTCACCTGCACCAGTAAGCATGGCACGATAACCCCCACCACTAAATGCCAACCCAATTGATGGATCAGCTTGACTCAAAAATGAAGATACATCAAAGTTAGTTAATCCAGCATTACTAAGGAATGTACCCAATGCAGATTTGGTAATTGGATTACGATTGGCAATGTAGCTTTCTTCTTGTGCATTGAGTCCAGTAGCAGCTCTGGTTAACAGGCCACCGGGACAACTGACAGAACCGGGAGCATATCCATTGGTTGGGGATGTGGCAATTACAACTTGCAACAATAAAAGGATTTGAGGGATTAAGTACATGATGATAATGTAGCTCTTTAGTGAACAGTCTGGTAATATTTTCGGTTTTATGGATATTTAATTGGGGTTTTTATATGATTGGATTCAAGGAGAATGCAGGCTTAGAGAACTACGGCATTTCAGTAGTAAGCTAAGGATGGTAACCTGGTTCTGACTGGCCAGGTTTTCTTTTTATTCTGAATTAGTCAAGCTGCAATTTGCAGCTAATATTTTTTTCTACTCAATTGATAACGCGTGGCGTATTATTTTGGTTTAAACAATGGACACAGGGAAGTCACGAATTTACCAACTGCAAGGATACAAAGCGGGGACTTTCGGGGTGTTGATTCGAATATTGACAAATAGATTAATGAAATCATAATAATGGTTCGGGAAGGTCGATTAGAATTGGTGCTAAAAATGTGGGATTCTGGGATTATTTTGGTGTCCTGATAGTTTCATTGCGAGGTTTCCGTGTATGTGTACGAGCTTGCCCATCACTCAAGACCGTGTACATGATATCAGATAGAGTTAGCTGGGTACAGAAGATAAATCTCTGTGGCAATCATCACGCAATTGGTCTTCGTTTCTAAATATATCTTGAACCCAACAAGTGAAGAGGCCCAAATTGTTGGGTTTAAAATTGTATTGTTCCGAAAAACAATGGGCGGAATCCCAACGGTCAGTCCGTGGTTACAGCTAGCCCACGACTTCTCTATTTCGTGAATACAACCTCGATGAATATTATTTTTCAGATTGATTCGCACTTCTACCTATTGTTGCCATATTAGAATCCTTCCTTTCATCTGTTAGCTTGAACTTTTATTCTTAATCAAACTTGGTTAGCTGACAGTCTTGAAAATGAGAGGCGTCTTCGGTGATACAAAACAATTTTCTTCTCCTCAATTGTTTTCTTTGTTCACTTGATTTATAATTACGAATTATTTTTTATTGTCAAAAAAACCTGGATCTTTCATTTACGAAAAAAATGGGATTCTCGGACCTTTGAATTACCATTGAATTTCCGGGCAAATCCTTTACTTGATCTCTATCTAGTTGAGTAAAATCCATTATCTCTGAGCACCCGAAGCTTGCACGATTGTTTGAACCAGTTGTTTCTAGAACGCGGTAGTTAGTCAACAGCATATATTTCCGGTTACAAAGTTCACCCCATTGGACAGGGTCTCCTTAAAATTAAGCCATTGATTAACTTGCATGATCAGCCACTTTTATAGGGTGATCTAGTAAAAGAAAATATTTTTAGAAACAATGTGTCATTAAATATATGTAGGTCGATCCCCGCCCATTCCCAAAAATAAACAGGATTGATCAATTCCAACGGGTCTCTACAATGCAACATTACATAGGGGCAAATAATATATTCTAAATAAGATAAAGATATAGAGATAATCTATAGTATGTTTGTGGATAGCCCTTCTAAACCAATGGTTATGATCTATTTGAATAAGTTGGTGGCACCATCATTGAATCCAGCAACGTTGTTGGAATTGTAGTAAGTAGCACTCTTAGTCAATCCGTTGTCACTGTAATTATCACCTAAATCAGCACCAGTGTAAATAGAACCATCCCAACAGTAGTTTTGGAAACATTGTTGACATTGATCAGTTTGAGTTTGTCCTAATCTTTCTTGTTCTCTTCTAATAATAGCACAACCTACACAAGCTGCCCATTCTGAATCTAAAGTTCCGTTATTTCTAGTGGAGATTTCATAACCATTTTGAATCATTCCATTACGTTCAGTATTAGAATAATCTAACTTAAAAGTGGAAGTATTAGACCAATAGGTAAATGGACGATTTGGTAAGTAGATCACAAGAGGAACGTCGTAGATATCATCTGTCAAGGAAGTCAAGTTTTGAGCATCACAACCAAAAAATACCGGCTTAGAAGTCAAGTTCAAATTACGGAAAGTATCTTGACCAGGAACATATGGGAAAGCCAAGTCTGCACCTTGTTCAACAAATTGTCTCTCATATGTGTTGATAAGGGAAGAACCATCAGGCCAATTGTTGACATTGTCGGAGTTGTCATGAGCAAAGATAACATCGACGTTTCTATTAAGCAAAGGAACGATAGGAATGTTTTGACCATCTTCACCACCATCGACCAAGTTCAATACTGATGCTTTTGAGATAGTTGTGTCTTGGTTAGTACTCTTATAAAATGGATTAGGGTTGTAATCAGCAACATCAATATCAGAGCTTTCAATTGGATCAATAATATAAGAGTTGATAAGGTTGGTGATAAATGATGGAAGACCAGATTGATTCAAGGAAGTAAGTGCTTCGTTGAACAAGGATGATGAAGTTCCCATAAAGAAACCAGTATTATCATAACCGTTGTAACAACTTCCAGTAGGGGTACCATTGTCTAAAGAGGTACCAACATATTTTGTTTGAACGAATGACTTCAAACTTGGATCCCATGAACCAAGTTCATAAGGAGTTAATTCAAACACAGTAGAGTTTAAGTTAACAATTGTAGTGCCTGGTGCCCTACCATCAGCAACCAAGATAGGAAATGGCATTTGGAAAGTAGTGAATGCGGAAGCTGAAGTAATGTCCGACCAAAGGACAGCGTCACCCTTGTCACTGAAAGTAGTCAACAATTGGTAAGAAAGAGCTCTACCCCAAGGATCAGTGATACTAGTTTGGAAACCAGCGTTGGATTTGTTGTTAACTTCATCAGCAATATCAGTCCACATAACAGTATCTGAGATGACATTAAAACCATAATAATCTAAGATGGATTGAATATCCCACAATTTTCCACCAGAAAGGATTTGGTCAACTGATGGGTTGTTGTTAGCAGCAACACTTCCAACTAACCAACTACCTCCGGATAATCCGGTGATATAACTTGAAGCTTGTAAGATACCTGCTAATGTCTTATCTTTGGATGAAGTACGTGAATCTAAAGCGGCTAATTCACCTGCACCAGTAAGCATGGCACGATAACCCCCACCACTGAAAGCTAACCCGATAGATGGATCAGCTTGACTCAAAAATGAAGATACATCAAAGTTGGTTAATCCAGCATTACTAAGGAATGTACCCAATGCAGATTTTGCAATTGGGTTACGGTTGGAAATATAGTTGGCTTCATTAGGGTTGAGATCGGTAGCAGCTCTGGTTAACAGACCACCGGGACAGCTGACAACACCAGGAGCATAACCATTGGTTGGAGAAGTGGCAAGTACAACTTGCAATAACAAAAGGATTTGAGGAATTAAGTACATGATACTTGTTAGTTTTGTTTCTGATGTATCAGGAATAAATAGATCTAGTTTCGGGAGAATTTATTCATGTTTATATAGTTGCATTTTAAAAGAACGTGGGGTAATGGCAACTAATCGATTAGACTACTAATTCATTGGAATCTAATGGTATCCTGCACCTTTCCTACCAAGTTTTCATTTTACTCTTAGTTGTTTAGTTGCAATTTGCAGCTATATTTTTTCTGATTTATTAGGAACGCGTGGCATATTTTTTGACATAAACAATGGACACGGGGAGGTCACGGAATTCCCCAAGGTGAAGGATATCAACACGCGGACTTCCGGGTTCCTGGTTCGTTTAACAAGTTATTTTCGTGTCAAATATATTGACCTTTACACGGAAGGTCTCTCCGGGGGTTTATTTGTTGGTACACGGTGGGAATTTTCGATTTTCGGGAGCAACAATGAAAATGGTTGCAAATACAATATGTATGGGCTGGACAGTCAACGGCGCCCAAAAGATTGGACACACTGTTGAGACACGTTCGTTGGGCTTCGATTGCATTCACCATACAATATACTTTGCATGAGGAATCAATTAAACAAGCCATCGGCATCAAAATATCAAGTCAAAATTTGATTGTTCTGTAAAACAATGAACTTGATTTTAACGGTTAGTTCGCATTTACATTGGACCCCTTACATGGTTTCTGTACTCTTGAGTAACAATATCAACCGCCTTCCATTGTCTCTTTTTATGTTGACTTGAGTGGGTATATGAAGTGCTTTCATTCGAGAGATTGAAATAGACACGGGGTGTGGTCAAGGGAACGATTAATTATAATTACACCATTTCTAGGAGACCGCGATAATAATACAATGCCTCAAACACAATATAATTGGCGTTTAGTAAAACTCACCTTTCCAATTTCAACCGTGTTGTCGTGGAATTCTGTATATTTTCTACCAGCGCTTGGATTAAAAGAGAAATAGGGGGAAAGTATTCCGCAAAGAGCCACGTTGGGCTGTTTGGGGGTAGTTGTAAAGACACTGCAAACAGTTCATCAAAGTGAAGTAACTTTCCTTGATCAAAATTTTCTGTCCAATTTATTCATAACGTATTCGAATGTTAATTAGTTACTCTAACATCTATCAAGATTAATAAAGAGGACGTCATATGGCAACTAAAAACTTGAAAACCGCTTTGAATATCTTTCCTTGCATCTTCTCTTTGGTTAATTGACACAAATGGAACTGGAGGTACACCATTGAGTTCAAATGTAAATCGCGGGTTCATTTAATTGATTCCCTTCGCTTTCCGTACCAAGAGGGGTTGAAGTAAAACTTTTACACTTGAATTGATATATTAGTTTCATACCAAACCCTAGACACTTAATCCTCGGATCTAGCTATTAATTTGCTATGGATCTTGAAATGCATTATGGTACTGCCCCCACTTGTATTCTGGACACGGGGAATCAAACAAAAAAAAAGAAACTTCGAACACCAAGGGTACCAAAATACCAACACCAACAAACCAGAGCACAAGTCATGCCGAGACTCCATACGAACTCAGATGCTCATTTCATATCCACTGTAAACCCTTCACTGCGAGGAATCACTTCTCTCCAGGGGCTCGTAGCACAACGTATGAACAATCTTACTAAATTCAGCCAGCACTTGACTGCATGGTATACGCAGCAATCGCCACTTACAAGAATCGCCTTAGGAATATTCTCGGTACTTGCTACTATAGGATTCATTCTTATGCTTATTTTCCATGCACATATCATAAAATTCCTCATATACATTTCAGAACAGTGGCATTCGTTGAAATATGGGTCAGTGATACTTTTCTCACTTGTATTCATGGTTGGATTCCCTCCTCTTATTGGGTTTACTGCATTGTCCATGCTCACTGGTATGATCTATGGATTCCCTCAAGGTTGGCCCTTGCTTGCACTGGCTTCCATTTTAGGGTGCATTGCTTCATTTTTCATATACCGTTATCTTCTTTTGGAACATGCACAAAGGTTCACCAATAGAAATGAAACGTTCAAGGCTTTAGGAGAATGTATGACAGACGATAACTCTTTGATATTATTGGTGTTGATCCGTTTATGTCCATTGCCCTATTCGTTGTCTAATGGTGCATTATCTTCGATCCCCAATTTATCGGCCAGAACTTACATTATAGCAACTGCTATTACTTCACCTAAATTGTTGATTCATTTGTTTGTGGGTCATAAATTGAAACTGTTGGGTGATGAGACAAGAAGTGGGTCTACGAAGTTTATAGATTTGTTGAGTATTGTGATTACATTGGCGGCGGCCAGTATCACGGCATATATCATATATTTTAAGATGCAAAAGAAATTAGCCAGTTATCATAATCGTCGGAATTATATCGACGATGATGTTTTGGTATTTGGTAATTTCGAAGACGATCTAGAGATGAATGAAAATAATGCCGAGGTGGATTTAAATTCGGCTGATTTCGATGCTGACAATTTCATTATTGAAGATGAAGAGTTTGAACATGAACACTTACAGGAACATACCAAGTAAATATTATGAAAATAGAGAGCAAATTTAGCATTTGTATATATATAATACATAATTGTAATACTAGTAATAAATACAATCTTCTTTATACATGATAGATTCTCGTTCTTCTCTTTTGAATATCATTCCCGGTTCTAGTAACTTTGTTAACATCCGCTTCACATACAATTGCACCATCAATTAAGAAATAGTCATTGCTAATAACGTCACGACAAACAGTACATCTCAAACAATCCAAATGCCACATTTGTCCCTCTTCATTCTCAATTGCTTCTCCTTCAATTCCTTCCATACAATTTTCACACATGGTATGGTTAAGCATGTGGTAATGTTGATTACAATATGGATTATCACTGATAACATAACATGGTATATGTTTTGAAAAATGTAAATCACAATTAAGGAACGAACACTTGAAACATTTTCGATGCCATTGTCCTGAAAGTTCACCTGTAGTTGAAAAAATTGCTTTATTGGATCCTTTCGCTTTAGGTTCAATTTCAAAGAAACAACCACGACATGGTCCTGTTCCTGCTGGCGCTGGATTGTTAAAAGATGCTGCGGATTCTGGGGTATCAGG
The DNA here is from genome assembly GCA_003676035.1 of Spathaspora sp. JA1. Taxonomy (NCBI): domain Eukaryota; kingdom Fungi; phylum Ascomycota; class Pichiomycetes; order Serinales; family Debaryomycetaceae; genus Spathaspora; species Spathaspora sp. JA1. The sequence continues at coordinate 294,932 of NSGQ01000001.1, read as the reverse complement.
TGGGAAACTAATAACATTTGGACTGATTAAATTGTCAACAGCATTAGTGTTGATATACATTGAAGGTGATTCGTCAGTTGGTTTGATTTCGAAATTCATTCTCTTGAGTTCTTGTTCGATCGAGTGGTTTTTAGGTTGAAGTGGTGGTACGGAATCATCTAATGTGGCGGGTTTGGTATCCTGAGGTTTTTCTGTATCTGATTTCAATTGTGACGAATGTTGGCTCGAATGGGAAATTGAAAGTGGTGGTGTTGATTCGATTGAATTCAAGTCATCGTTAAGATCTTCTTCTTCTGCTGGCATTCCTGTTTCCTCTTGTATTTCTTCTTCAATCTTGAACTCTGGTATGACTTGAGGTTGTCGAACTTGTTCTGGTGATGCAGCTAAATCAATCTTGACTTCGGGTATTACGCTTCTCTTAGGTGAATGAGCCATAATTGGTTGAATATCAGAATGCTTACTCGAATGTTTACTACTATGTTCATCAACGGGACCCAATTTCATACTAGCCAACTGTCTTTCCAATTCTCTATCAATCTCTTCATCCTCTTCATTCCTGTCTTCATCATCAGTGTGATTGTTGCTAACTTTCAAATCATTGGATATAATAGAACTAACCATTGACAATTGACTCATTCTACCTCTACCTCCGCTTGCGTCAGGGTTTAAATGATGAAGATAATGTGATGATGAAAGCGATGCATCATCCAAGTAATGATTATTAGTTGCAGGAGATAATGTATCCTCTGGTGCATATGTATATGAAGGACTAGGATTGGCCGTTTGTTCAAATTGATGTATTGTTCTACCGAGGGAAGATCTTTCATCTTGTGAATATCCGCTGGAACCTTGCTCAAAAGAATATAAAGAAGGTACTTTGTTACTAGTAGTTCCTGGTTCATGGTATGAATAATCAGTAGGAATTGTGGTTGAAAGTGACGAAGCGGTTGTATCTTGAGCAGAGTGTTTCCGTAAGTGATTTGATTCATACGATTCTCCAGAACTGTATGGATTATAACCTTCAGAACTTTGTTGACGCTGACGTTGTTGTTGATCTGGTTGTAAATAGGTATCATTTTCAACTTTTTTGGATTTAGCATGATCCATATACAAACTCTCCAATGCAGTCTTTAACTTGTCATCTCGTGAAACTCCTTGTAAGTCAGGATGTGAAGGCAGCAGGGGCAAACCAGGTACAGGTGAAACCATAAATTTAGGTGATTTATTTAAATTGGGAGATCCTACTTGGTGTACTTCAGGGTGATGATAACCTGCAAACGCCATCAGCGGTGTGCCATAACCATTTCGGGCCTTGGGCGAGATATTAGAACCAACTCTAGTTGATGCACCTGATGGAGATTTTGACCTTGGTTGAGATTCAATTCGGGACATTGATGATGGATTTTGCTCGGGCGAACGGGACGGTCTTGTTTGAGTGTTTGTTGTATTTCCCGATTGTGTCGAGTTTAAAGATTTAGGAGAATGATGCTGTTGTAATACTGGATGATAATTCGATTGATCTTGTAAATCTAGTTTTAAATTTTTAATGTTCTTGGTTGCAGATTGTGATGAATTGTAGTCAATAGCTTGTTGATCATCCAATGCCTCTTTAATGGGTTGAGGTTGGTACTGTTGTTGATATTGCTGATGCTGATGTTGAGGATATGCATTATTATTATTAAAATTATTACTATTATTGTTGTTGTTAATGGATTGATATGGATTTGTTGAAAAGTTATCTGATCTATGGTGAGAAGGTTCACTTTCACGGCGGGGATATTCTTGCAATGGGGCTGAAAGCATCCGCCTTTGATTGTAATCATCATGCAGTTGTCTTAAAGCTTGTTGTGGGACCTGCTGTTGTGGAACCTGTTGTTGCTGTTGGTATGGTACATGTAAATGATGAGGTTGTTGGGTCAACTTGTCTGCGGAACGAGGGTTTTGACTATAATGAGGTTCAGAAACGGCTCTGTAAGCAGGTGATTTGATATCAGGTTGGCTTTTATAGTGGACATATTCATTTGAAGGTCTTGTAGGGGTATTTGTGCTAATAGAGCTTGTGCTTTTGTTATAATTGAATTTGGAAAAAGTGGACGAACGAGGGGGCAGTGATTTGCGGGAAGAAAGAGACGATGTTGATGAAGACGCCATTGGTTTGTAATTATTACCTGGAGGGTAGTTTTGTTTTGAATGTTGTTGAAATCCAGGAAGCAGTTGGTGGTGTGTCATCGTCTGTTGTTGATGATGATGATGATGTGTTTTCCTGGATGACGATGATCCTCCTGACCTTATGGAATGGCCGTCACTGTTGGCTGATGATGGGGGTCTGTAGACCTCGAACCCAGCTCGTTCGTATACTCCTTTATATTTGTGTTCTGTCTTGAATGGGGGGAATGCTGACTCCATGGGTTTAGACGACTGTTGAGTATCTCTAATAAAATTGGGAAACGACATCATTGTGTACTAAATGTTAGATTGTAAGTGTATTCAAATGACAATGGAAGTCCATAAATGCAAAGTAGAATATAAATATTAACAATTAATCAGTGGTTATTCTCTCTTGGGTTAATTTTTGTGGGACGAGGTGAATATTGACAGGTCAACTTTTGGTAAAATGTGACTTCGATGAGTAAGAAAAAGAAGGGGATATAAAGATACAAATGGAGGTTACGGAGTATTAAAAAATTTTTAAAACCCCTTGTGACACACAAACAACGCTGACAAAGTTGAAACTAAATTATTAATTACGCTAGATCCAGTGCTAATAATAATTTCAAATACGCGAGTCTCCACTAGTTATGGGTCAAAAAAAAGCGAGAGTTATTATTAGTAGCTTAAACTAGACCACCCACCTGGAGGCAGCAAAAAAAAAAGGTCCAAAAAAAAAAATGTGAGCTATTTTTGTATTGTTTTTGTTTTTGTTCTACTTATTGATTTTGTGCAATACGCGAATAAATCTGTACTAAAATTGTGAGGCAAAGCTAGTAAATTCTTGTCATTAGAACAATACGACACCATGCCAAACACGTCAAATTTCAGGGTGGGTTAAAGCTACTTGATGCAAGAAGATGTACCTATCCAAGTTTGTTTCGTTACTCCTGTTTCATGTTGAATAATTTCTCTATGTGGTGAAAGGGATCACAACTGGTTATAGTTGTGTCAGCTAGGTTAGTTACACTGAGATATTGTCCTAAAACAATGAGCCACTAACCAATTTCATTATCTAGTGTGACTTGTTATTGTTGAAAGAAAAAAAGACATTGAACCCTTGCTCTATTAACTTGCTGGTTCATATTGTTCTATTAGTGGTGGTAGCGGCCTGCAACCAAAAAATAACAATAGAATAAAAAAGCACAAGTAGAGTTTCCTAAATTTAAGGAATGTGGATCGTATTTTTTAGGTTAGTTGCAATTTTTCCGAATTGGGAATCTTTCTTTTTTTTTAGCGCGTATTGGTCGCAAATTCCTGAAATGTCTACATACGAACTATTGACGATTTAGGGAAATCAACTTTGATTATTACGTCACGAACTACAATATCTATATGATTTACCTTTATCATTGATAATTTATCCCATGGTTAGGTTTGTTTTCTTGGAAACCACGGAGAATAAAGAAATCAATCCCAATAGAGCTTACTGCTACTTTTCGTAACTTTTCTGGTTGAGCCAAAACAAATGTTTAGACCATTAGAAATGATTTAATCATAAAGTAACCCCATTTTCGTAAAAAGGTTCTGTAGTAACGATTTATGGAAAAAAAGTTCTAAAAAAATCTAAAAATTAACAAGGTTTCGATAATTTATTTGAATTTAAGAAACTCGTCACTTTCCCCACATCGAAGGAACATGGTTACCAACGCTTAAGCGCTATCAAAGATATAACCATGACTACCCCAATATAAAATACTGCTCTATCAACATCGTCTATTACCCCAAAATATCAAACCCCATTAAGTCCCATCACGTGATAAGAAAAACGGGGAACAATAACTTGGCGTGAGAACCTTACTAGGAAATATATAGATTCAAGTGATGGTTATAGACAAGCAAATGAACAACCTATACACGGCCCTTACATTATCACTAATATCTCATAACAAATGTTTTGCAATATCGCATATTTATGATGATGATAAAAGTACGGGATCCCCGGTCATACCTTCCCCCTCCTCCGATATAGTTATGAACAAGTTCACTACTAATGTTCTTATCAACCAATGTCAATTCACTACTGAACAAATAGCAATAATAGATTTATCCAAAGTACACACAACCATTGATTTGATTCATCAGATGACATATACCGATGAAGAGCATAATAATCAAACATACCTTAAAAATATCATCATATGGCGCAACGTCCAACAATTATCATTAACTCAACATAAATCACTATATAAGCTTATTTTACAATTGGATCAATATGAAAAGAACCCATTGGATAATTCACCTATTTCAATCTCGATTGAAGATCAAGAATTAGAAATCTACAAGCCGGAGTTGTTCACAATAATTTTGGTTCTTGATTACAAATTGTACCAGAATAAATTATATGTCTATCTTAAAGAGAAATTTTGGTTTTCTATTAATTATGTAGTAGATGTTGATTTAGCACAAGAAGAAGACACTACCATAGAGAGACATGACTCATATCAACAATATATACTTGATTCACGCAAGAAACTACCCTTGGTATACGTTGCTCCTGATATCAAAAAGTACATATATTCATTAATTGTTCACATACGATGTAATAGGTTAGCATCACTAGCTCCTAAACTGGTGCGCATGCCGACAATGACGATAGACTATGTACTTGATTTATGTAAGGCATTAATCGTATACAAGAACGTACCGGAAATGTATTTAACTCCAGATTATGTTAAGATTGCCATGAGGAAAATAGGGTATTGGTTGGTTGATTGGGAATACAATGAGAAGTTTTGTAAAGACCAGGAAGAGGATGAATATTATAAACGGTTGGAAATAGATATGCTTACTGGTGATTGGTTTGGAAGTGATTATTTCTATGCCAATGAATATATTAAACATTCACGAGCTCAGTTGGATAAAGATAGTCCAACGGGGTTTACTAATAGAATAGTAGAGGATGTTTTAACGTCAGTTAGACCTCCATTGTAAGATATGTTTCTATAAATAGAATTATATAAACCCTTTCGATATCTACAGTTACAAGCATGAGCTTTAATCTAACGTAATTCTCTGCATACAACCACTCAAGTGGTATGTCTGTAGAACATCAAAGCCTTGGGCCCCAGTTTCTGGTACACTTTGCACGACTCTCACCACTGGGAAGGTAACAACAGGGTGGACAAATCGGAGAGAAAAAAAGGGGGATTTTTGTTAGTGACACCCGTCAACAACAACCTCACTCACTCTCACCACCCACACCAAACTACCGAAAAAACTTACAACCAAAATTTCATTCACTTGTTAATTTGTGTTTGTTTTTTTGCCCTCAGGTTTCAATTGATATTCAATTGAGTTTAGCATAGACGAAAGTAGAATAGAAGACAAGGAAGAAGAAGTCAGATAGACAGTTAGACCCACACAAGGAAAGAAAAAGAGAGAGAATTAGTAATGTCGAATGATATCCCTATTGATTTCACTGAATTAACTCAGTTGACTCAATTGGGAATCCAACAAACTTCGTTAGATTTCAAGTCCACCACTTTGGAATCAGACCAATATGTATGTGTACGTGAATCTACCGGTTCAGGTAACTCGGTTGCCATTATTAATTTGAAGAATAATATGGAAACAACGAGAAAGAATATGACGGCCGACAATGCTATTATGCATCCAAAGGAATTCGTCATTTCTCTTAGAGCAAATGGTACCACGTTACAAATCTTCAACTTGGGAACCAAACAAAGATTAAAGGCTTTCACTATGGATGAACCAGTTGTCTTTTGGAAGTGGCTTAATGATCAATATTTAGGGTTGGTTACTGGATCCTCGGTTTACTACTGGAATGTGTTTGATGGTACTAATGATGGTCCAATAAGATTAACTGAAAAGCACCATACATTAGCTCAAGCTCAAATTATAAGTTTTGTTGCTGAACCAGATTTAAATTGGTTTGCTGTAACTGGTATTGCTCAAGAAGATGGTCGTATTGCTGGTCATATTCAATTGTTTTCCAAAACAAGAAATGTATCTCAAGCAATTGAAGGTCATGTGTGTAAGTTTGCTCAAGTATTATTACCAGGTGGTAATCAACCAACTAAGGTTTTCTGTGTTGGTAATAAAAATGCTCAAGGTCAAGGAAATATGCATATTATTGAAATTGATCATGTTGAAGGTAATCCACATTTCCAAAAGAAACAAGTTGATATTTTCTTCCCTCCTGATGCCGCTAATGATTTCCCCATTAGTTTACAAACCTCAGATAAATATGGTATAATTTATGTTTTAACAAAATATGGTTTTATTCATTTATATGATATTGAAACTGGAGCCAATTTATTTGTCAATAGAATTACTGCTGATCCTGTATTCACCGCAACCAGTTTTAATGACGGTACTGGGTTATTAACCATTAACAAATCAGGTCAAGTTTTAAGTGTTGAAGTTTCAAGAGATAAGATTATACCTTATGTATTGGAAAAATTGGCCAATGTTCCATTGGCATTATCATTATCTTCTCGTGGTGGTTTCCCAGGGGCAGAAAATCTTTTCCAACAACAATTTCAAAATTTCTTAAACCAAGGTGATTACACCAATGCTGCTAAAGTTGCTGCTTCATCTGAACAATTGAGAACTCAAGATACTATTAACAAATTGAAGAACATTACTCCTCAACCAGGTCAAATTTCTCCAATTTTACAATACTTCTCTACTTTGTTGGATAGAGGTACTTTAAACAAATATGAATCTGTAGAATTGGCCAAACCAGTATTACAACAAGATCGTAAACCTTTATTTGAAAAATGGTTAAAGGAAGATAAATTGACTTCTTCAGAAGAATTGGGAGATATCGTTAAATCTTATAATGATATTCCCTTGGCTCTTGCAGTTTATATTAGGGCTAATGTCAATATTAAAGTAGTTTCTTGTTTGGCTGAATTGGGACAATTTGATAAAATTTTACCATATTGTCAGCAAGTTGGATATAATCCTGATTTTACCAATTTGATTCAAAATTTGGTTAGAGTTAATCCTGATAAAGCTAGTGAATTTGCTACATCTTTATTAAATTCTCCAGAAACTGCTCAATTAAATATTGAAACAATTGCTGATTTATTTTTCTCACAAAATTATATTCAACAAGGTACAGCATTTTTATTAGATGCTCTTAAGAATGATTCGCCAGCTGAAGGACATTTACAAACCAAAGTTTTGGAAATTAATTTACTTCATGCTCCTCAAGTCGCTGATGCTATTTTAGGTAATGCTATGTTTAGTCATTATGATAAACCTACCATTGGTAAATTGTGTGAAAAATCTGGATTATTTCAAAGAGCTTTGGAACATTATGATGATTTGAAAGACATTAAACGAGTTATTGTTCATACTAATGTTTTACCAAATGAATGGTTGGTTTCTTATTTTGGACAATTAAATGTTGATCAATCTATTGAATGTATTAAAGAATTATTATCAAATAATATGGCTCAAAATTTACAAGTGGTTATCCAAGTAGCTACCAAATATTCTGATTTGATTGGACCTTTGAAATTAATCAAGATTTTTGAAGATTACAAGTGTACTGAAGGATTATACTATTATTTGAGTTCAATTGTTAATTTAACTCAAGAACCTGATGTTGTATTCAAGTATATTCAAGCTGCTGCTAAGATGAAGCAAACCAAGGAGATTGAACGAGTTGTTAGAGATAATAACGTTTATAATGGAGAAAGAGTCAAGAATTTCTTGAAGGAATTCCCATTGGATGATCAATTACCACTTATTATTGTTTGTGATCGTTTTAATTTTGTTCATGATTTGATTTTATACTTGTACAAGAATCAATTTTTCAAGTTTATTGAAGTTTATGTTCAAAGTGTTAATCCAGCAAACACTCCTCAAGTCATTGCTGGTTTATTGGATGTTGATTGTGATGAAAACATTATTAAAGGATTATTAATGTCAGTATTAGGTAGAGTACCAATTGGTGAATTGGTTGAAGAAGTTGAAAAGAGAAATAGACTCAAGATTTTATTACCATTTTTAGAAAAGACTTTAGAAGGTGGATCCAATGATCAAGAAGTTTATAATACTTTGGCCAAGATTTATATTGATTCTAATAATTCTCCAGAAAAGTTTTTACAAGAAAACAATAATTATGATACTTTAGCTGTTGGTAAATATTGTGAAAAGAGAGATCCTTACTTGGCTTATATTTCTTATTCTAAAGGTGGAAACGATGATGAATTAATTTCTATCACTAATGATAATAAGATGTATAAATATCAAGCCCGTTACTTATTGGCTAAATCAGACTTAGATTTATGGAATAAGGTATTGACTGGAGATAATATCCATCGTCGTCAATTGATTGATCAAGTTATTTCCACCGGTATTCCTGAATTGAATGATCCTGAACCAGTTTCAATTACTGTTAAGGCTTTTATGGAGAATGATTTACCAGTTGAATTAATGGAATTATTGGAAAAGATTATCTTGGAACCATCTCCATTCACTGACAATACTTCATTACAAGGATTGTTAATCTTAACTGCCATTAAAGCTGATCCTTCTAAAGTTTCCAACTATGTTGAAAAATTGGACAAGTATGATCCAGAAGAAATTGCTCCATTGTGTATTGATAATCAATTATTGGAAGAAGCCTTTGAAGTTTATGACAAGTTTGAAAAGAGAAACGATGCCATGAAGGTTCTTGTTGAAGATATCATGTCCTTAGATAGAGGTGAACAATATGCTGAAAAATATGATACTTCAGAATTATGGTATCAATTGGGTACTGCACAATTGAATGGGTTACGTATTCCTGAAGCTATTAGTTCATATGTTAAATCAAAGAATCCTGAAAATTTCGCTCAAGTTATTGAAATTGCTGAACATGCCGGTAAAGAAGAAGAATTAATTCAATTCTTGGATATGGCTAGAGAATCATTGAGAGAACCTTTAGTTGATGGTGCTATTATTAATGCATATGCTACTTTAGATAGATTAGGTGATATGGAAAGATTTGTTGCTGGATCCAATGTTGCTGATTTAGAATCCATCGGTGATAAATTATTTGAAGCCAAGAATTATAAAGCCGCTAAGATCTTGTATTCTACTGTGTCTAAGTATGCCAAATTAGCTACTGCTTTGGTCTATTTACAAGATTATCAAGCTGCAGTTGATTGTGCTCGTAAAGCATCCAATATCAATGTTTGGAAACAAGTTAATTCTGCATGTATTGAAAACAAGGAATTTAGATTAGCTCAAATTTGTGGTTTGAATTTAATTGTTGATGCCGAAGAATTACCTGAATTGGTCAAGACTTATGAACATAATGGATATTTCAAGGAATTAATTGCCCTTTTCGAAAGTGGGTTAGGTTTAGAACGTGCTCATATGGGTATGTTTACTGAATTGGCAGTTTTATATTGTAAATATAGTCCTGAAAAGGTTATGGAACATTTGAAATTATTTTGGTCAAGATTAAATATTCCTAAAGTGTTGACTGCATGTGAAGCTGCTCATTTATATCCTGAATTGATTTTCTTGTATTGTCATTACGAAGAATGGGATAATGCTGCCTTGACTATGATTGAACGTTCTGAAGTTGCATTTGATCATAATTCATTTAAGGAAATTATTGTTAAGGCTCCTAATTTGGAAATTTATTACAAGGCTATTCAATTTTATTTGAATGAAAATCCTTCTTTAATTGTTGATTTATTGAGTGTATTGACTGCCAAATTGGATTTACCACGTGTGGTTCGTATCTTTGTTCAATCTGACAATTTACCTATGATTAAACCATTTTTGATTAGTGTATTGGATAAGAACAATTCTGTGGTTAATTCTGCTTACCATGATCTTTTAATTGAAGAAGAAGATTATAAATCATTAAGATCATCCATTGAAAATGAAACCAATAATAGATTCAATAAATTAGATTTGGCCGAACGATTAGAAAATCATGAATTAGTTTTCTTTAGACAAATTGCCGCTACTTTATACACTAAAGAACGTAAATTCAATAAGGCAATTTCCATTTTAAAGAATGATAAATTATGGCCTGATTTATTAAGAACCGTGGCAGTTTCTAAATCCACCAAGATTGCTCATGAATTATTGGATTATTTTGTTGAGACTGGGAATCATGAATGTTTTGTTGCATTGTTATACATTGGTTATGATTTAATTGAATTTGATTATGTATTGGAATTATCTTGGTTACATAATTTAGGTAATTTTATTAAACCATATGAAATATCAATTGCATTTGAAAATCAACAAAAGCTTGATAAAGTTTATAAGGATTTAAAGAAGAGACAAGATGCCGAAAAGAAACAAGAGGATGAACCAACTTCTCAACCTTTGATGATTACTAATGGACAACTTGGATCTAGTGGTATTAGCTATCAAGGTACTGGACTAGGTTTTCAACCAACTGGTACTGGATTTGGAAATGCTTTTTAAAGTAGATTTAAAAAATTAACTTTTTTGTTTTAATAGTTTTTGTTTTGTTTTGTACGTTTTAAAAATAAATATAAGTTTAGTAGAAGATGTGTAGAGAAACAAGCACTACTGCAAAGCTAGTTCCTGATAACTAGAGAATAGAAATATAGGGCAGTTTGAACTTTTATGGCTGCAAAATTTCTGGAACGCCGTACTGTCTTTAACAATTTTTTTAGAACATAACTTGTATATTTGAAATAAGTGCTTCTAATGGAGCTTATGAGAGGCAAGAGGTGTCCAAACATTTGAGATACATAAATGTTCAGGCAGCGATTGTGATTTACTATTTAAAATAGAACAATGCTCCAAAGTAGCACAAAGCATAGAAGCAAAATGATTAGCTAATGGTCTTTCGGAGTAGAAGCAAGCAAACTATACAGTAATACCATATCTATTTTATTCATTTGTATTCACCTTTTATTGATAGACCAATTGTGTTTCATTCATGGCTTATTTGCAACCAGGGCTTTTTTCCGTTTTCTTTCAAAATCTCTTCTCTTCTTTAATTTTATAGCATTTTGTACTCCCCAAATCTTCATTTGTAGGCTTATTATTCCCATTTAAGGAAAATTTCTGCATGTGATGGGATAAGTTAATCGCACAAAACAACAGGGGGATATTTTATATAGACTGGGCTGAATAAAACGGAGAGTAAACTACATAAGTTTGTACTGTATTTTTTTTCAAAAAATCGTGCGTTATGTTATTATTTCTATACAGTTTTTTCAATATTTGACACTACCACTTCAATCTTAGACACCTGTTGAGATAATTGTCTAGTTAGTTCGTCTTTACGAGCTTCTCTTTCTTCAGCAGTGATAAAGCAATGTTTTGCTCTTAATTGCCAATCTATAAAACAATAAAGGAAATAAATTCCAAATACAACACATGAATAATTCATATTACCTAAAGTAACCGGCATAACTGGGGGGAAATTATAAAATATAAATGTAAAAACTGACCAGCAAACCACAATAATATTACAACATAAACCAATATTAAATCTACTTAACCAAAATGGACCTGGTTTAATTTGATTTCTTTTAAAAATTAAGAAAAATGTTGGAATCAGGTATGATATGGATAAGAAAAGAACACAACAAGTTAAAATTGAATTGAATGCAGTTGTGGAACCCAAATAAATAAATCCAATAACTGCATTCCATCCACATGACATTAAATGACTGTTAACCACTGATCCAGTCTTTTGATTGACTTTAGCCCAAATTTTAGAACCAGGTAATCCATTATCTCTTGAAAAACTCCAAGCTAATCTTGCTTGCCAAGTTTGACAGTTAATGTTACAAGCAAATGCTGTAAATAAAATGAGAAATTGTAATCCTATGGCAGCAGCTTTGGAATTGGTTGCTTGATAATAAATATCCATGATGGGTACTCCAGTATTTGAATTGTTTATGGCATCTAAATCCTTAATACAAAAGAACATCGCAATTGAATATGAGAACGATGTAATGAATCCAATAATAACTGTACCTATGATTGCCTTGGGGACATCAGTTCTTGGTCTTGATGATTCTTCAGCAATGTGGGTAGCAGCATCCAAACACAGGAAACTCCAATTGGGATTGATTAATCCAACAAAGAAGGCAATTGCACTTGAACTCCAACCGGTACCATTTGTAAATTCAGTAAATACGAATTTTGGAGACAGGAATTCCCCACCTGACATTGATAATACCACTATAGTAATAATGCAAAAGGAAGATAATGTTATATATAAAGATGCTTTGGAGATATGAGGAAGTGGACCTTCATAAACATTGAAAATGACCAACATAAGATTGGCAACTTCATAAACAAGAAACACTTGCCATTTTTGTACCTCTTTCTCAGGATGACTAATCATATACATACCAACTACTGAACTTCCAATTGTTACCGTGACTGCAGCCGAAGTGAATACCGCTCCAGCCCAAGCTAATGAACCACATAAATATGACAGAACGGCAGCATATTTCTTGGGGGCGAGTTTTTGAGTCCAATAATATTGACCACCTGAATTAGGCATAGCACTTGCCATTTCACCCAAACTTACGGCAACACACATTCCAATAGAAGCAAGAATAATAATCCCATAAATAATCAACATTGGTCCCCCACTATTAATACCGGCAACAAGTGAAGCAGAAATACCATACCAACTATTAGTTAATCCAAAACCAACTCCTAAAAGTGAAAGCAAACTAAAGTTACGTCTCAATTCTGGAGTATACCCTCCTTCTTCAGCAAGTTCTAGATTGGCCCTAGCTTCTTCCAAGAGGTGAGCTGCTTTCTTGCTATCGGCAAGGGCTAATTCATCTAGATTACCACCGGCCTTACCATAAGCTGCATACACGAGAGCGTCATCATTACTGATGCTACTTACTTGATATATTTCTGTCTTTTCTAGATTCTTTTCAGAAGAGTTTTTCATAGTTAATTGTACAAATAGTTAATTTGTTACGAAATGGAGGCAGGTGGGTGGTGTTGAAAAGCTCCAAAGTCATATTTATTTATATGGTTTGGATGGTTAAGATAAGCGTTTAATTACTTAATCAAGACTGTCGGAGAATATCAATATATGAATAGAATATCCAGAAAATCAAAGGACAAAGTTTCAGATGGGAAAGGTGTACTTAAAAGAGTTAATCTATTAAGGTTCGGTTGATAAGATTGCGAAAAAATATCCTATTGAAACAAAAAGATAACAATAGAAGTTAGTCATATTAAGTAATTTTTCCCCGATGTTCAAGATCAAGGCAAAGTTCCCGAATATGTGATTGTTCTATTGCATTGCCCTCCTACATATTGTCGGTTGTATTTGATGTTTAAAAAGTGGAGGTTTAAAAAGTACGGCGGGGACGAAGTACAATGGGTTAAATATGAGCCTTTGGGGGAAGGGAGGGGAGAGAGGGGATCGAAAAAGAGGAGGAGAAGGAGAGGTTGTCGTCAATTATACTATTATAAGACGAATGCTTCTATAGACTATATATAATTCCAGACGAAATACAAGTAAATAAGTCTAAACATATCCTGTTTACTTTGAAATAAGTGGAATTTTTTTAGGTAAAGTTGACGTAAATAAACTAATCTTATCTCCAGATATCCGTAAACCATATCCGCGGGGATTTTTTTTCTAGGTATTTTTATTCAATTATCTTGTGTGTAATCAAAGTCTTGATAACTAATCGAAACTTTTTAATTATATCATTAATGTTACAATCTTTTAGAATACTCTGACAAAATTTTAATGTTTGTTTATCAGGGGAATTTGAATGGAAAGTACAAATTTCAATTGTATCAAGAGAAAGTTTCAACTCAAGTATAAGCTTCCGAACTACCGGTTGTTTAAATGTAATTAAGATTCGTTGACATGACAAATCGCGGTCAATATTCAGAATTATTGCATCTGTGTCACTGTCAAGATTGAACTGGGTTCTCGTTAATCGTAGTAATTGATCTAATTTATCATGCTTGTATTGAATTTTAATTAGGAAATTGCGTACTAATGTACTAAGTTGTATTATAGATTCATTCAGATCATCAAGAATCTTATTGTACTCAAGTAATGGAACATAGCTCGGTAATGTATGTTTATACACCGACCATATTTTCCCTTCTTCCGTTAGCAGTTGTTCTTTATCTGAATTGGATATAATGTTGTTTTTCTGTAGGATCATATAATGCGGAGTCTTAAACGTGTTTGTAGACGTAGAATATGTATCGAACCTTATACCCAAGAGTTCGTCTTCTGAGTATTGATTTACTGGGAATGCCGTAATTCCAGTCATACGAAAGATATTTTCATAGAGAATATTTTCTCGAAGTTCTAGATCTTGTTGAATTGGAGTGGTATGGTCTGTTGCGTCGTGACTTTCCATATCAGTGTCTTCCTCTGGTTCCTTAAAGTATGAGCTGATGCTAGGATCAAAATGACTATGTTTGATAATATCCGGTATATCAACAATAGCCGGCTCTTTAACTTTATGATTCGTTTGCTGTTGTTCTATTTCCTCTTCTAATGTTTTGATCTCTTGCAAGAGTTCATCTTGAGTGTTTTGCAACAGGGCAACATCTGTACTTAAGGATGTTATATCCTGCTGTAAAACTTCAACTTCTTTACTTAATACAGTTGCTTCCATATTTACAAGTGTAGTTGTATTGTCGTGGCAGCTTATACCTTTCTCCTTATTGGTTTACAGATCCACCTTTGTTGTTGTTGTTATTGTGTTCTGCACCAATGCGCGTCTTTTCAGGTACAGAAAAAGTGGTCCCAATTTTTAAACACTATTTTTAGAATCTCTATTTAGGTTTGCAACATTAACCTTCGACAATGGTATCATTTGCTAATGTCTATTGGTCATCAGACTACAAATCATCCATTGATCAACTTCAACAAGAATCAACAACATCCTTGATTCAATTACATGACCTCCGGAAATTAGTTTTCAGTTATATTGGTTATTTTACTAATAATTCGGAATACCTTGAGAAATCCCTGAATGAATTATTACCAAGATCAAGTCCGTTTAATATCACAGCTGGTAGTGTTGGTAACAGTCCTACTCGTAGGAGAATAGTCAGTGCCCTGGTGGTTGCCCTGGAACTGGCCCAGAACACGCCCCAACCTGAACTGGTTCAACTGGTTACAATGTCAACTGCATATAATAATTATATTAATCATATGAAATTTGATAGTCAATTATTGATTCAAATGGCTTCAATTATAGACCAAGATGTATTAGAAGAAATTACTCAATTTTTAAAATTTCAAGAGCCAAAATTAAAGGGAGAAGTTTCAAGATTGCAAGGTATTCACTTGGAGTATTTGACTAGTGTTAATAAGCTTGATAAGTTGAAACTGAGACATCAAGAACAACTTCGATTAAAGGAGTTTCACGAAAGTGTGAAACTGGAAGAGACCACGGAAGAGCATAGTTTTGTTGAGGAGGATATTTCTGTTCAGGAAGAAGAACTGAATTCTATTGAAGAAGAATTCGACTTCCCGATAAGGTTAGCCACGGGTTTAATTTCCAACATGGAAGAATTACGTGATTTGCTTGTTCAATTAATTGATAAAGTTCCTATAGTTAAACGGAAGATCCCTATACCAGGTTATAAAAATGAAATATTCAGTAGTGATTCGTTATGTTTAATTGTTGGTAAATTAAGATTTCGAGGATTTACACCTTCTCGAATGAATTTAGAAAAGTTTGGTCAAAGTTTAATTGATTTGAATTTGATTACAACTAGTCAATTTTTAAATCTGAAGAAATTTAAAAGTGAAGGAATGTGGTTTGAATGGCTGGATTTAGCCTATGAAGTTTTGAATTCTAATATTCCTATAGAATCGGACAATTTAAGTACAACCACTTCGGTGTCTTCGTCAGGTCAAGCTAAGTTTCAAACTGAAGTTGCCGAAACTACTAAACGATTAAATGCAATGTTTAACTCTGTCAAGAGTTCAATTATGAAAACCAATCATGATGAACTTTTAATTGACATTCAACAGAAATATGAACAAGAGTTGTTAACTATTGAAGAATTAAAATATCGACTTGAACAAGGAATTTTTGAGGCAAGTCAATTCTTACAAGGGTTTGAAACGGCAAAGATTGAATTGGTTTATAAAAGTTTATCTCGATTACTGGAAATTTTAAATCGTTTCACTCATAAACAAGCAGAAACTTTAGAGCATTTTTCACAGGATTTCCTTAAACGAATAAACAAGTCAGTTAATTATAAACATGACTTACAAATATTGGTTGAGAAATTCTCTACTGGTATTTATTTCCCTGGTCCAAATTCAAATAATCAAAACTTGAAATATCAATTCAATTTATTCAAGGATATTCCATTACAATTACAATTAGGTCAAGTGGAATCACCAATATTAAGTATTAATTCAATTCCATATATTTTATATCAAGCAATTAAACTAGTTGAGAAACATCCTGATTTAACACAAGTTCAAGAATATTGGATCTCTGCAATAGATCATCAAACAAATTGGAATATGAAACAAGATATAATTATGATTATTTCAAATTATACTCCTGATTTAACTGATGAAATTTCAAATGAGCGATTAATTCAATGGGAATTCATCAAGAAAATTATTGAATATTTACAAACAAGGACTATTGAAGATGTTGTATGTTTTATAAAGAGTTGGTTATTGGAAATTAGTGATTCTTGTATTCCATTTGTGGTGTATGATTCAATAGTTAATATTTATCAAGGTAAGCAAGAACATGATACAGTTGATGAGTTGGTCAAACTGCTCTGTTCAATTCCAAGAAGTAATCTTGCTAGTTTGATATTTATAATTGAACATATTTGTCATGTTTTCCAATTGACTGTTATTTCAAAATATCAAGAATCAGATGAAATCGATCAAGAAGTTACCGAAGAAAACACAACGGATGTTTCAAACAAGTTAAATTCTATGGATTTGATTGGTGCTGTTCCATTTGTACATCTTATAATGAGACCATCTGTAGTTAAGAATTCCACTGGTTTTAAACCACCAATTGAAATATATGGAAAATTTCTTGCTGATTTATTAAAATTAAAAGTTAGGTTAAACTTACTAACTAAATTAATTGATAATGAAACAAATATAAAACAAAAGAGATTACAAACTGAAAAGAATGGACTTTCATTGAAAAGAGTTTCGTTGGTGGTTCCAGAAGTAGATATAACCATACCAAGTACACCAACAAAGGAACAGACTAGTTCAGGTACTTTGCTAAAGAGTCCCCGACCAGTCAGTGGAGAATTCTCATTAAGACCATTTAGAACAAAGGCAACACCACAACCTTCACCTCGAGGATCTCCTAACCATACCAGAGAATCAAGTCCAACTAGACCTCATAGTGGTAGTATTAGTACATTACTTCCACCTACAGTTAAATTAGAATAGTACTATTATTTATATATATATATATACAAGCTTTAACGCAACTTTTTCCGTTCAGATCTATTCATGGTTATCTTCTCTAATTTTCGAAGTTGTTTAAATCCAAATTTAAACAATACAAATAATCCAATCATAGATACAATAATCACCACTTCAAATCCACCTGAAGTTTCTTCAATAAAGTTTTCTAAATTCATACCATACAATGCAGAGATGTACAATACTACCCCCATTGAAAGTAAACCCGTACTAAACTTCAACCCTAATAACATTAATTCATTTCTATTTGAATCAAGCACAATATTAATAATCTCTTCCGTGGTTTTAATTTGTGATTTTAAATTCTCCATAGTTTGCACAATCTCGTCGGAAGTCTTGTAATATGATTCTAACAACATTTCAACCTCAGCATGGTTAGACCCTTGTCGGAACAAACCCTGGTGTTTATGAGTTAAATATAAATCATTTAGTAGATCGTCTCGTTCGAGTACATCTTCAAGTAGGTCCCTTATCAAACTGGCTTTTCTTTGAAATTGGGCGATTTTCTTTGATTGAATTAATAAATATCGTAATTTATATCGTTCAATAGAATCATCCAACCCAGCCAAAATATGTTGCAACACAGTTTGATGAACTTTCATTTCAATAGTTAAATTTGAAATGGCACTGATTAAAATCGCCTCTAATGCCCGAAACTCATATGGTAAACTACTACTATCCGCTAATTTACCCCCCATTTCCTTAAGAAATGTCAGATGGGAATATGAATCTTGACCGGAGTGGACATTTGCATTGGTATTATCAAACACTACAACCATATCGTGTTTAATCATAGCTCGGATGTTTAGTATATTTAAAAGGATGCTGTCTTGACGAGCGACTATTGAAGGGACAATATCTAAATTGATATTACTGGTGGTGTTGGGATGTTGATGATGTCGAGATAATTTCCGGAAATCTCGAGGTACTAAATTATGTTGTTTCATAAATTCCGATTTCCGAATATCTTTACCATGATGGGTCATATTACCGAATTGGTCAAATATCGTACATCGTATATGTTCATTTTCTAAATGTTGTTTTGTCACTGATAAAGTTTTCAGAATGAATAAATCTTGAAATGTTTCTCGAGGTGGGTGTTTAGGGATCGATGGTGGGGGGATGGTCTTAGTTTTACTCTTTACTAGTTTGGTCAAGCCGGTTGTGATTTGTCTTAGCTGAAGCGACGACGCTAGTCGCAACGCTTTGGATGTTTGTATTATTGTTCTATTCATATCGCTGAGCTGAGCTGAGCTGAGCTGCAGATGAAGGAGAGATGGAAATAATTTTCGATATTCCCAAATAGGCAATCAAATCATTTTTACCGAGACCATACAAAAAACAGCAACAAAGAACAAGATAACAAGAGAACATTAACCCGGTAATTGACTATGGAATATGTCTCAATAAACTCAGCGGATGATCTTGAAGTATATGAAGAAGTAGGTCGTGGAGGATTTGGTATAGTATATCGAGGAATTATCAAACATACCCAACAAGAAGTAGCTATAAAACAAATTGATCTTGAAAATGATACTAGTGACATAAATGAAATTGTTAAAGAAATTCAAATCATATCTGAATGTAAAGCTTCTCCCCAGATAACTCATTACTACACTAGTTTTGTACGAAATTATAAACTTTGGGTTATTATGGAATATATTGATGGAGGTTCAATATTTGATATCTTGAAACCGGGAGGTATATCTGATGAACAAACAATATCAATAATTATCAAACAAATACTACTAGCGTTGCAATACTTGCACAACCAGGGGAAGATCCATCGAGATTTAAAATCTCAAAACATTTTAATTTCTAAAACAACAGGTAATATTAAATTAACTGATTTTGGAGTTTCAACTCAATTATCTTCAAACTTTTCTAGAAGAAATACTACAGTAGGTACTCCATATTGGATGGCACCAGAAGTCATTGTAAATAACAACGGACATAGTTTTAAAGCCGATATTTGGTCCCTAGGTTGTTGCGCATATGAATTATTCCTGGGTAAACCTCCTTTACAAAACAATTATTCTCCAATGAAGGCCCTAACTTTGATTTCTAAATGTCGCAAGGATCAAGATTTTATCAATCTAATTGGAATTTCACAATTAAATTGTTCAATTGAATTTAAAGATTTTTTAACCAAATGTTTTAAAGAAAATTATCAACAACGATATTCAGCTAATAAATTATTACAACATAATTTTATAACAAAGTATCAACATGATGGTAATTTAGTAAAACAATTAATTACAAGAAAACAAGCCTGGGATGAAAAGAACCAAGATGTTAAAAGTCATCATTTTTATATCCCAACCCAAGTACAACCAAAACAGAGAAACAGTAGTAATAACAGTAATATAAAATGGAGTTTAGAAGATGACACATTAACACCAAAACAAAATAAATATTTAGAAAATATTCAACCGGAATTTAATCGTGTATTAACCAAAGTGGTTAATAAATTAGAGACTAGAAATAACCTAACTTCAGAACAAAGTGAATTGTTGAGTTTATTAAATGAGAATTTTAATAAATTGCTTTGTTTTGTGGAAGAAGGTGGTAATAATAATAAAATTATAATATTTCAATATTTGAAATATTTCTTAAAGGAATTAACTAAAGAAAATGACAATAGAATTGGACAATTGTTACAAAAATTAATAATTCCATCAAATTTAATAAGATCGGATAGTACTACCACAACCACAAGTAATAGACGACCACGACCAACAGGCAATAGCGTACCTGGATCACCCCAAATTTCAACCACCAAGTCAATATCACCCGCTTCTTCTTCACCGGTATACACCACTCAATTTGATGAAATTGAAAATAGTTTACTTAATTCTTGGATTGAAAGTTTGAAAGATTACACACCAAAAAAAATAGACAAAAAATAAACCAATTTTTCGAGACAGCATTTAAATAGACATTAAATAAACACACAATTTATATAGAACAGCATTTAAAAACAATGGGAGTTCTAGACACTGCCCAGTGTTCCATTCCCGACTTGTATAATTTAAAATATTCCCTTAATTCAACATCATCCATCAATTCAATTCGAATTTCTCCTGATGGTAAAACATTTGCTACATGTTCTTCAGATACAATTATTCGCATATATGATCTACTTACTGGAACTTTAATAGCTCAATTACAAGGACATACCAAGGGTATTTCCGACATTGTATATTCCCCAATAAACTCCAACATTATAGCATCATGTTCTGACGATTTAACTATCCGACTTTGGTCAATTCAATCCAAAAAATGTATTAAAATATTACGCAAACATACATATCACATAACAAGATTAAAATTTGTATCCAAGGGGAATATCCTAATAAGTGGATCTGCAGATGAAACAATCACAATTTGGGATATAACATCCGGAAGGATCCTAACTACATTGGCAGCTCATTCTGATCCAGTTAGTTCCATATGTTTAACACCTGACAATTCAATGATTATAAGTGCTTCATATGATGGATTAATGAGATTATTTGATTTAGAAACAAGTCAATGTCTTAAAACTTTAACTTATAATGCATCTCATGGTACTGCTACTGCATCTACTAATGATGTTTTAAATTTCCCCATTTCAAATGTAGAAATTTCTCCCAATGGTTTATATATCTTGAGTTCAAGTCTAGATGGATTAATTCGATTATGGGATTATATGAATAATAAAGTAATTAAAACGTATCAGGGAGTAGAAGGTACACCAATAAGTGAACATTTCAATTGTGGAACTAAATTTATAATTAAAACAAATACACCGAAAATCGTTTCTGGGTCAGAAAAATCAGGAGTTTTAGTATGGGATATTCAAACTAAAGAAATTGTATATCAATTTAATAATGGGAACGATGTTGTTTTTGAAGTTGATGTATTCGATCAAGGGAGAATTTTGATGAGTTGTAGTAGAGATGGGATTATTAATGTTTTAGAATTGAATGAAAAGTATATAAAACGGGAACAGGAAGATGAAGATATTACGCAGACTACTCGTGATGGAACTCCTTTTGAAAAGGAGTAACCTCCCCATTTACATCATAGAAAAAGGCACTTATTTTATAGAATTAACTAATATCTTAGATTGTAAAAGCTTGAACCCTGAAAACTCACCTTCAGGCGCCCCTAAGACTATATATTTGCATTGTCAACTTGTGTCTAGAGATACTCTTTTTGCCCGCAATATTCTTGCGACATTTTTATCACCACTTCTACCTCCCCCAAAAAATCTCATTTATCAGGAATAAACAAGCCACTGCTAAACCCGCACACTCCACATCACATCACACTCCCACACACCCACAATGGACCATTCAAATCATTTATTTAGAATCAACGCTTCAATGTTCCGGTTACCCAAATCGGCAAAATTACGAGCATTCGGAGTTTATTTATCTGGAGCATTATTTGCCATTGGATTTTGGTCAATAATTGATTCAGCAATATATCTGAAAACCGTCAATGCATCAGATGTACATGTTACATTCATTGATTGGATCCCATTTATATGTTCCACTTCGGGAATGTTGATTGTGAATTCAATTGAAAAATCAAATTTATTTCAAGATTCAAATGTATCATTTATGAATGGTGGTAATTCAAATGCTTGGGCCGCAAGAATTATATTATTCTTGGGATTTTCATTATTGGCGGGTGGTTTAGCTGGTAGTTTTATGGTTTTCATTTTGAAATATTTATTAAAACATTATACGTTTCCTACATTGGGGATGGGAGTTTCTAATATTATATGTAATGCATGTATTATGTTGAGTTGTATTGTTTTATGGTTATCTCAAAACATTGAAGATGAATATAGTTATAGTTTAGCTTTATAGGTACTACGTGTGAGTAATTAGTCATATATATAACATAAATGCAGAGAAAAATGAAGCAAGAACCAACTGAGGTGGGTGCCTAAGCTATAATAACATCTATAAAAGAAAAAATAGTAGTAGTATAGGTAATAATATATGTACTTTATATCTATCAGGGCTACCTTATTATCAACTCATCTTTTAAAGGTCCTAATAATTGTAACTCCAAATCACTAAAATTAAATAAATCTAAAACAATTGGTTGTGAAGATCCTCTAGGATAAACTTTAAATTCTCTCGTTTTTAATTCATTAAAGAATGGATGTATTAATACTCTTCTTGGACTTGGTCTAACTTCTGGATCATAAACTAATATCTTCAATAATAAATCAATTGCATCTGGGGGGGAATTACTAAAAATTTGTTTAAATCTTTCCTCAACACTACAATTAAACAATTTAGAAGTATACATATTCCCCCGATAATTCGGATTACTTTTGAAGAAAAATGTATTTGGTGGTGGTCCTAATAATTTTGCAATTTCACGTAATTGAGTTTCAGGTGATTGACCTTGAAAAATTGGTTTACCTAAAAACATTTCGGCAACAACACATCCCAACCCCCAAATATCAATCTTTGTAGTATATAATGTACAACCAACAATCAATTCAGGTGATCGATAATATCTTGAACATATATAACTAACTGAAGGTTGATTTGGCTCCAACTTTTTTGCTGATCCAAAATCACAAATCTTCAACTCCACAGTATTTGGATCAATTAAAATATTCAGAGGTTTTATATCTCGATGAGATATTCCAAATCCATGTAAATAAAGCATAGCTCGTGTCAATTGGAAAGTATATGCCTTCATATGGGGATAAGGTATGGTATATTTTGATTGACGATAATATTTAATTTCCGCTTGTAAATTAGAAGGTAAACATTCCATAACTAAATTTTGAAATATTTCTCGAGTATCTGAATTTGGTTTATCAAAGAAAAATCTCAAACTAACAATATTTGGATGATTTACTAATCGTAAAATTTCCAATTCTCTTGATTTATATTCAGTTTGTGCTGGAACTCGCTTAATAGCAAATGGACCTAACCATTGACCATCATGATTATTATTTATATTTGGATCAGAATATTTTAATACTGCTTCAACAACAGTTCCAAATGCACCTTCTCCAATTCGTTTAATTTCCTTGACGGTCATGGAATGTACTTCTGATGTTTGATTATTAACCACTCGATCCATGGTATATTCTTGCATATGTGCTGAAGCTTGCGGCATGATGATAAAAATGTATTATGCGAAAAAAAGACGGGAGATGCTAAAACTTTAATCAAACGAACGACCCTTTAAATATTTACAACTGTTCAAAAGGGTGGCAACTAATAATTATCGGGTAGTATAAACAACAATCGTACACTTTTCCTGTGTATAGTGTGGCGAAACCAATTGTGTCTTGTGAATCTGTGCGTGTATAATTTTTGATGATCCTCCCCCCTTTTAAAATTTGTGTTGTCAGGGTGAAATCAATTGATGATTGTTGTTGATACGTGAGTCAGAATATAACTTTCGACGGCGGGATTTTCTAAATTTCAGAATTGTAATTCCACAAATTTGAATGCTGAATGGTAAGGTAGTAGGTATGGGGTGAAAGACAACCGTTAAAAATACGTTGTATTGTTAATTGATGTTGATTGAGTTTTTTGAATGACCTTTGGTTGATGTTTGTTGTTATGAACTGCTGTCTTGAATTTTATTTTTGTTTTGGTTTGAGATTTAATTTTTTGTTATTATTGGCGGCTTTTTTTTTTCTGCTGTCTGGTAGCGTTGAATGGCTGTGAAAAAGATAAGCCTTGCCTTGAATGTTCGTCTAATTTGTCGTAGGTAGTAGAGGTACATTGCAGTTTGTGGATTCAAATTAATAATAACTTATCTAATGTTTTGATGTTTTGATATTCTCTCAGTTGATGTGTGTGTTAAGTAAATATTGAACAATTTTGGTAAGCAAGTTGGAAAATAAAGATTAGACGAAGTAAAATCATACACTTGTCGAGTTATCTTTATATAACTACAATTGAATTTAACAAATAAGTTATCTTGTTTCAAGCTTGGTTCAAATGCTCTATAAGATTGTTTTACGAAATTTTCCAGCGATACAATAAGTGTACTTTTCGATCTTATATTAAGAAGTGGTCTGACATTATCTCCAATCTGTTTTGGTGCAAACATTTCCTGTTAGTAACCATTTGTTATAGTTGTAACATATTTAATGAATTAAACTTACTCAACCTGGTAGTTGACAGTTCTTAAACATTTACTAAGTTTAATGCTAGTGCATGCCCCGCTAGTCTTAAAATAATTGTTAACCAATAGAAAAACACCCGCTTATCTTGAAAGTAAGGTTTTCTTTAAATTCCCCTTATAGGTTTATAGTTTTTACTAATTTGTATATCTTAATCAGAGTCAGTTTCAATAATAAAGTTTTCTAATAAACACCTTCATATTGCAACATTTAATTCCTTTTTTGCAATTGTGTTTTATTTTTTCTACCCGCGAATTAGTTCACCAGAAAATTTTCAACATATAAAACCAAACACAGCTAATATCAAGAAGTTGTACCTATAAACCCCTTTGATTGTAACAGGGTAACTATTTATAATTAATTATCCATCCTAATACACACATACTATGTTTTCGAGGATAGTTAAATCTGCATTGAATGGATCCAGAATCCAATCTCCCCTGATCATCAACAACATCAACTCCATCAGAACAATTTCTTCTGGTTCTATTCTTAATGCTCAACCAATTAGAAGAGCCAAGAAACCTCTTCAAAGCATTAATTGGCTAAAAAATGATGAAAAAGTAGTTGGTTGGAAAATATATGCACAATTTTCAAGTAATAACACCAAGGCAAATGTAGTTGCCGTTGTTGAAGATACTAGATTCTTGGAAAAGAATCCAAATTTATCCCATAATGAACAAGTTATTTATTATTTACAATTACCTCATAGAGTAGTATATTCATTGACTACTGGTCATTTAGGGTTTAGAGGTGTTCAAAGAAGTGAATATGAAGCAGGATTTCAAGTTGGATCTAAATTATTTAAAACAATTCAAGATCGGAATTTATTTGGCCCAACTGATAAAGTTGAATTAGTATTGAAGGGGATGGGGAAAGGTAGAGAAGCATTTACGGCGGCTTTGTTGGGTAAAGAAGGTCAAGCTCTTCAAAAGAATATTGTTAGAGTAAGTGATGCAACTGTACTCAAATTTGGTGGTTCTCGTTCAAAGAAACCTCGTCGTGTATAGATGGTGTATATATCCTTGTAAATAAACAAAAGTATAATAGTCATAGTGATGATCTTATTATGGATGAAAGTTATCCCACGTATTTGTGTGGTGATTTTGTTTGCAGTTTTATTTGTAAGAAACTTAAAGACCAGTACAAATTTAGTGACGTTATATATCCTAGGGCTCAAACCCTAACCCAAATATTATTGCACGTGCTAATCCTGTATAATAATTTTAGCTAAAACAATACTGATTATTTTTTCCCCTGTATGTTTTTTCTTTACAGTAGTCAACCTTAACTAAAAGTCGCACTGTAAGGCATTTCCAAGCGCTACCAAATCCCAACCTTTTCACCAAGGAAAAAAAAACCTCCGCCATTAGTCGCATTTTGTTAGTGTGCAATTTTTTCAAAGTTGATTTTTATTAGGGTGAAATTTTTTTTTTCTTTTAATTTCTATTTCTTGTTTTATATTAGCAAATAATCAACAGTAAAAATGGCTCGTATGTTATACAACGAATATAGAAGAGGAAGATAGATTACTATGTGAATGATGTTGAGAAGGAAGGAATATCCGTGAACAGAAGAGTTTGTCAAAAGGGCCTGTGAAGACCCATCGTATTTGAATAATAGAACAGAAAAATTGTGAAGGACAGAGAATCTTGAGATGTGAATAGAACGTATCCCTACAAAGAAACGTATCAACATAAGATGAAAAACGTATACCTACCACATTTGATAATCTACTACAACACCCATATGGTGCGCCACTACATTATAAGTCTAAGCAAGAGAATACCCAGTCAAAGTAAACATCACAAATTCAAAGTAAAAAATTCTTCGTTTAAATATTTGAGAACCTTAATACTAACATTTACTTTTAGCAAACACTAAAGCTGCTGCTGCTAAGAAGTCTGCCTTGAAAGGTACCAACGCCAAGAAGGCTTTAAAGGTTAGAACTTCTACTACTTTCAGATTACCAAAGACTTTACAATTAACTAGAAGTCCAAAATACGCCAGAAAGTCAGTTCCTCATTACAACAGATTGGATGCTTACAAGATTATTGTTTCTCCAATTGCTTCTGAAACCGCCATGAAGAAGGTTGAAGATGGTAACATCTTAGTTTTCCAAGTTGATATTAAGGCCAACAAGAACCAAATCAAGGCTGCTGTTAAGGAATTATACAATGTTGATGTCCAATACGTTAACACTTTAATTAGACCAAACGGTACCAAGAAGGCTTACATTAGATTAACTGCTGACCACGATGCTTTAGATGTTGCCAACAGAATTGGTTATATTTAAATTATTTACGTTATAATAATATAATTAAAACACGACGACACCTATATAAAGGAAGAGTGCTCTCCTCCTTTGTTCATCTACACTTGTATTTTACGGGAAAACCCATTTTGATAATAAAAATTAAATATAAAGATCTTTTCTTTAACCTATTTACTCTAAAAGACTTTCTAACGTAGAGTTGAAAGTCCAATATGCTAAAGTCATAGAATTATCAACCTCTATTTGTTTAACAATTCTTTGCAAAACTATCTTCTTTGTCCTGTTGTCACGAAGCAATTTAAGAACGTCAGATTGGGCCTTTTCCATATTTGGATAAATTTCTTCAACTTCTCTAATTCCGAAAAACCGACATAAATCTTCTTCTTGTCGTAAATCAACAAACATTGTTGTTTTACCAGAACGTACCACTAATTTGAATGGAGTTATTTTCATTGTGCGTAAATATGGTTTGATTATAAATGGTTTAAATGGAATCATACCTACGAATTCAGCTTCAACTTGATATAATTTTCCTAAATGAGTTTCTGCATCTAAACCCTCTTCTGCTATTATATCTTTTAGCGTGGTTATGTTAAAGTGTTGATTTGTATGCGCTATGGAGTTGGTTGGAGTAGGTGAAGTTCGGACTTTTGCGTTGGGAGTTTGAAATATTGATTCTTCGTCCTCGTCTTCGTCTTCCTCAATCATACTCATTTCAGTGTCTTTATTTATTTGCGTATCTGGAAACAACTCATCCTTTATTTGCGTATCTGGAAACAACTCATCCTGAGAATCTTCTCCTGTAGATTTATATAACAAATTAGCTCCATCTTTTGTTCTCCTCTTTTTCGAAGATGGACCTTCTAATTGAGATTCAACATTTCTAATAGAGTCGTCATCAATACGATATCTTGTCAAATTATACTTACTCCACACTTTTTTCAAACCTTCTGGATCTTGAATATTCTCTTGAAGTAAACGCAATAACCTATAAAATAGAAGTGAATCGTTAAATAATTGATATACACCATTTGCATCTATCGCCAATTCTAACTTAGTACAAGTTGCGCTAATCACACCTTCTCTTTCATAAATATCAAATTCAATTTTGCCAAACATGAAATCTTCATCGAGGCCATTTTTACGCGTATTGATATATTCACCCGGTTGTCTTCTTTCCGCAATCAGTTGTTTTATATATGAATGAATTGTTTTTGGTATAATGCAGGAGAAAAGTGATCCTTGAGGGCTATAAAATCTCCCAATGTTGAATTTATATTCAGATCTTAATTTGTTGTCAATATATGCTGATGTTTGTTTGATTTCAGTTAAATCAGATATTACAATTGATGTTTGATCTTGGAATTGGGTGGGGATTACAGCAAGGAGAAGAACGGGAAGTTTTGCTTTATATTTCCCACCTCGAACATCAGAGACCAGCGGGAGGTCGCTTAGGCTTGTAATTGGATCAAGTGTCATTTGTTATACTTTATTGAATCGCGTTTGATTTTGTTTTTGAATATTCTCAAAATTGTTTTGGCCTGCCAATAATGTCTCGCCTACTATAAAACTTGGTGAACAGATTTATTAACTGGAAGCCTCAAGAAAGATCTATATAATTATTGGGAAAATGCCTCCTATCTCCTTATGTAGACTACTCGGCATTCCGAGTTCTGTTATTTACTCACAAATATGTCGTTCTAACGCGTGATTAATGTCGCTACGACCAAATGTCTCCATTCCAATTCTTAGCTGCAAAAAAAGAGTAAGGGAAATTCTCGCAATTTTCATCGCATGCCAACCAGTATTAAACAATCACTAAGAATTAAATTTTACTAGCATTATATATTCAAAGGCTTCATAGGAATGTAGAATCTACTGCATTAGTTAACTATTAAAAATGAAAAGAACTTCACTAGTGTAAATAATAGTAAAGAAAAAAGACACTAAAACTAAGAATAGAGTAGATTGACAATTCAGTCAAGTCTTCTCGGTACTTGAATTATCATGTTTTTAGGATAGTATTTGAAAAACAAAAGGGTCACAAGGTATACACACATTGAACAGCTTAGATAATGCTCCTATCGTCTATATTATATTTCTTATCATTTGAAGAAGTATATCTTATTGATGCGAAATGAGAAATTGTAGTTTAATGTCAGTATGAATGGTTAAGGATGCTAGTTATATAAATCTATGCCCCTGTATATAATACCCAGAATCATAAATATAATACTAGCCACCCTCAAAGAATCCAAGTCACGATCGACCAGAAACCCAACCACGTTAACAATGAGGCCAAATATATCAGTTGTTTGGTACTCGTGTTATTTCGTTCTAGTAATAAGGTCAATAAATTTCTCCTTTGTTGATTCAGGAATTCTACAAGCTGACAGTAAATTTTTCTTCATTTAAGTTTTCACGAAATCAAGTTCTATTTAATATAAAACCAATTTATATATATCCAGAAACCAAATAAAAGAATAGCAGGTGTGAAAAGATACCAATTGCGGCTTATGAACAAACTTAAAATAAGAACTAAAAGTGTTAATCCATGAACAACTTTACGTTGGTTGCCAATCTTATCTAGTTTTTTCATTTCCTCGATTAAAATCTTATTCAACTCCTTTTCTTTTTCTGTCAGCTCTTTAGAAAAACTTATCAAAGTTTCCAAAAGGGAATACAACAAAGTAATAATATCCACTAGGTCTTTTTGAAGATTTCCTAGTATTATACAATGTTTTACTAGTACAAACAACTCTTCAACCAGAACTTTATGTGATCTTGAGGGAGTCGTACCTTCAATTCCTTCTCTTACCTTTATCTTGTTGATAAGTTCAGCTAAAGATGGGACAGTTGATATGCTATTAATAATGTTATTAATCTTTTCAATAAATTCTCTATCCACGTTTTCAACTTCAAGTTGTTCAATTATCTTTTCCCCAATTTGACGAATGGTATCTTTCATCAATGTCTCTGTATTTTCTTGATTATGTGTTTCAACTCCCAGCTCTAAGCTAACTTGGCTGCTCTGATTCGAAGGATTCATCTAGACATTTTAGTTAGTACTGTAAAGAATTGGGTTTTTTACAACCACCAAGCTCTGAAGAAACAAATAAGAAGAAGGATGTTTTAACAAATATATACATACATTGTTCTTTAAATAAAGATAAAGAATGAAAAGAATGAAGAGAGGGAAATGATTTGGAAATTTTGAAAATAGGACAGGGGCATTACCATACTTATGTTGTACAACTAAACCTTCCTAAAATATTATTTTCAAAAAATATAACTAAACACTGCATTTTAAAAGTATGAAATTAAAGAACGAATGAAATTAAAGCATTTACTGCAATTATATACTCCTTGTCTTTTATATTAACGTAAAACTCGAAATTAATTATAAGTAACCCGAGATTTAGAGCCAAAACCGACAAGTAAAAACAAACATAAACTGAGCAAAAGATAGATTTAAAGTCCAAAGATGAGTCTTTTTGATATATTAAATCTTTAAGGTATAATCCAATTTTAGGTTTCCAAATCTGCCAGATTGTCTATTGGAACCCACAAGGATATGATATCTCTCCACGGTAATGATCACCAGGGAAATACACCATTCCATCCCACATCGTAGATTAGTTTATTTTGTACTATATTTCTATCCCATACATATTATATATATATATTGAGTTACTGTACTGGTGTGGAGTGACAAACTGTCATATTATTTCACAAACAGTAAATAAGAAAATATTGGCACTGCCAGTTTTCTGTTATTTTAACATATACTTTTAACCTATATACTACTCAGAAACAAAACCCATAACAGCGAACACCAAAAACCTTCAATCTTACATTAAGAAATAGAAAATAAAAATGGCTAAAACTACTATTCCAATTCTAAATTTAGTGTGTTTTGAAGTATTCAGTTGTTCTTTTTCTACTATGAGGCGTTTAAGCTCCTTTTCGAATTCTAGAATATCCTTATTAATATCTTCAAACTCCTTGTCTAGTTCATGCCGATTATTCATTATACGTATAATCTCATCCGGGTTGGTGTTCTCAACAGACGCGGCCATTATTTCTCGTTTATTGTTTAGATCTCTTGTTCCTACATTTTCGATTCGGGCACGCAATTCTCTCATTCGTAACTCCATTTTACGAAGTTGAGGTTGTATATCTAATCCACTAGAGCTTTCATAGTAGTCCGAGATACTTGGAATCTTTTGTAAGGTTGGTAGTACCTTCTTGGTATTATCGGAACAAACCGTTCTATTTATTTCAGTAACGCTATTGTAAAGCTGTTCCAACAATTTCGGATCTACATCCTTATAAAGAAGTGATTTACCAAAAAGTGCAAATTCATATATGAATTCCTTTCTTTTCTCTTCACTGAGTCTTTCTCCGAACGTGTTCATTTCTAAGAACCAACTAGAAATATGTTTTAGTTAGTATTGTGGTTCTTATTTTTTTTTTGCAACCGAACTTCGTATTCCTGAGATAACAAATAAATTATTTGTTGTCAATATGTGACATTCTTGATATAGTTCTGTGGTGAATTGAACATAGAATAAATTGATGCTGTTGAATGAATTGATACGTCAAAGTGCTTTGCATCGTGTTTTGCTTTCAGCACCTGGGAATCAATTGACTAACACAATGCGGAAGCATATAAGAACAAACATTAAAGCGCAAAGAAACTTTTATTCATGTCTTTGACAAAGATATACATACTTTATTTTATTGTCTGCAGAGAAAGGAGAAAGAAAAGGAAGGACGGAGAAGAAGAAAGGGAGATTTTTATTATATTTATATAGTACAACTATAACTTCCTAGAATTTTTTTGGTTGAAAATGTAGAACTCTCTACTGTGGAATATTTTATGATAATGCTGTTGCTGGAATCATATCTATCCCTATTTATTTCTAATCGATAGTTGTAATATATTTTAAGTTTAAATTCATTAGATTAAATTCATTTACTTACATACTTTTAATCTATATACTAGCCAGAAACAGCAAAAACCTCAAGCACACAGCAAGATATGCCAAACCACAAAACTCAAAAACATAAATCCAATTACATATAGAGCATACAAACGGTTTTCTGATTCCTTTTCTTAATTCAAAATTCTTCTTTATTTCTTGTAACACTTGATTTAAATGTAAAAGATCGGCCGATTTGTAACACTGATTGCTTGAAAGTAAAATTCTTTTCACTTGGATCTCCCAGGCAGTCAGCCCATTCTCTGTTTTTGGAAAATCATTAATTAATTTTAAAATATCATACACTTGCTCCCAAGGAACCGACCCATACCTTTGGATTGGTTGGAAACTTAAAGCTAATTCGTTATGCAAGGAATCAAGCTCATCCAATACTTCTAACTGATCATTTTCTTGGTTATTCTTTATATCTTGGATTTGAGAAATCAATTCTTCAAACTGAGACTTAGTAATGGTTGAATGAACTCCACTAGTGGTATTTTCTCTTATTGACTTTGCCTTGTTATTAATTTCAGAAGCATCAGATTGTCCAGCTGGTAAGACAATAGTAATGTTGGTCTTTTCCATATCAACTGCAAGTTGTTTAATCAACTTTTCACTAAATTGTTGAATGGTATCTTTAACAGATGATTCTGGTTTTTCTTGATTGGG
The DNA here is from genome assembly GCA_003676035.1 of Spathaspora sp. JA1. Lineage (NCBI taxonomy): Eukaryota > Fungi > Ascomycota > Pichiomycetes > Serinales > Debaryomycetaceae > Spathaspora > Spathaspora sp. JA1. The sequence continues at coordinate 262,218 of NSGQ01000001.1, read as the reverse complement.
TGTTTTTAATTTGTTCTGGTACGACAAATCCATTTGTAAAAGACTAGATATCTTACGATTAGTATTTGTGAACTATTTTTTTTTTTGCAACCGCCAAGCCTTTTATTCCCGGAATAACAAATAGTTTAGTTGTCGTTAATCTCTAGGTGAAAAGTGTAATTAGAATAACAATGGATTGAACTTATAATAGATTGATGTCTCTCTATGGTTAATTCAGTTGATTAAATTGATACATCAAAGTGATTTGTTCTTCAACTGCCAGTCACAATCAATTGCCTAAATCAAAACGAAAACATAAAAGAACATGTAGCGGGGTGCAAGAAAACTTTCCATGATGCTTTTAAGAAAGATATACATACCTTTTTGATTGACTGAAGAAAAAGAAGAGAAAAGGAATGGAAAAGAAAGAAAACAAGAAAGGGGGATTTTTTGACATATTTATAGAAATAGGGAATACTCAAAATATTTTTTTGCGAAAAGTAAACAATCAACTAATTGCTGTCTGGATAATATACACATACTAAATTACTCTATTCGATATTACATAACCATGTATGTTTGGCACTACTACTAACATAAACTTCTCTTAGATTAAACAGGAACTGTAACTTGAACAATCCTCCTGAGGAACCACTGGCTTGACCTTCCCGTTTATCAAGGCACCTTTTAGAAGTAATAAATTACCAACTAGAGAAGCTGGAACCCAGAAATCAATTATCTCGATAATTGATTAAGAATCGGTAATACTTGACATGTTTTGTGATGTCAATTGGTGTAGCTTGTATCGAGGGAAGGGTTATGGTTAAGAAATACTCCGTATGAAAGTTGGTTGAATACACACAACCTGCTGCAATAAATAAAAAAGCCACCAATTGATAATTCCAGATCAGTTTCAGAATACTCCAGGAAGAGTTTGGGTAAATTCCAGCTCTCCTTAAGTTTATCATGTAAGTACTGGAGTAATTTTTATGACAGATAGGCGAACATAACAGAGAAGTTAATTGTTTGGAATGGCAGAACATGATAATGGCTGAAGATAAATAAGGAGTAAAATCTGGACTTGGGAAAAGAGAATTTAGAAAGAATCATCATTGATTACAAAGGGATTTCTTAGAAGTGATTTGGCAGCATAGTTAGTTAGCTATTGGAATACATATCATTAAGATAACACAAGTGGAAGTTACTTAGTCTACACACCTTGGAATTACTCATAATATAGATCAACGATGCTTTACAGCTTAGTACGAGCCCGGTTTAGTGATATATACCTTTGAAGAAAGTCCCCTCTGTTATACGTGGTTTAAAATTCCTCAAGTATTGCTTGTGGTGTTTAAACTTGTTTCTAAACAAATGGATTTCCTTGATATAAGTGGATCTTTCATTAAATTCCTGATGAAATCGAAAGTATTATCATATGAATAAGAATAGATGTGTTCCTCATCTTCGCGGTGACTCACTCGGATAATGGTATCTCTTTCCAGGATTCCTACATCAGAATCTGTATGATAAATTCCCGTGCTGGAATCTCCATTCAGAGATATCATCATCCAAGCGAGTCACCGTCAAGGTGAAGAGAACCTCTATTTGATGATCACACTTTAGATTTCATTAGGAATCTAACCACTCCCCTAAAAGATCCATGTATATCAAGGAGAGCCATTTCTTTAGAAACAGTTTTGCGGGCAACAAAAATACCACCAACATAGTTGGCAGTCCGAGAATATTGTATAGGTTTATTATTACAAGATCTTTTAGGTTTGAATTTGAGACCGGAGGTTATTACCTTTAGTTGTAGAAAGAAAAGGATACATTAAGCACAGGTGGCAAAAAAAAGGCTTGGCTTAGTTATGCAATTAGGTTACTGTTCAACAAAGAACAAATATTAGCAGGTGCCCCTTGCTTAAGGGTATTACTAGAATGGATTAACAGCATTATATGCAGCTTCTCCTTTCACATGTTTTTAAATGAGTCACCTCGCGAGTATATTTTTGCAACCAGAAAATAGAACCTTTTTCTTTCTGTTTGTACAAGGCTCTTTTTTTTTGCTCGATGGTACAAGGGAGTCACCAAGTTTCTTTTCTGTTAGAGTATAAGGACGCGATGAAAAGTATGTAAATTTGAATATATCCCCCTAATATGGTCAATTGCTAACAAATTCTTTAAAGAGGGCAAGTTTCAATTCAACAGGAGATTGGAAAACAAGAAACAACAAGATGAAGATGTTAATTCCAATCCAATAACTGGTGAAGATTTTCTTATACAAGGTTCAATAGATGAAGAAAGTGGGGATCGTTGGTTAGGTTCTGATTTATCTAAATCGTTAAGATTTTATCAAAAGGCATATACATCATATTTACAAGCAATTGAATTAAGTAACAATTCATTACTTGATTGTTATTATAATTCTGCTCGATTATTATTTCTGGTTTATTCAAGTTATTTCAAAGAGGATGTAGATATGAGTGGTTTGACCAATGTGGATGAAGTGTTTAATGCTAGAGTTAGTGTTGTTCAACCATTGACAAATATTGTAAAGGCTCATGAATTGGCAATTAATATTGCTAGGTCATCAACTGGTAGAATACCGTTTGATTTATTGTTTAATACTGTTGTTGTATATACGGAATTATTGGAAATTGAACAAGAAAACCCTAATTCTGATTTCAATTATTTAATTGAAATTTTCTTGAAAATTAAAGAACTCTTGATGATATTAATGGAAGGTCAAGTTATTGAATTGGAAAATTTTGTTCAAGAATTAACAAGTCAAGTGAATAATGAACCTACTTCTGTTACTCCTTCTTCTAGTGAAGTTGGAGAACAACATCAGGAAGAGTTAAGTGAAGAGGAGGTTGTTCAACCAGTTGATTTATATGAAACTGTAATTGCATCCTATAAATCCATTCAAGCATTGTATGAAAATGTTACTAATGAACAACATTTAATACATGTAAATGATATAATTTCTCAATTACTTGAACTAACGGATAGATTATCTTCAACGCTTGTTGAAAAATTCAGTGAAACTTCAGTTGTTAAAAATGATATGTTGGCAAATATAACCCAAGATCAAATTAATCAATTGTTTCTTAATAAAACAGTAATTTTAGGGTTAGCTACAACTGATATAAATCAAGTTTTAGAAATATGGCAGAATCTGGAACTTCCAAATATACCAGAACGATATATGATTGCACTGGATAATATTCAAGCTTTAATTGATCGAAATGATTTGGCAGTTTCTCCAGACAAGGAACTTTTTTGGAAATGTCTTTCTCAACAATCAACATTATTGAAACGAGCTCAAGAATTATTAAATGAAACATACATTGCTCGTAAGAAAATCCCTTCGGGAGTTGAACAAGGATTAGGAAGTTTAATTTGTCAACTTTCTGAAATAATGATTGCAAGGGCAGATTTAGAAGTTCAAAGAAGTTCAATCCCAGATTTAGAAATATCACTGAGAAATCGCGATGTGTTATTAACTAATGTTAGGAATTTATTGAAAAGTGCCATGAATATTGCTAATTCAAATGGTGGATTACGAGAGAAAATCACTGAGAAATTACAACGGGAGAAAAAGAAGTCACAAGCGGTGTTTAGATTGTGTCTTGTTGAGAATAGGATATCTGTCGAAGAATTAGATCAAATCATGACTAGAAAACGTTGGACAATTGAACTTCCAGCTATACAAAAACTAGGATATTATAATCAATTTGGAGTACAAAATTTACAACCTTAATATAAACATGTATTAACTATATATATAAACCAACCCTATAAATATCACAACCCAGGCATCTCTGGCACGTCAGTTAAGTTATTAACCCAACCTCTATTTGCAGAATAATTCTCCAGTTCAGGAGTACATCTTGAAGCTTCAAATATTGAACTATCAAGATATTGTATTGTTAATGAAGGATTTCTAGAATTTTTGACTATAAGTTGAAGTAGATTTATCTTGATAAGATATATGAACCATAGTATTATCTTCATTGTTAGATTGTTATGTGCTGTTTGTAGTAATTGTTATATCGACATTAGAATGCAAAAGGAAAGCTTTTATATGTATTTTGGATTTGTAATGCAGAACTCTAGCACGTTTTTGTTTTTTCTTCTGACGTCACAACGTTACAGCTGTCATACAAAATGTCAAACCCCGATCCATCTCCATTATATTTCCTATTTGGGAAGAGGTATGCGGCGGAAATAATAGAGAAGGAATGGAACATATAGATTACATGAATATTACATTTATTGAGAGAAGTCAGCCGATGTAACTATTATAACTAACTGTGAGGAACTGTGAGGAACTAGCTAGGTAGAATTGATTAACATTATTCTAGTTTTTGTGTTATCCAGTGTGGAGAACAGGTTCACTTCTACAGACCTGTTCTTGGAATGGGATTCATATTCATGGGGGTTTGACTATTTTTTAGATTTTGCATGCAAGTGAGATCCCGTAAGAATTGATTTGTTATTTCACATAAATCTTTGGAACTAATATGTAAGCTTAAGAAAAAGAAACGACTTGAAGAACAAATGAATTTCTCTTTCAAGTTGGGGCCCAGATATTTTGTTCAAGCGACAACGAAAAAGAAATGAGCAAATACCCTCTAGAGTTTTATTGACATTGTTTTTTGCACCCAATTCCAAGAAAAACATTTTTAGAGTTTATACTTTTAATAATATATACAAGAACATCTATTTACTCTTATCTAACAGCTTTATATTTCTAAAATTATATATATACAAGAATCTATTTGCTTCCACTTAACAACTTATCAAAAGCAGGAATCAAACTTTGAGCCAATGCAAATGAGAAAACCAATTTAGGACCAGTAGTTAACAACTTTGGAGTTAAACCTTTGAAAAAAGCTGAAAATCCTTCATTTTTAGCCATATTCTTTAAAATAGTGAAACCAGATTGGGCATCATTAAAGTTCTTATTTTGAATTCTAGTTTTAATAACATCTAATGGAGCACTTACAATTAAAGAAGCCGAGGCACCAAAGATTGAAGTAATGAAATTTTGAGTCCAAGTAGCTTGAGAATAATCCTTTAAACCAAAGATATATTCCTTGGCAAATGAATTACCTCCAAATAAGGCGAATGAACCAGGAGCATTACGAGCAGCAGTCCAACCCCAACCACGATATAATCCAAATCCTTCATCAGAAATAATTTTCAAAAATCCACGACCTTTAAAAGATTCAGGATTTGTTTGACGTTTAATTTTTAAAACATCTAATGGTAACAAGACAATTTCCCCAATACCAATTAAAGAACCAGCAGTGGCTGACATTAAAGCCTTACCGTTCTTTGGACCAAATAAATCATCAAATGAATCCTTGAAATTCTTACTTAAAAATTCATTAGCAAATGGTTGACCACCATATTTATAAACTCTTTGCAAGATTTTATAACAAGCAGCATAACCTAAACCGGGGAATAATGTGAATAATCTCTTACCTAATGCTTGTTCAGCAGCATCACGGAAAATAACTTGATTTAAATGACTGGATGATTTAATAGAACCATGATTTGACATTAATCTCTTGGAAATGGTATCAACTGGATGGAAAACGGCAATTTCACAGATCCCGGCAGTGGCGGAACCAAGAACACGGGCAGATCCTGATTGTTTCTTATCAGAAGAGGAGTGAGCAGTTGGTGACATTTGTTGTGATGGATTAGGTAAGGTTATACGGACTTAAGTGTGAATTGTGAAAAATTTTTAAAAAAAAAACTTTTGAAGAAAAAAATGAAAAGTGAGTCAACATCGCGGCTAAAGGGAAATTGATAAAAAAATCGAGATAGGATTGCCTATTTGGGAAGAATCTTATATGAGCATCTTAACTATATAAAGGCAGTGATTTTCACATTATATATCGTTATTTGTTTATCTCTCATATTGTTGTAGTAAGTATTTATCTTCTTGGTGGTGTACTTAGAGTAAAATTTCCCATATAACTCACACTGAGTGATTCAGCTTTCCACAGGACTTCGATAACTACCCGAGAGAACAACAATAGTATCTAATTGAACTTGGCAATTCTAAACATGTACGACAACTAATGGTTACTATATGATTATATTGTTATTTTTGTGTTTGTCTCCTATCTAGTACTTGACATCTTCTCCGACATTATTTCTAAGGCTCACCAAAACCCACTGAAAAAGACAGAAAAAAAAATGTCAGCGTAGAAATAATATCTACTTAAACACACCAAAGAGTAAATAAATGTCGGATATTCTTGAATCCTACGAACAAGCTCTTGGTGAGCTTACATTCAATTCCCGTCCTATAATCGACAACTTAACCACAATAGCCAAGGAGAATCCCTCGGTTGCCGACGGGATAATTGATATAATTACAACTAGAATTCGTAAGGCAATACCTCATCATAAATTATTTGCATTATATTTACTTGATTCAGTTTGTAAAACTATAGGTAATCCATATAATATATTAGTAGGATATGATGTTTATAATTTGTTTATCACGGTATGGATGGTGGTTGATGATGCTACAAGACAACGCTTAACTGCTTTGTTTGAAACTTGGAAAATTCTGAAAGTTCGAGGAAATCCTGGTGAAGGATTATTTCCTAGAGATCAATTAGATAAGATTGAAGGGTTTTTAAAGAAGGCTTCTACGTCGAAGCCGGTGGCTGCAACAGCGGCAAAGACAACAGCTCCAACTGTCGTTCTTAGTAATAGTAAGTTAATTGGTGATATAAATCAATTAATTCCAATTTTTGAATCTAAACTTAAACGAAATAATGATGTTAAATTAAAGGATAAATTCCATGCATTGACCCAATTAAAAATCATCTTGACTAATCAGCAAATGAAACCTCAAGAGTTACAAGCTGTTCAAAATCAACTTAATGCAATTAAAGAACAGGAATTATCTCCCGCACCACCAACCTTACCTCAAAAGCCGCAACAAGTACAACATCAGCCTCCACCGCAACAACAACAACAGGTGCAACAGCTTGAACCTGTTACCAATGCTAGTCAAATATTCAACGATCTCATTCTCTCGGGTTTAGTGAAGAAACATCAAGAACCAATCCCCGGTTCAAAGCCTAATTATACGTTAGTATTCCCTACTATTAAATACATACCTAAAACAGAAATCCCCGGGATTGATGTTCTTGCTGATATTCTTAACCCAAATAGTAATATTCATAGACTGGATTATCAAAAATTGAAATTTACTGAATTGGTAACAATTTCCAAGATTATTAGTACAACTGATAACAATTTACAAAAATTTATAAACACCAACAAACCAAGCAATTCTTCAATTCAGCTTTTATATTCTGCCAAGGCAAGCAAATGTTCAATTTGTGGGAAAAGATTCACCACTGATCAAGACGGAACTATTAAGAAACGACTTCATTTAGATTGGCATTTTAGAATTAACAAGAAATTAACCACGACACCAACCTCAGGAGGAGGACCTACAGTGTCAAATGTTCAATCTAGAAGTTGGTATTTGGATGATTACGATTGGGCTAATTTCAAGGATGAACAATTGTTGGAATTTGCCACTCCTGATGTACAAACTAGCACTACTAACAATACTACGAGTGTACCGACTGGAGTTATTCCATATGTTGTTGTTCCCTCGGCTGATACAAATATGAATAATAAATGTTTGATTTGTTTAGAACAAGTTAAAGCCAGTTATAATGACGAAATTGGTGAATGGTGTTGGTTAGGTTGTATGAAGAGTCCAAATGAACCTAAGAATTTACGAAAAATTGTTCATATTAGTTGTTTTAATGATAGAAAGAGAAGTAACGAAAGTGATCTGGGTAATACCCACAAAAGAGGAAGATTAACATAAATAGTGTGTGTATACTAGATATATATACTTACTTTTCTTTTACTTACAAGCTTTTCTTTTTTTAATTTTGACCTAAACATTTTAAAATGTCAGTCCAAACAGTGGCTGGTTTTTGAGAAGCATCAACTCCACTCCAAATACCAGTCTTGGTGTAATATTCGACAATTGGTTCAGTTTGTTTATGATAAGTAACTAATCTCTTCTTTAAAGCGTCTTCATTATCGTCAGATCTTTGAACCAAGGCTTCACCAGTGATGTCATCAGTCATTGCCTTCTTTGGTGGGTTAAACAACTTGTGGTAAGATCTACCAGAAGCTGGATGAACCAATCTACCAGTGATTCTGGCGACTAATAATTCGTCATCAATTTTCAATTCAACAGCCTTTTGTAAAGGAGTCTTTCTTTCTTTCAACATATCATCCAATTTTTCAGCTTGAGGAATGGTTCTTGGGAACCCATCCAAAATAAAACCTTGGGAACATTCTTTATTGTTTTCCAATTCACTCTTGATCATATTGACCATAATTTCATCAGAAACTAATCCACCTTGGTCCATAATCTTCTTAGCTTCAACACCAAGAGCGGTCTTGGCAGCAACTTGAGCACGTAACATATCACCAGTGGCTAAATGACATGCACAGAATTTGTCACGTAAATTTGGTGCTTGAGTACCTTTACCAGCACCTGGAGGACCAATAAGAACCATACGAATTGAAGATGGAACTTCAGGAATAAGACCAGCTTTTTTTTCCAATTGTTGGATACGTTCTTGTAATTTATGAACGGTTTGCTTAAGTTCTTCAACTGACATTGTTTTTAATGTGTTTTGTTAGTTACTTGTGTGTGAAAGAAGAAGGTGAATATAAAATCTTCGATTTAAGATTTTTCAATTGTTCGGAGGGAACGTTGGAATTTTTTTTTTTTTTTTGCGGTCTCTTTTTGACTTCGAACGGACAGACAAAATAAAAAAGACATCCAATTTCATTGGCCCCGAGCCCCGGTCCCGAGGCGCGCGCAGCCTTTGGTCCAGATAGTATAACCCCACAAAATATTATTTGGTAAAAAAGTCCGAGAATTATAAGGTTAGTAGTTCAGGGGGGTAGTAGTTTAAAATTTACTTAGTGGGTTCGTAGTAAAGATATTAGTTTTATATCATTTCTGGTTATACAAGAACCTGACTCTAGTTATTTTAGCTTTAGTCAGTATGTTAGCAAAGTAGTTAGGCTACAAATGATTGAACTTTTATTCGAACATTTCCCTATAATATTCATCATGTTTAAGAATGTTATTCCTGACACTCTTACAAGGGTACATGATGAGTGACCAGAGCCGAAATTGGGAAAGGAATTGATCAGATTAATAAACAAGCTCAAAGGCAAACGTATAGTGGAAATTCCCACATTGAGAAATTGAACAAACAGGGGCTCCTGTAGCAATTGAACCCTTGATTTAATCTCGTCAACTAACAAAGATAGACCTAAGCCTGGCGTTGTCATTTGACTTGATTTACCTTTTGTACAAATGGATGTATATTAGAAAACGTCCATAGATAAGGAAAGAATAAGCTCTCACCGTTACTCAGATTTTCTAGGCGTGGTGAGAAGCGAATGCTGTAGCTCGAAGTGTTTTTAAGAAACATTGTCATGCCCCAATGTTTTCAAAACTAGGCAAGTATAGATCATAACATGTTTTACAGTAATGGGTATTAATTCGTGAAAAGTTGTTTCTGATATTTGTCCTTCACAAACCAAGCTGTAATGTTGTGCTTGCCGGATGATCTTATCCACTACATATTCAGCTTCCTAAACCAAATTGAGATTACTAAATTAAGGTTAACCAACAAAAATCTTTATAACTTAGCATAAAATGATTCCATCTTCGATGATATTGATTTCCATTACTTTCAAATACGTCAGTCATATTGATTTCCAAGATTCGACTGACGTATTTGAAAGTAATGGAAATCAATATCATCGAAGATGGAATCATTAATGGCAATACTAGCATCATTATTGTTATTATCAACAACAGTTCCATTATCAACATTTCCATTACTTTCAAATAAATTGACAAAATCTTGGACTCTTCTTCGATTAGTATGATTGGTGTCGGAACCATTAATGGCAGTACTTGATCTGTTATTGTTAACATCAACAACATTTCCATTCCTTTCAAATAAGTTAACAAAATCTCGGACACTTCATTCATATCATTGAAGTTAGAACTAGGATTATTTTCTTGTTCTTCTCCTCTTTGTTCTTCTCCTCTTTGTTCTTGTTCCATATTCAAAAATACTTAGTTTAGGGGAAAGAGTATTTACACAAGTATTTATTTGTACATTTGTTGACATTTGCCACAAAAAATAGAACACAAACACGTCCTCCAGTTTCTGTGCGGCTCGCAAAAACCGTTTAGACTGTATTTAAAAAAAGTCCGACAATTGTAGTAGTTTAAAATAATTTACTTTGTTGATTCGTAGTAAAGTTGTTTATATGTCCATATCTGGCTACAATGCAACCTGACCCTATGAAGATTTATGGATATACTCTACAGTAGGGATATCCCCTACATTGATTAACCTTTTTTTGTTTGTATTATTATTATTAATTATTTGTATATGTCTATTAAAAAACTAATATTGATAAGTATGAATTTCCGGTACATGTTCCACTTTAACTAATGGTCTATATACAGGTTTCCACATTTGTGATTGAACCCATTTAAGACAAGCATTAAATTCACGAGGTACAGAAACAAATCCACCATCTGGACGTCTTTCATTTTCAACTCTAGCAGTACCTTCTTCCAAACTTTGTAAAATGATGGCGGCAGCAACATGAGCACTAACTTCATCAATTTCTTCCAATCTTGGTAATAATCCATTCTTGGGGTTCTTCATCTTAGGTGATAATGATGCTAATTTATCAACCCCAGCAGAAACCATAGTATCACTAATAGTAGTACATCTTGATAAGACTGCCCCTAATCCAATCCCTGGGAAGGTAAAACAATTGTTATTTTCAGAAATATAATATCCATCGACTGGTTCAAATGGTGATCCAGTAGCGATTAATGCATTATTATCAGTCCATCTCATAATATCCACAGGTACAGCTTCATGTAATCTAGTTGGGTTTGATAATGGGAAAACAATTGGTTGCTTATTATATTTATACATTTCTTTAATGACTTTTTCATCAAATGCTCCAGCTTGAGTTGAACATCCAACTAATGTGGTTGGTTTAACTTTAGTTATAACATCAACTAAACTACGAGTATTTATTCCTTCCCATTCCTTGGCAGAATCAGCATATCTCATTTGTGCATCGGTATTATTGGTTGAATCATCTAAAATTAATCCATTTCTATCCATACAATGAATTCTTGCTCTAGCATCTTCAAGGGTAGAACCATGAGAAACCATATGGTTAACAATTTGATCAGCTATACCTAATCCAGCGGATCCAGCTCCATATATGATAACTTGAGAATCTAATAATTCTCGATTAGAAAATTGTAATGCTGCAGTCATTGATGCCATTACAACGGCACCAGTACCTTGAATATCATCATTAAATGATGGAAGTTCTTCTCGATATTTATACAACATTGGTCTACCAGTACTAACACCAAAATCTTCATAATGTAATACTGCACTTGGGAATCTTTTCTTAATGGCTTGAATAAATTTATCAATAAAATCCCAGTATTGTTCACCTCTAACTCTATCCATTTTATTTCCCATATAAAGATCATCAGCTAATAATTTCTTATTATTGGTACCGGTATCTAATACAATTGGTAATGTTCTACCAGGATGAATACCACCACAAAGGGTCATTAATCCCAATTTTGCAATGGCAATTCTAATACCACCAACCCCTTGATCTCCAATACCTAAAATACCTTCACCATCAGATACAACGATATAATCAATATCTTTATCTTCACCATAAGCACTTAATCTAGTATCGATACTATCTGGATCATTAATATCCAAGAAACACCCTTCAGGTTTTCTAAATCTATGAGAATATGCAGCAATTGCATCCCCCTCGGTTGGAGTATATATAATAGGTAACATTTCTCTAATATGATTTCTAACTAATTCATAATACAAGACTTTATTTTGAATTCTCATACTAGTTAAAAAATCATTTTTGGCCAAGGGAGTCTTTAAAAAACAAAATTGTCTATAAGCTCGTTCAACTTGTTCATCTAAACTATTAATTTGTCTAGGTAATAACCCTTCCAACCCAAATGCTTTTCTTTCTTCTTGAGTAAATGCTGATCCTTTATTAAAAATTGGGGAATTTAATAGGGAAAATCCTTGTAAATCACATTCAATTGGTCCTTCAATTGATAATCTGGTGGTTTTTGGTTTTAAAGTAGCAATTGCGGCCCTGATATCAACTGGGGTTTTAATTGTATGAGTATGTAATGTTGTTGTATGTTTACCAACATTGGCAGCCACCGTACTAGCAAATCGGCATTGAATTTTAACTTTTAACATATTTGACCTGTTGTGTGGATAATTAATTTTTGGGGTAAGTTGAATATAACTTTCTCCAAATTATGCAAGTGAATAAATAATACAGAATTAAGGGTGTGAAGGGAGAAAAAAATGCCTCTATATGAATATTATCACCCACGGTTAAAGTTGAAATTTGGTCCTAAATAAGGGGAAAAAGAAAGCAAATGGGAAATAACAACCTTATGAAAAAGAAAAAGGAAAATAAGAAGGTGATTTTCTTGGATAAGAGGCGGATTTTCAATTGTTTATATAGAAATATACAAAAATCATATTCATTCAACCATATTCTTCCCCCCGTAAGTCCGTTGTCATATATCGTTTACATTTTTTTTCCTCATCAACCCACACACATTATAAAATAAAAAAAAAAAAAATCGATTCCGATATCCGCATTTCCTATTTGGAACTAGGGTAAAACTTGTTCTTTTTTTTTGGGTTAGATTCGCTTGTTCGCCTGTTTATTGTGATACAACTCCATTTCCGACTTGTGGCTTTTCCACGCCTGGTTGTTCCGATATAATCCTATTACCGGCATTACATAGAGATCTATAGTAATTTCAGTTGAGATATAGCATCATTGGATGTACCAAGGCCATTGTCGTACCTTGAATTTCTTTTTCGAATTCTTTTTTGACATGACGTACAACATTAAGCCTGGCTCCAAAAATAAACATCAACATCCCCTCTCCCCTTCTCAACAAATATTCTAACTTTACAAATTGCCTTGAAACTTTTACTTACTCCTCCTCCTGTCTCCGCCCACATTCTTTACATCTCTTCCCAGTATTGTTCCCTTCACGTGATTTCGTATAAATTTCACCCTCGGAAGTATCCCATATCATTCCGAGATTTTCCTTAATAAATTGAGGGGAAACAACCCTAATTTGTGTAAATTACGTATCAACGTACTATTTGTTAGCGGTTATTTACTTAACACAGCATGAATTTAGTGATGAAAAATTTTTTTAAATGTGCCGATTACAAAAAAAAAACGAATTTTTTTTCTATTTCTATTGTTAAAAAGGCTTGGATTTGATAAGTGAGGGGCGGACATGCGGTAAAGAAAAGGGGGGAATGAGAGGGAAGGGCGTTCTTTGTAGAACAAAGATAAAGTTATGGAATTAATCGGAGGATAAGTGTAAACTGCTGGCTTATCGTCGGTATAACTTTCTTAGTATCATGAAGTGTAACTATTTATAATTGGAAGTATGATTTTTCAAATAAAAGAAAAGCCAGTCCCCCACCCTGGGTACGCATTAACCATAACGGTTCTAGACCAAATTAAGTTTAAGGTTTAATTTTTTTTCCTTTTTTCGTTCTGTTCGTGTTTAATGTCGGATCATATCGGAGAGAGCGCGTAATTTTTTCCGACCCTACAGCTTAATTAAAGAATAAAAAAAGAAATAAAAAATATTATGTCATTGTTTACTTTATGTTTACCCAACGGAAAATCCCAAAAGAATCGGAGATGTACGTAGACAGAGCCAAAAGGAGGGGGTACGATAGAGGAGGGGTATTTCTATGATATCGTGTGGATGTACGTCAAGAGATATTTATAGAATATGACGCATTGTTTTGAAATGTGTGTATACGATTATGCGTTGGAATTTTGAGATAATCTATCACGGAGTTACATACCGAGATATTAACTCAGCCAATAAATGCTGCAAAAAACTTTCCACAAAGATTGAAGTGAAAAAGAACACGTAAATTTAAATATTTAAGAGTGTTGTCTATAATAATTGTCTCGGTCTATGAATCGGTAGAAGGTGGAAACTAACCAATAGAGAGGTATTTCCTTATTGATCTTGAGAGTCTATTCCTTCTTTACCTTTGTTTTTCTTTTCTTTACCTTTGGTTCTTCATCATTTACTGCCTCTCGTTTTAATAATTTTTGAATTTCAGGACTATAACAACTAGTTCTTCCACCAACAGTTACATAATCTAATGTATAACCATCATTAGTTTTAGCTTTTTCTGATTTCTTTCTTGATTTCCCCCATCTATGAAGCATTAACCAATTTTTAGGAAATTCATCTACATTTCCTTCAACATTAACCGCAGTTTCACAAACATAAATTATAGTTTCATATAATGACCCGATAACAACATCACTTTTAGTGGTTAATTTATTTGATAATATTTCACTTGGATGGATCTTGGCATTAAATAATATCTCATCAGCCACCCAATTACCGATCCCTGCGAAATGATTTTGATCTAATAATAAACTTTTTATAGGCTTTTTTTTGGTTAATATTAATTTTTTGAATTCTTCAAGTGGAAGTCGAGGTCGTCCATGATTATTAGGATCTGGATCTCCCGTGATGAATTCTGGTTCTTGCTTGACTAATAACTGTGGTTTACTATAGTCTGGTCCAAGAACGTCAAGAGGTGGTTGATTTAATAAATCTAAATCAGTTTGAATGTCACTACCTTCAAGTAATCTTATCCTAGCTAATCTTCTAGGATCAACAAATGCAAATTCAACTTGATTTTCATTTTTTTCAAAATTAATTTCAAATTTTGTAAATTTTGGCGGCCATTTAATTTTTTCGTCTTCCACATCTTCCTTGGCTGCTTCTAATTTTGCTAATCGTTTTTTATCACCACCATTTTCCATAAATACTAAATGGGAATTAATATCTCGTAATTTAATCATCCCCGTCATTCCAAAATGCATCAACAATACAATACTTTTATCACGCTTGTCTTTCAGTAATCTCATCCAAAAATATTTCCCATGTCTTGAAATATTCAAAACTTTACAACCAATTAATTTATTCTTGAATTGAGTTAACTCTTTATCTGCATCTATAGCTTGTTTTAAAAATGGGAATATAAGAGGATCATTTAATGCAAGTACGGATTTTATTCTTAATCCGAGTATATTTCTTCGTAATTGAGCACAAACATGTGCTACCTAATAATGTTAGATTAAGTTTATATTAGTAATCTGGGGATGGGGGATGGTTACTTACTTCTGCAACTTCTGGCATATTTTAAGAATTTGCTAAATAAATTTTCTTTTAATTTCCTATTGTTTTCTTTCTAGACTAATTGTCCCCTGCTAGGTCTTGTTACCAAAGAAAGTTGTAACGCGTTAAACACCTTTGGTTAAACTGAAATTTATTTGGTGTGTGTATTCTGGGGTTCAGAAAAAAAGGTGTTCTAAATTATTTCTGTGATCTATTTCTTGAAGGCAATCTTTAACATGAACAGATTATTTGGATCTAAAAGTTCTTCCGCACCTAAACCATCATTAGCAGATGCTATCAAGGGGATAGACGATCGAGTGGGTTCACTTGATGTTAAACTTGCCAAGATTAATTCTGAATTATCAACATATCAACAGAAGATTGCTCGTATGAAGGATGGACCAGGTAAATCAAGTTTAAAACAAAAGGCATTAAAACTTTTACGACAAAGAAAACAAATTGAAGGACAGAAAGATCAATTAGAAAATCAATCTTGGAATATGTCCCAAGCATCAATGACAACTGAAAATTTACAAAATACTATGGTTACTATAAATGCCATGAAAACTACAAACAAGGCATTGAAACAAACGTATGGTAAGATTAATATTGATGAATTGGAAGATTTACAAGATGAAATGTTGGATTTAATTGAAAAATCAAATGAATTACAAGATGCTTTACTGACTAGTTATGATGTACCTGATGATATTAGTGAATCTGAATTAGATGCTGAATTAGAAGCTTTAGGTGAAGAAATTAATTTTGAAAATGAAATGTCAGAAGCTGGTGTGGGAGTTCCTAGTTATTTGAATGATCTTGAAACTCCAGAATTACCGACATTTATAGATGAACAACCTGAACTGGCAACTAAAATAGCCAACTGAGATATATGTGTATGTATATTATGTGTGTATATTATATGTGTGCAAATATATATGTATTTTATGGGTATATTTGTGTGTGCGTATGTACAAGATTATTTTATTCTTTGAATTGCCATAAAATAATTTCCAACATCAGGACATGAAGTGAAACTCCAACCAGAAGCAGGTAAATAAATACACCCCTTAGTATCAACAACTTTAAACTTCAGTTTATTTTCATCCATCCATTGTTTAATTTCAGTTTGATTTATATATTTATCTAAAGTATGAGTACCAACGGGGACAATTCCCAATAAATATTCCCCCATAAAAATCGTAGTAAACCAACTAACAAAATCTCGATTAATTGTGGATAAAAATAACCAACCACCAACTTCTAACCGGTTTAAACCTTCAGATAATACCCGGGCAGGATAATCCACATGTTCCAACACTTCAAACATGGTAATTACATCATACTTAACCTCTTTTGACAATTCTTCAATTGTACTTAATTCATAATGTAACTTATCAGCCAATATCGGATCTTTTAACAAGTGTAATTTCCCAGCTTCTAACACATCACGTGACAAATCTATCCCGGTGACTTTATTTATAAATGGTAATCTTGCCATAGATTCTGAAAGTATACCACCACCACAACCAACGTCAAGAACATTGTATTGAACTTTACTTAACAATTGATCTCTTCTAGTTTCAATATCATCGACAATTGTCTGTTTAATTGGTTGAGGTAATAAATCAACATTATAAGGAGGGATATATACCACATCTTCTTCACTTTTAACGTTCTCGTTTAGTTTTAAATTGGTACGGATTGTATCATGAATGAAATCCATTCTTATTAAATTCATCTTGTGTAAAATTCGTTGTGGTCCATTAATATCCCACCAACTTGAAGCTAGGGCATTAAAATGTGACATTTCAGATTCTGAACTCGATGTGAAATTATGTAACTTGATTGAACCATTATGGAACTGTCTTGCTCTGATACTTGCTAGCAACGCATTCCGTGACAATTTCACACGACTGCTGTACGACATTGTCTGGCTTGAACTTGTAAAGTTTTCAGCTTAAAGTCAAACCAGAAGTTTTCTGAGAAGCAAAAAAAACTCGCAACGAAAAAACTGAACTGGCAACTATACAAACAAACATACGTAATATAACAACCAATGGATGAAGATAGTCTAGTGGCGACTAGAGCTCGTAGAGCTAATGCTGGGTCTCGTTTGAAACAATTAATTGAACAGGAACAACAAGGATTACAAGATACTTCACAATTTATATCTGAGGACGACGATAATGTTAACTTATTATTTCAAGAAGATGAACAAGATGAAGAGTTTATAGAAGAGGAAGTGGAAGACGAAGAAGAGGAACAAGAAGAGGGAGATGAGGAGGAAGGTGAAGGTGAAGGGGAAGAGCAAGACGACGGCGAATTTGAAGACTCTAGAAAAAGGCGACATCCTGAAGAAACTGTTGAAGATGACGTTTTCTCAGATTCAGACCTTTCAATGTCAGATTCAGATCAAAGTGAAGGAGAGAAGGAATTACAACGACAAGAAAGAATCAAGAAACGACAATTGAAAAAGAAGAAAGGGACTGTACCTCCAATTATTAAAAAAATCCAACCAACTTCACCACTTCATAAAAAACCTAAACGAACTTCATTAATTACTTCTGATTCCTTACTTATGTCCCAACGAAGATCTTCATCAAGAAGTGCAGCTGTTGAAAGTAAACAAGCATTAATTGAGAAATTAAAACAAAGTGAACAAAGAAGAGCTAAAGTTTTAGCAACCACCACCACCAGAGTTAAAAAGAAACATCATGAATTAACTCAACAAGAAAGGTTAGATCAAGCCGTGATTACAGAAAAGGAAAATATTGAATCATTAATGAGATTTAGGGAACAAGAAATTGTTAAAAAGGAAAGACAACGACATTTATTATTGCTGAAACGAATTAAATTACATAATATAATTAGATTATTAAGTCAAGAAACTTTAATATATCCCAATGAAGAAGTTAAACAAGCAAAGAAAGAATATGAAAAAAATTTAAAGGGGAGAAGAAGATTAACCAAGAAACAATTGAAGGAAATTGAAGAAGGTGGAGGATTGGATTTATTACCTCCATTTGAAATTGATCAAGATTTACCATTGGTTAAACAAGAGCGAGAACGAAGAGAGCAAGAGAAAAAAGAGCAGGAAGAAAGAGAACAGGAGAAAAAAGATCAGGAAGAGAAGATACGACAAGAACAGGAGGGAACCCAAGGAAAGCAGGAGGTTACAGTAGAAGGAGATAAAGAGGCTAGAATACAAGAAGAACAAAAAGAAACGCTGCAGCCAGATACAACTGAGGATGGGCTGGAAAGCCATGTGGAGACAGATATAGCTATAAATGAACAAAATAAAACAGCTGATATGGAAATAGATCAACCAAGTGAAGGAACCCTTATAGACAACCAGAGTAATGGTAAAGACTCTGTCGAGGTACACGGAGATAGAGATGATATCCAGTCTACAAAGGCTGAACAAGAGGAGGTTATTTTACTTGGAAGCGAAACTACAGACAATTCAATGGATCTGGACGAATCTACTGAAATAAAGGTTGAAAATGAAGCTAGTCCTGATACAATTGAAGAGATTGAACAGGATTTGACAACTGTTACAGTTGTTGAGGAACAAGAAAACATAGCGGAAGCAAACAAAACAACAACTTCAAATGGTCTGGAGGAACAAGATATTGAAACAATCGCTGATTCTACTTCCGACGAGCCAAAGCATGAAGAAGACGTGTCAACAACTGTCAATGATGAAACAATCCCCGATTCTAGCTCAGATGAACCAAAGCAAGAAGAATCAAACGATAAAACTACAGAATCAATACTCCCTTCTGAAGAAGTCGATGTTCAAGAAGGTGAAACAATTGAAGAGTCCAAAGCTGAAACTGAAGAAATCACTATCAAACAAGAAAAACGAGTTAAATTTGCTGATGAAGAAATTGAAACCAAAGAGGAAGAACTGCTTGAAACCAAAGAAGAGGAACTGGTAGAACCCGAACAACAAGAACCCGAACAACAAGAATCTAAACAACAAGAATCTAAACAACAAGAAACCACATCAGGTGAAACATTTGAAGGTCCTCCTCAACGTGTATGTCGTAATACTCTTTATTTCATTGATTTCAATGAAGATAGACGAGAAACACGATTAAATTCTTCAAATCTAAAAACTATGTTATTTGGTAAACAATGTTTATTACCAGCATCAAGAAGATTTAAAGATGGTAAAACGATTTTACATATAGGTAAAATTGAACCATATAATAATCCTAAACAAGAACTTCAAGATGATTTATTTCAACCTATATCTGATTTAACTGAAGATAATCCAATTTTCGATGACTTGAAAAAATTGCCTAAACTTGGTATAAAACAAGATATAATTGAAACAATTGAAGAAAACATTGAACAAGAATCAACTGAAATTAATATAACCACTGAAGCACCCACGGGACTTTATTTACCAAATGGTAATAAGAAACCTTGTATGATTTCCGGAACCGAAGTTAAATATTTCGATCCTTCAACTGGTATACCTTATAGTTCGGTTGAAACTTATAAATTGTTGAAATTAATTGAACAAGGTCAAATTCCTTGGCTTAGTTTAACTCCAGAAAATAACGATAATGGAATTGTGGAAATTTATTTAGGTTCAAGAGATGGCACAACTAGACATGCTAGTGGAGTACCTGAAGGATTTGATGTATAAACAAACTACACACACAGTCTATAGATATATATTTTATCCCGAAGCATGTTGAACGTCTTTTGCGTGGGCTTCAAGTAAATCTGGTTGAAATTTAACTAATTTAGCAGTTAAAATCGGAATAAGTAAATTTTTAAGTTCCTTTTTGTAAAACGCAGTATTAATTTCAAATTCATATTCGTCTTCATCTTGATCATGTACAAATTCAGGAATGGTTATAGTAGCATTAATCTTCTTTGAGTCTTCTTCTTCTAATTGTTCTTGTTTAACTTCACCAGTAACGGTTAATTCAATCTTTAAATCGTAAATACACAAGACTTTCCCCTTTCTTTGAGTAACGTCACAATCACCGGTAATTGAATTAACACTACTAACTATAAACTTATAATCGTCATTTTCAAAAGTTGTGTTTATAATATTTTCATTGAAATATTGCTTGGACCATGGCAAACAATTTTTATCTATCCAGTGCCTGCAAAATTAGTTAGCAAAAACTATACTTGAACCAGAGAGTAAACCGTTTTTTCTATACATACCAGTTGTTTGGATTATGTACAACCATCTTCTGTTGTTACTTTCCTGCTGTTCTTAGCGTGATACTCCGAAAGGTGAAACTTTATATTAGAAATATCAATTTGTTCTTTTTTTCCAGAGTTGGACTTTTTTCTATGGAGTTCCATGGAAAAATGTCACCAAGATCTCTGCTGGCAAAAAAAAGAAAAAAATGTCGCAGCATCAACTGCAAAAAAAAATTACTGCAAATTAATTCTATTAATTTTTATTAAATAACCTACTTATTAAACTTTATTAAATTACCCTTTAATCCGTACTCCAAGCATAAGGACTCTTGCTTCTTAAATATTCACCATATTTAAAAAACAAAAACGGAATAGGAATCAATACAACCGCAAACAATGCTAATAAAGTGGTTGCCCAATGAATACCCAAACTCTTATACATTTGTAATCCAAATAATGGAAATACTCCCGACATAATTGATCTTATAAATGAATTAGTTGCCATTGCCGATGCGGCATATAATCTATATGCTTCCACGGTATATGCGAAAATCCCATTAAATACTAAAATAGTTCCACTTCCATATATGGCTGATCCTATAATTGGTGCTATCCAATGACATTTAGGATATGACGTCCATGCAATTATAAATAATCCAATAGGTACAATAAATACACCAATCATAAGTGGAATAAATCTGAATTCTGGTTTGGAAACTCCATTATTTCGTTCAAGTAATCTTAAATATAATTTATCAATGTAATATGGTGAAATAAGACATGTAAGAATCATACCCACAACCAAACCCAAAAATGACATCCCTTGTTCACTCAATGTAAAATTATACACTGTTTGGAAAATAAATGGGAATGCCACGAAAAACATATATACAACAGCTAATGTGAATCCCGTATAAAAACATAATACCATGGTCATATTATCTCGGAAAATTAACAAAATTGGTCTTTTGGAAGATATAACCACACTTTGATATAATGTAGCCTTTGTTTTCTCAATAGGTGCGTAATATCTATCATCTCCAGTTTGTTTTCTTAATCTCTTAGCCTTTCTCTTTAAATTTATTGGTTCATAAGTTTCAGGAACAAAACAAATAACTAAGATTAATAAAACAACTGACCAAATTAACATTATAATAAATGTCCAAATAAAATTCATAGAACTGTTGACAAACCCAGCAATTAATGGACCTAATCCAGGACCAACAAATGGAGAAACTGAATATAAAACCATAGCTAAAGCCAATTCTTTATTTGCATCCTTTTTTTTCTCCTGTCCATCAGAATCAATTTTTTTCTCAGCCTTAAATAAATCAGCAAATGATCCTGAAGCAACACTCATAAAACTCAGTCCCGCAAATCCACTCATAAATCTTCCAAATAACATAGCACCAATATTATCACTGAAACAAGTCACCAATTCAAATAATACCGTGACGGAAATCCCAAAAATATATACTAATCTTCTACCGTGAAACTCACTTATTGGAGATAAAAAAATCCCCCCTGTTCCTAACCCCCAAATATATAATGATATACCCAATGTACTTACTTCATGACTTATTCCAAAATGCTTCATAATTTGTGGTGATGCTAATGACCATGATGATGATATACAGGTAACACAAAGTGATCCAAATGATATAATACCAACAATGGACCATTTATGTAGCCTAGATAACCTTGATGCATCTTCTTTATCATCAGTCCCATCGAATTTAACCAAGAATGGATCATCTTCCGGTTGTGTAACTTGTTCTTCCTTCTGGGATTCTATTATATCTATTGGATGTTCAACCACTTCATGTGAATGAAGAGAGATGTTTTCTACCCCAGCTTCCTTGGTCTTTTGTCTAGTTAACTCTTCATCCATATTTTTGTTGGTGCACAAGGCTGTACTTTTTCGTTTCAGGGAAAAATCTAGTTAATTAAATAAAAAAGCAAACAAACGATCCTGTTACTAAGCAAAAAGGTAAATATTTAATTTTTTTTTTCGATGGAGGAGAATTATTCCGAGAATCGAAGCCGCGGACCGGGCTTCCGAGGGAAATAAATTTAACCCCCATTTTCATTATTTTTCGGGGGAGGGAGAGAATAAATTATGGTCGGAAGTTCCTAAAACAGTAACTCCGAATGGATAGGTATAGCCAGTCCGCTAAACCGGCTAGCAATAATTAATGATAACTACTTGAATAAGAAGCCACGATGACTAATTGCTTGATAATAATAGCGGACTTTGCAACAAGGATGAAAAGAATATAGTTCAAAGCCTGGTCAAGGTTTCAATTCACTGGTACAACTAACTATTGTTTTAAGAAAATCAATTGAACCTAAATCAGGAACCGTTAGCCCGGCCAGCAACCAATACTGTTTATAGCTATGACTGATTTCTTTGTTATGAGCCAACGATCTCCGATGAGAATTGACAGTTATCTAGCAAAGATGCAAGTGCCTGTCGATCCTGAGCAACAATGTGACTAATTGTTGATTTCAATAACTCAATCACATCTACATCACGAACGTACCAGCTAATCCGGTTATCAATGATTGAATTCTATAATACTAGTTTAACTATCTACGATGATGACTTGCTTCGTAAATTGTAAAGATACAACACGGATGAAACAGTACGGCTAAGATGATTTCGCAAGATTCTGGTCTAAAATTCCATGTCAACCTACTGACAATGGTGGCATTACCTAATTGAATAACCCAGTGTCAGTAGCAACCCGAAGCTAGTCAAATGTTGAAAACGTTGAGCAATGAGGCAGATCTCAATTCCTACTTTTCGGGAATAATGTCTTCCAAGGGTGATAACAGAAGAGGCTTAAAAATGAAACAAGGCAAGGATAACGTTTTATGTGGGGATAAAGAAAAATTACTCGAGGTTTCGGTCAAATAGGGAGTATTTACAACGAATGAGTAGTTTTTGATTACAAATCAAAAGAGAGGGAATCATATTCAACTACTTGCAAATTATTATGTAAACTCTTACAATATCCGGGGTTGGTTTCTTGAATGTAGACAGGCACTATGCGATTACTCAATAAAGTGAAACATTGATATTGTTATCAATTATAATTTCCAGTTTTTGCAACAGTAAAAAAGACTGTATCAAAATTGATAGGAAACGGTTTTTTAGGGGCACGTGTGCGCATGTATTTCATGGCTGTGTTGCTGTTGAGTTTTTGTCACACGAAAGGTTTAATTAACTACGGCTGTAAAAAAAACACACACACCAAAATCAGTAACAAAAAAGACCAGAAAAAAAATATTCACGTAAATTTTCTAAATTATACAATTGTTGCCTAAAAATCGGAGTGGACGAAATCAACCGTTTTGAAAGTATATACTTCCTTTAAAAAATTTACCAGTGAGTTCCAAGCGGTCGCATATAGAAAATCCTTTATAGAAAAACGTGTAATATACTTGTATTATAAATATTTTATAATTCCTATGTCACTACCACTATCGGAGAAAGTATATGATGATCTTGAGAAATCGTCCCTATCACCAACAACATCTGCATCTTCCATAACACATTTACATCCAGCTCCCAGAGGAGTATATAAAAAACTAGTGGCGGCCTTACTAATAGAGACCACTATATCTTGTTTAATATATATAAATTATGATAGAATTGGTGCATATCATCCAATGATTGCTGGATTATTATTAGGATGTTCATCGGGGGCATTAGCCCAATCAGTGAATCAATATTCCAAGAAAAAATTCACATTAAATAAAATATTCAAATTTATGGTTTGGGGTAGTATAAATGGATATTTCACAGTTGGATGGATAAATATTTTAATTACTAGAATTGATAATTCTGCTTATAGAATTATAGTGGATCAATTAGTTGGGGCACCAATGTTTCAATTAATTTTTAATATGTTGAATAGTATTTGGGATAGTGGAGAAATGTTTTCCATAACTACAAGAATGGCATTTTTAAAATCATTAAAATATAGTTATTGTTATTGGCCATTTTTTTCAATTTTGCTGTTTGTATTTATACCACAAGCATTAATGTTTCCATGTAATTGTTTAGCAAATTTATTGTGGAATTTAATCTTGTGTAGATTAGCATGACATATAGGAAAGAGTATAGAAGAAAAAAATATAGAGACACGCCTTTTTTTGACACATTTTTTGTATTTTGCTAAAAACTACTTTCTAAAAGATTTAAGAGGATCTGATTTTTTACCAGTTGATTTTCTCTTTCTATTCTTGTGAACTTTATTCTTATGGAACGGAACAAATCCAATGTTTTTAGGATCCAGTCTTGCACTTTCAGGTAATAAATATTGTGGGACTCTTTTCAATTGAGATTGAATTCTTGTTGGATGTAATTCCTTGTCATGTCTTAATGTCGCTAAATCTTGAGGGTTTTCTTGGAAAAACCGTTTTAATTTTTCCGAATTAATTAATTCATTTTTCAATTCTTTTACTCTTGCTTCTCTAACTGAAGTTTGAGTGACGGCTCTAAATGCATCCTCTGAACGATATCTAAACCCTTCAACTTGTTTCATATCAAATTGATATGGTTTTATTTCAAATCCATTTCGAGATTGTTGTTTTATAATTCGACGTAATATCTTTTCATCTTTTTTCCCACTTGATAATGTGGCAATCTTGTGTTTCCCAAATTCTTCAATTGGAATCACAAATGAAAGTGCCATACCTGCTTTACCTGCTCTGGCAGTTCTACCAATTCTATGAATATATGCTTTTGAAGTTGTAGGTAAATCAAAGTTTAATACACAGGCAACATTCTTAAAGTCAACTCCTCGAGACACACCATATTCTTGATCTTTCTTGGCCCTTTTTTTCTTTTGTGATTTACCTTCTGTCTTAGTTTGGTCAACTTTTTCCTGTTGTTCTTCGGGTTCTTCTTCTTCACTGTCGTGTTCCTTTTCTACTGTAAAATCATTTGTTTCATCAGTGGCAATTAATAAATGATACACATTCTTATTGAATTCTTCCACAATATGTAATCGAGAGTTTATAGGCAACTCACTATTAAGGATACAACATCTTATACCAAATTGTTCCAAGAATAATTTCAATCTATACCCACGATCAATATTATTTACAAACACAATGGTTTTCCCCTTGATTAAATTCAATTTAAATATAACATAACAAAGTAAAAACTTGTCAAATTCAGTGGTTTTGGCATAATATTGAACAAGACTTTGTTTATCTGCTGATTCATCTTGTAATTTTAAAATTGCTGGTTTAGTACAATATCTGCTTTTCAAATCATTTAATTCTTCATTTATAGTGGCAGACATCAAGAAAGTTTGTAAATTCTTCTTTATAGGTAAATAGCTTTCCAACTTCTTTAAATCATCTAAATATCCAAAGGAAATAACCAAATCAACTTCATCAATAGTTAAATTACTGACGGTAGATAAATCAATTAATCCTTGATTATTGGTTTTCTCTAAAGTTTGAATTAATTTTGCTGGAGTAGATATAAGGATCTCTGGTTTATTAATCAATAATGAATTCAATACTTGATCACTATAATTTGAAGAAAGATTTAAAATATTAATCTTTTGATTATTAAACACTAATAATTTTTCTAAAAATTCATAAACTTGATTTGATAATTCTCTAGTAGGTACCAAAATAATACTCTTGATTTCATGCACATCACTCTTTCTAGTTAATAAGTTGTTAACTATAGGAATACAATACGCCCCAGTTTTACCGGATCCAGTACTGGCCTTAGCGATGATATCTCGTTTCTCTTCAACAGCAAGTGGGATTGAACTACTTTGAATTAAGGTTGGTTTTTCAAATCCAAGTTGATCCAAAGCTTGAAGAAGTCGAGGATCAAGATTGAATGAATCCCATGTGGATTCTTCATCCAAATATGCTTGTGATACTGCTGAATCTGACATGTAGCTCTTGCTTTATCTATTGCTATAATAATTTTTCTTAAAAAAAAAGAGATGGGTTTTTTGTAAGATGAGGTTGGGATTTTTTTCCAGTGCGGCTCAACAAAATGGCTGCAATAAAAGCGACATTTGAAAAGAACATGATCCTAGCTTACAAAATGGGATGTTTAAACCAGTCACAAGAGGGATACCCCTTTTAATGTAAACTGTGATTACTGTCATTAATTTTTTTCTTTATCTTGCTTGTACGACTGATGTTACGGATATCATTGATAGATTTGTTCAAATTTTCATACAAATTCAAACTAAAATTGGAAAACGTAAAAATGATCAAACAATGTCGGTTTTATGAACTACTATATAGTCAAACCAAAGGATAGACAATCAATACCCTACAGAATGCCAAAACTTTAATCAATTCTCTAATTAATAGGCATTATTTTGAAACTTTTGATATCGCCATACAAATATTTTGCACGTGATACATATTTCAATCTCAATAAATATTAACTTACACACACTAAATTGTCAAATAAAACATATTGACAAATTAACGGAAATAATAACTATCAGGATAAGTAATTGTATAACTATTATAATAAAGCATAAGAGAATTAGAAACCGTAAATGCACGTGATCATATCATGGGCGCTTTTTCGAGGGCGAATTTTCGAAAAAGAAAAAGGGCGTGTGGCGTAGTTGGTAGCGCGTTTGCCTTGCAAGCAAAAGGTCACTGGTTCGATTCCTGTCTCGTCCAAATTTCATTTTCTTTTTTTGCAACCGTTTAACTTTGGGTTAGAGAAGTTAATAGGTGTTTAACCATCAATTTTTTTGAGGATTAGAAGATACTAGAGGTAGTTGGTTTAGTTATTATTATGTTTAAATGTTACTATGTATATTATCTACAGCGGTCAAGTGTATTTTTATACGCAAGTAGAGTGTTGCAAATTGAAATGTCTTGACCAAGATTGAATGGCTGAAAAATGTAACAAATCTTATGTACAATGTCTATTAAACTATATTAAATAATAAATAAATGGTTAGAGAGAGGTTTGGATGTTATGAGAGTTGGTTCTCTCTATCTTTGATCTACTATATCTCCCTCGGGTTGAACTGATGTAGTTGATGTAGGTATTGAGCTTACCAGACGTCTTGGTGATATTGGTGATGGTTGAAATTCACGAGAATTTCTTGGGGACCTAGCTGAC
Source organism: Spathaspora sp. JA1 (assembly GCA_003676035.1). Lineage (NCBI taxonomy): Eukaryota > Fungi > Ascomycota > Pichiomycetes > Serinales > Debaryomycetaceae > Spathaspora > Spathaspora sp. JA1. The sequence continues at coordinate 234,529 of NSGQ01000001.1, read as the reverse complement.
AGTCGCAGGTTTTTCCTACGAGTTGCCTTGTTATTGCCATTTTCTAAATCTTGAATCCCCAGTTTTCGTCTAGATTTATTGGTTATTACTCGTTTCAACTGGTCTCCTAAATAATCTGCCGTTGTAAATTCATTAATGCTATTATCTTCCAGGGTTTCTTCTTCTTCATCGGCTTGAGGAACCATGGGTGCAGCTCCACTGGCAATTGTTTTCTCTCGTTTTAAAGGAGGTCCCATTCCATAAACTGGAAACACATTCTTAGGTGATCTATGTCGTTTTGAAGATACCGAAAAAGTAGTTCCTCTTGTGTTTGTTTGTCTAATACTTGCTCCTCCCGGCAGATGTGATCGGACATAATAAGGCACCGGTTCAAAATCTGAAGTATTATCTTCTTCTTCCTTTTCAGATAATGCGTTGTTATCTTCAACAACCAAGGATGAAGTTCTCTTTTGTCGAACCACTCTTGAATCAATATTCAATTCTGGTTGTTCGTCCCTGACTTCATATTTAGGTAAGTTCAATTTCTGTTGATCTTGTTCCACAACATAAATATGTAAATACCAAGTTATCACACATCCAAAAAATGATCCTCCAACAATATTTCCTAATGCTCCCGGTAAGAAAATCTTCCATGCAACTTCTCGTACTGATATAGGAGCACCGTTAATTAACCCCATTATTAAAGCATACATATCTGCAATTGCATGGGTGAATCCGATAGTAACAAATGTCAATACTGGTAAGACCAACATTAAGAACTTGACATGTAAAGGTTTGACCATGAGTTGTAAATAGATTCCTAAACAAACATAGAAATTCCCAGCTATAGCTTTTAAGAAATTTTCAATAAATGAATATGATGCCTTTGTAACTGCAAGTTCTTGACTTCCTTGAATAAACAAATCAGTTTTTGAAATATGAGAATAATGACAAATAATATAACATACAAAAATATTCCCCACCAAATTAAAGAAATAACTTACAATCCAACTAATTGCCAAATCTAAAACTGACACTGCCCCTCGACACAACGCAGTACTAAAGAATAAAATATTTGAATTAAATAAATCAACCCCCATGATAACAACGTAGAATAACCCTATAGGGTAAGATAATCCTGCCAAAATTGAAACAATCCCAGGGTTTTCTTGATATATATTAGGTAGATAAGATTGAACTGTAACGTGAAGCATTCCACCTGATGTGAATAGTATACCACCCATAATTGAATTAACTATCAACGTGTCTATTCTAAGACGAGATTTCTTCATCGCGGTAGCGACAACAGCTAGTGCTGCTTCATGAGTGGTTAGGTATTGACTATCATCCATACTGCTAGGCTTAACAATCGGAGATTTTGGATCAAGGTGAAATTTTGAATAAGGTTTTTCTAAGGAATTAAACTCTAAAGTTTAAAAAAGAATCTTTCGGAAAAATTTAAGGTTTGAATCATTTGACAATAATATTATTGTCCGATGACGATACTATTGTTGATACGCATCGACTTAGCGAAATGGTTCCATTGAATCATCACGGATCTTTTTACCGTCCTTGGCCAATATGCGGCTTTTTCGGAAATAAATTCGCGCGGAAATATGAAAAATACACACTTAGGAATCAAAGTCCGATATATGATTAAAGGTGTTGATTAGAAATTATATACACATATGACTATTATACATTTTCCGAGAGGTGTAAATAATCCGCCCCCCTCTCCCTCCCCTCCTTTAAATGTTACGCTATAAATTTTATAATGTTTTAATTTACAGAATCACTAAACAAAGGACTGGATGCGAAATCTAGATCGGCTATTTCGACTTCTCCGATCCCCACCTGTTTCTCTTCCTTTGGCTCAAAACTTTCCAGAACAGGCGTATCGCTCGTACCAGCAGTTATATCATTGCTTAGATTGTTTGTATCTGATGATACGTCAGTACTGTAAGATTCTTTCCCCAGGACTGTTTCTTCAGATTCTTTGTTGGTAGTACTGGATTTTTTGGCTGAAGCTCGCGCAATTTTTATCAATTGTTTAAAATCTTGATTATATTCATTCATCCATTCATTGACCAGGAAGTTCTTATCAGTAATCGACCTATGACTTATCCCTCTTTGACTTGTAAACAAATCTCCATTATGGTTATTATTAAATTCTCGATGGGATAATTCCCATTGATTTAATTTTTGTTTCAATATTTTCTCTGATATTGGTCGATTACTATCAAGATTTGAATTATACAATACGAAATATTGATTATATCGTAATTCTAATTGATTTCGCGTTCCATGAGTAGGTAAATTGATAGCAGCAAGTTTTTCCTTTAGTTTGGGAGTAATTAATGACAGGAAATCTAACTTTGGCAACCGCTTTATTTCGGGATTATGTCTTGATGTTGGCTTGAAATAATATTGTTCATTCCCCAAGTTCTCAGGCGGATTCAGGGTAGACGTAGTGGTGCTGTTATGACTCACTCTTGGTTTGAAAAAGGACGAGATTGAGTTTCTTGGTTGTTGTTGTTTCTTCTTTTCTTTCACCACGTACTTTTTGGTTATTTTGCCACTTAAGCAATCATCCAAATGACTAGATTGTAAAAAATCAGCAGACATTTGGGTTGAACATACTGGACAACTTACAAGCTCTTCATCCTCGGGAGATTCACTTTTCCTACGTTTGTTGCTAACGTCTTGCTGAATATGATCCAGTTCATCATCGTTGCTGTCTGAAACCTCAATAATTTCTTCTTCCAAAGCTCGTTTTTTACTAACATCACTAGTTTTGTTAATTTCCACAACGCTGTTATCATCATCACTTTTATCTTCCAGTTGTAAGAACTTCAAGAGGAAAGGTCGTAGCAGTACATAGCAAGATACAACTTCTTCCAACAAAACATCTCGTTTCAAAGTACTTTCAAACACTTCAGTTTTACACAAGGGACATATATTATTAGTGATCAAATACTCTCGAATACATTGCAGACAAAATGTATGATTACAAGTTGTGATGACTGGAGCTCGAAAGAATTCCTTACATATATAACATCGTTTAAGATTATCTAATTCCGATAATGCTGGGATTTTTGTTGATTTGAAATCCGATGGATCGGTAATTTCCGTTGAATTTAGTTTAAACGGACTTATACTCATTATATATCCGTTGTCGCCCCTTTCTATATCTATAAGCAATCCTGGTAACTTCACGGGTCCTAGAAGTTTCCTCTGCTCTTTTGACGTGTATCAAATTTTTGATCTCGCGCGTGCGTATAAAAACCTGCCGCCAAATTGGTACCAACTTGGCGCCAAACAAAAACAGGACCTACAAGGGAGAGAGATATAGAGCGAACATCTAGAGAATTTTCTATTATGCATTTTTTAAGTGTAATTGACTATTAACTTTTTTCTTTTTTAAAACTTCTAAAACTTTTTATGCTTGAAACCAAATCACAATTCATCCTTGATAGGAGGAGTATTCACCTCATCTGGAGTAGTATTTTTCGGCCTGGTACTCTTTGGTCTTTTGTTAACCGGTTTTCTTATTCTTTGGACACGAGGAGACCGGAGAGGAGTTGTTGTTTGATGGTGTTCGGGGATGGTGGATGTTTGGGTATCGGGTTTACTCAGCTCTTCAACTGCCGAGCTTGGTTTAGACTCTGCTTTTTCTAATGAATGAGAAGTCGTTTTAGAAAAGGAGATCGATTCTTCTGATATAGCCTCCGAAGGAACTGGGATATCAGACGATTGTACAACTACAGTCAGTTTTGATTTAACGACTGTATTAGTGTGAATCAGCTTCGAGGTAGGTGAGGCAAACAGTGAGATTGGTGGTACATGTTCAGAAGTTGTGGATGTTGCTTTTTCAACAGGCTTTCTTTCCAACAGTTCTTCAACGTTGGAGTTTGAAAGTTTTTCTTGCACAACATCAGACTTTTCTTCGTGAACAGCTTCCGAACTGGAAACCTTTACACGTGGTTGGTGTACTGATTCATGTTCATGCCGAATTTCATGCCCTTCTTCATGCACTTCTTGATGTTCTTCTTCATGCTTTTCTTCCTGCACTTCTTCATGCTGTGCTTCATGCTGTTCTTCATGAGGTTCTTCATGCTGTTCTTCATGAGGTTCTTCATGCTGTTCTTCATGATTTTCTTCGTGCTGTTCTTCATGTTGTTCTTCATGTTGTTCTTCATGCTCTTCCTCATGATCCGTCTCATGCTCAGTCTCATGCTCACCGTCAGTTTCATATTCAACGTCAGTTTCGTATTCTCCATCAGTTTGATGCCCTTCATCGGCGTGATAATGTTCTTCATGCTCATGTTCGGATGTTAATGCCGATGAAACTGGTTCGTTCTTCTCTGGAGGGACAATGGAGGAAGTTAAATCTTCACTTTTTGAAGTTTCTACAGATGATGGTTGGGACGAAATCGAGCTGTCACTTTCTAGAACGCTAGATTGGTGCGATTGAGCTGTAGGAGTGGTTGCCAAAGGAACCGACGATGATGTAGTGGGGATAGCAGTTTCTTCAGATGATTTGGTACTAGTTTTAGTTTTAACAGTACTATGTTCGTCCAAAGGCTCGGCAGATGATTTCTCAAGCTGTTGTTTCGATGTTTCGGCAGCGGCAGGAGTGGTTGCTAAAGGCACTGAAGATGATATTTTACTAACAGGTTTAACAGTAGACTGTTCAACTGGTGATTTTTTACTACTTGGTTCTTTCACAGTATCATGTTTTTCCGCAGATGCATGAGGCTTCTCCTTAACAATGGATTTTTCAATATAATTACTCTTGTTTTTCAAAAAGGTCTTACTATCAAAATCGGACTTTTTAGTATGTTCATCAATATTTTTAGTTACTTCAGTTACTCGATCATTTAACGTAGATTGAGTAGTTGTACCAACCATAGTTGTCGTCGTATCATCCCATTCTTCCATGGTGAAGTATTTACTAGTCTCTTCATTTCCATCAATATTCTCTCCTTGAATTCTTTGCTTAATGAAATTTATTCCCTTATGTCCATAATCTTTAGCAAAACCAATAAATTGATTACTTAAATTCTGAGCAAAATCCTTTGTGGTTTCCAAATTGAATGAATTTTTGGAATCAAGTATCAATTGATCAAATTGAACTCTAGTATGAACACGTTGAAGGAATACAGCAAGAGCAAGAATTAATATAATACTTACAAAATATTCAAACAAAGTTCCAATCATTGATCCCTGTTTACCATAATTCTTTGGAATATTAAAAACATGCAATAAATTAGCAGCACTACCAGAAGCTAATTTTGTTCCATCGGGTGAAAAACTAATACAAGTAATTGCAAATGGATGTAATTTTTCAAACCTTCCAAGCGAGCTAAATGTGGATAATCTAAGTACCGACACAGAATAGTCATTACCAGCTACAGCAAGTAAATCTTGTCTAAGGGAAATGTCAAGGGCAACGATCATATTAAATTTAGTTGAGATTTTCTTGATTTTGATGATTCTTTGAGTTCGGATATTGAAATGAATTAATACTACCCCTTTACCTCCACGTACACCACCAGTTATAACTATTTCATTTTCATTTATAAATTTCAATTTGGTAAGAATATACCCCCCTAATTTTCTAGTTAAATTGGGATCCCTGACCGTAGATGAAATTACCATCCCAGAAGAAGTTGACACTGTTTCAATAGAACTAGAAGTAATATAACATAAAACGTTACCTTCACCAGGACTTAATCCTATATCTTTAATTTCAATGTTTGTTTCCGGTTTATATTTGAATTTCAATTCACATGCGTCGGGATTAAATACATACACCGAAGAAGGAACAGCTGTGGTTAAAAAGCACCCTACTGTATTATCATCAGATAATTTAACAGCTCGAGGGTAGTCGTCGGAACCAGAACCATCAGGGACAATTTCCTGTTCAAATTGAGCAGCATCAAGAAATTTAAGATGTTGACCAGAATTAAGCACATATTTTCGAACGTTATTATTGATACCCATGGAACGAATTAACTGAGAACTTTGATTACATCCAAATATAATATTGTATTCCTTCTCTCCCCTTTCATTAATCATTTTAACTGCGTCAATACACAGAGGCGAATCTTCATTATCGGGCAATTTAATTTCTCGAAACTTCTGTAACCTGGTCTTGGGATCCTTCATTTTGAAACTACATTTGATGGCAGTTACACAATTGGGAACTCCGTGTCTCCCTTCACCCCCACCACCAACAGCCATGACGGTTATGTTGTTTATAAATTTCGCCCCAAGAATCGGGTATCCGACATCAATTGTGGCAGACTCTTTAAGCGACATTTTCTTCTACCTACCACACCACGATCTATTTTGTTTGAATCAATGTCGAGCTAGTACAAAATTTTCTGTATTTTCAAAGGGCCGAAGTTTGTTTGTATTTGATATGGCACCAGATGCCGTTACTTTTTTGGGTGGTGGGAACACGTAGTTAATTTTTTTTTTTCAGGTCAACAAAACTTGAGCACTGACCAAACATTAACCGATCTGCGGGCTACCAGATGAAACGTATCCATTGTTGCAAAAAATGGGTCTATAGTAAATCTCGATTAAAGGTGACGTAAAATAAACTAAATAAAGTGTTTAAGAATATAACTTCTCCCAGGTTGTGAGAAATTATTAATACAGAAGTCCAGTTGTTTCAATAATGTTGTCAAGTAGGTGCAGTTTGTGGAATCGTTTTTCATTGATATTCTGTTTTTATATTTTGGTTATGATTATTGTGGAGAGGAAAGGACTGTACCATTTTACACCCGTATTGCTATACTTCTAATTAAAAGATGTAACAAAGCTAGTAGAAAAATTTCTATTCAGCAATAAAAAAAGCTATTAAAATTACTCTATAAATTCAAAATTACCCACACTTACCAAACTGAAAAAGCCCACAAAACTATACATCCAGCAATTGCTTCCATTACCATCCCCATAAAACAATAATATTGCCAATGACCAAAATAAATCATAAATTGATTTGGATGCACAAAACTAAGTCCACTAAATGCTGATGCCATAGTATATGAACATCTAACTATAAGGATTATCAAAGCACCAATTAAAACCTTGGTAACCATTTCAAAATCTTGTCCCAGGCCATGAATATATACCATCAATACAATTAACAACAATACACCTGCCAAGAATAACACCGACGACACTTTAGTCAAAGTCTTTACTGTGGTTGTTGTTTCTCCGCTACTCAATTGGGAAATACCAATGATATTTAAGATAACAGCTGCTAATAATATAAGCGACAATATTTTAAATGGAGGAAAATTAAGCTTTTCTTTCTTTGGTCTGGTAGGTTGTTGTTCATAATGTCCATTTTCAAGATATTTCGGATCATATGAAGGTGGAGGCATGTTTTGTTTCTGTTGATGCAAAAGCATAACTTCTACTAATGACTTAATGGCATTGGTAAGCATAGCCATACTGATAGTATCGAAAATATACGTGGGGATAAATATATTAGTATTGAATGTGTCTTGATGAATAAATACTAACCCTAATATAGCTCCCATAATCTTAAATAAATGGAAAAGAGTGAGTCCAATTAAGAACATTCTGATCCTTTGAATTCCATTATGTTTATTGAATTGGTGGACTGCAATAATAATAAAAGCAATGAAACAAACTAAGAAAATAGCCAATTGGACTATGGTGACTATCTTCCATTCATTTAATTGTGGTAAAATGGTTAACATTTTTAAGCTTGGGTTTTAATTATACTGATACAACAAAAATTAATTCGAACAAACATCCCAGACTTTTCCACTTCTATTTATATGAGCCATGGACCGTGTTTCGAGGAAGGGGGTGAAGGTGAAGGAACTGACGTAGATGTAAATTGATTATCGAAGATAAAATATTTTTGCATCATTTTGCCCTATATATTTTTTCTTTCTTTTTTCCCAATTCGGAACCCGCTTACATAATCGGAAATCTTCTTAAGTATGTAAAACTGTTTGGCGCTTACATAAGCGGGAAACCCTTTTTATGTCACAAAAAACTGCCAGACAATAGAAATAAATGTTCCCCAAAGACGGTTTTATTAAAACAAGGCTTGAAAATAGAACAAAAAGTTTAATCTGCGTAACTGCAAAGACATGGAAGTTTGCCCTTCATTGTTATTGATCCACTCGCTACAATTAATCTACCACATATCTTACTAGGCACAATAGGGGTTGGTTGTGGATTCAAAAATTAGTAAAAGGATTCATCTAAGCCATAAAGTTCTGGGTTTACGCCAGCAATGAATAAAAGATTTGCTTCAGTTTTTTTATTTTTTGAACTGGTTATTTTTCCGGTCAAAATGGAAAAAAAGAAAAGGGACTAAACGGGGATCTATGCCTTATTAGGAGGCATGAAATTGAAATAAAGATCTAATCAATTGATCTAATTGAAAGATTTGCATTTCTATGCCAAGGCTACATCGAGATTACCTGTTGGTATCGTTTAAATTCTTCGCCTTAACTAGGCGAGGCACAAAATTATAAAATGCAAAAATGCACAGCCCTCTGGGTCATGCAAACACCACAAAAGAATTAACACTTCGAAGCCAGAACAATGTAATCTCCCACTTTGTAAACAAAGAGAAAGATAATTATCATATATTCTCAATTGAACCCTTTTTCGTAATTTTATTTCAAAGTCCGATTATATTCGTATATTCACCGCAAATGACCTATGGAGCATGACCACTTCTTTCCGCAGTACCTGGGTCATAACAATCTCTTCCAACAGGGGATTCCTCAATTAAAATCAGAGCAAAGCTAAAAACTGACCGAGTAATATAATAAAGGGGGAAGGAATATTTTCAATCTTATTGAAAATTGGCTTAGACCGAGAACAATAGTTGTTACCACACATAACGGTGTTCCCCTCATTCGAGATAATCTCCGAGAGTAGATTCAGAATTTATCTTACTAATCGAGTATAGAGATTATGTAGAAGTCTATCCTATCCGAATGCGTTTCACTTGGAATAATCAAAAACTATATCCCTCACAAAACTAACTAACGCGATTATTTTGTAGAACTGGCCATTGGTGTCAGAAGATTCAAGGGAAAACCAAAGCACTTAATAGTAATCACGAATCATAATTTAGTTGACCACTCATTAAGATAAGGCAATAGAGATTTTGTAGATTAAATAATTTTTTTGTTTGCTTATATCATCATAATGTAAGGCGAGGATCAAACAATCAATTTTTGCAGCAATCGGCCCCACAGATTAATCTTAGCGACGTGGAACATTTGTTTCAGACTAATTAGAAAATGTGTTGTCTAATCGTAGATTTGTAGATATATGAATACAGTATTGACCTAAATTCCATCATTTACTGAATTATCGTAGCAAGCAGGGACATCTTAAACACATCGCAAATCTTCTGTCAAAATTATAACGGTCAAAAAATTGTTCAAGAAAAAAAAAAATAGATCGTAAATCTTTCTGAGTCAATTCGTTTTAACAAATTTTAGCATGGAAAACAAATCACTACTATCTATCCTGTCTCATGTAGTACATGGATATGTGGGTAACAGAGTCATCGTGTTTCCATTACAATATGTAGGATGGGACGTTGATGCAATGAACACAACAAACTATTCAAATCACCCGGGGTATGGATCATTTACAGGCACACCATCGACACCAGATCTGTTAGTTGAAATTATAGACGGACTTAAAAAAATTCACGATTTTAAAGATTATGATATCGTATTAACTGGATATGCTAGTACTTCTGAGGTTTTACAAGTTATCAAGAATGAATTAGTTAAGGTTTTCGCGAACAATAAGTTGCTGCCTGAATGGATCGTCGATCCTATTCTTGGAGATAATGGAAGGTTATATGTTCTGGAAAAAGTTATTCCTGTGTATCGAGATATATTTGCCACGGGATATGTATCGTTAATCACGCCTAACCAATTTGAGTTTGAAACGTTAACTGGCGCCAAGCTTAAAACTTGGCAAGATGTAAAACAAACGATATTGCAATTTGATAACAAATATAAAATTAAAAATATTGTAATTTCATCTGTTAGTATAGAGAATCAATTATATTGTGTGGGATATACTTCCAACACTAATAGAATGTTTCTGGTTCCTATAAATGAAATTCCATGTAATTTCAACGGGTGCGGAGATTTATTCACGGCATTATTAACTAACGCATTTTATAATAACAAGTTTACAATTACTCCCGAATTGATTTCGGATATAGTTACTAAATTGTATAAGATTCTCGAGTTTAGTTACAAAGATGAACTTGAAACGCGAAATAATAGCGAGCTACCAGTTACTTTAGTCAAGGATATTAGAGTGATTCGAGCCAAAGAGTTTTTACTCAAGGATTATACCCAAGAATTACTAGACCAGGTAGTATATTTTTAGAATAGACCATAATAGACCAAACATTTTTTTTCTTTTCGCCTCCATAGTTTATTTCGTTGCTCCCCAACAAATTTGCATGATTTTTTTTTTTTTTTTTGAGTTGCATTTATCCGCCACCTGCTCCCCAAGACTTTTTAAGATAAGCAAAACAATAGTAATACAGATTTCTTAAACCACATTACAAATTAATAAACAGATACTTTTTTTATATTAGCAAACATATTCATGCCGATAGAGAAGGATATGGGCGAACACAAGGGGAGCTCCAGTACCCCCAAGAGGAAAAAGAACAAGAAAGTCTTTTCCCACGTTTCAGGTGGGATCGTGGTCTTTCTACTATTATTGTTAATCACAGCTAGTTCAAATTGGTCAAGGATAACACAATACGCTCAGCTGTCGTCGAAGTTCTTCTTCTTGAATGAATCCGATGTTTCCAATAAGGACTTTGACATGTCTGGTACGCTAGAACTCAAGCATATCTTTCATCATGGAATTAAATCTTCCAATCGTAGGTTAGATATTACTCAAGAATATTTAACCAAACATGCATCATACTTTACTTCACTTACTCAACAACTTTCTAAAACCCCTGATGAGTTTGAAATAAACTCCAAATCAGAAAATTTAGAAGATATTTATAATCAAATGGATTGGCCCAAGGTTCATCAAGGTAAGAACCCGTTCACTATTCAACTTCCAATCAGGAAATCACACAGTGTTTCCACGAGATTGAAGGAAAGATCAACACCAAATTTCATTGAATCGTATCTTTCCTATGCTACTAGTATTAAAGGTGACGCTAAGTTGCTCAATAGAATAGATTTAGAATGGGTCGATGAAGAAATTAAAGTGCCTAATATTACTGATAAAGATACGATTGTAACATTAGCTACTATATCATCCAATGCATATGTCAAATTCCCCTTGGATGATAAGGACAAAAATAAAACTGATTGGATTGATATTGGTGGTTGGGAACCTGACCAGAAAAATGAAGATTTAAACTTTGGTTGGGATGAACTTGGGTTAAGAGGTCATGTGTTTGTTAGTAAAGATAATAAAACGGTTGTTATTGGGATTAAGGGAACTTCAGGGGCTGGATTACCTAGTGGAGGGACTTCTGATGAAACTGGAGGAAATGATAAAATTAATGATAATTTATTATTTTCATGTTGTTGTGCTAGAGTAGGATATATGTGGACCACAGTTTGTGATTGCTATGAAGATACTTACACTTGTAATCAAGATTGTCTTGAAAAAGAGTTATTAAAACAAGATCGTTATTATCAAGCGGCTTTGGAGTTGTATCGTAATATAACTGCGATTTATCCTCCTGAAAAACATGATATTTGGGTAACTGGTCATTCGCTTGGTGGTGCCCTTGCTTCGTTATTGGGAAGAACTTTTGGTTTGCCTGTGGTAGCGTTTGAAGCTCCCGGTGAAATGTTGGCAAGTTCAAGATTACATTTACCTTCTCCTCCAGGAATCCCTCATTATATGGAAAATATTTGGCATGTGGGAAACACCGCTGATCCAATTTATATGGGGGTCTGTAATGGAGTATCAAGTACTTGTAATGTGGCCGGTTATGCCATGGAAACTGCTTGTCATACAGGATATCAATGTGTATATGATGTTGTAACCGATTTAGGTTGGAGAGTCAACATGTTGAATCATCGAATCCATACTGTGATTGACGATATCATTCTTGTTTATAATGATACGGCAAAATGTATTGAACAACCACCATGTCGTGATTGTTTCAATTGGAGATTTGTAACCCATGATGAAGATGAAGATGATGAACCAGCTTTACCAAATCCTTTAAAGCCACACCCAACTAAGGGAAAGGGCAATACCATGATTACATCAACCACTGGTGGTGGTGGTGTTTCCACAAGTACTGGCACTTCAAGCACACAACCTGCTTCTTCACCTGAACCAACTGACACACCAGAAAAGTGTTTAAAGAGAACATGGTATGGTTGGTGTGTTGAATGGGGACATGAAGGAGATGAAGAAGGCGACAATGATAAGAAATAATTTTCGGTAATTTTTGGGGTATCGTAAGGTTAACGTTACAAGTATTTATTTTTATGTTTTTATATAGGATTTTGAATAAAGGTTTAGATAAGAATAGTGGTACAACTTAATTTTGTACCTAATAAGCAGCGCTACAACAATCAGCCGCGCTTGATACACTTTTCCATGTATTTCAATGTAGCTATAACGAGAGTATTGGTCTTTCCAAGAAAATAGAAATAATATGCAGGTCAAAAACCAGGAACAATTGTTGATGGCTGCTAAAAGCTGTATGTTGTATTAAAATATAACCGCAGCGTAAATACTCGGATTTTCACTAGCAAGAAAATAGATATCCGAGCATTTAAGAAAATAGCCAAGATAATATTCGTACAATTAGTTCCTGGGGTAATATACCCGCGTTAAGAAACCATTTTCTAAGATACAGGGAGGTTTTACCACTGAATAACCTAAATTCAAGACCAGCTTCCCAGTATTGAACTAAACTAAGTAAGTCCGAGTTAAAATAACTCTTGCTTATTTCTCACAGCTTAATTTCGGCAAAAATCTAGATTAGAGGACATACATATAGAAAGATCTTGCCGTTAAGGAACTTACAATTTAAATTTACTAGTTTGACGAATAACTATCCCTTAAGAAAGAACCCCAGGAAATGGGCAGAGCTTCAAACCACAGATTAAAACAAGGGTGTTCACTTTTTGCATCCACACAAAGCCATTGAATAGAGATGTTTACTTAAAATTAAACCACTCGCTAGAACGTAGTAATGTTCTGTTCAATTAAGATTAACTTCCTAATTTGAACAGTTCCTAATTCAGAATAGTTCGTAATTAAGAACATGGGGTCCGCTATATTGCAAAAAATACCTGACTTTGTTTTTTTTCAAAAGGTTCTCGCTTATATCAAATGAATGATCAAAAATATAGCCTTGCAAAATGCTCTTCCTATACAATAGTACGGAAAACCGGGATACACAAGGATAAAACAATGTTAAAAATTGTTTACAAACCTCGGGTATTTTCATTAAGATGGTTTTAACCATACATATGGTTAGCTAACCAACCTGAAATAACGACTCACTAAAAATTTTTTTCCGCTCATTCCAGTGCGGCTATTGTCCGAAAACTGAAACGTCATGCCCCAATTTGAGTTTGTTATTAACTCGCCCCAAATAGGAAATAAAAATGTGCAGGAACCCACCGAAACTGGATTAAAAGATGACAGCAATTTGTGGTACAGCCCCAAACAGGCGTAGTACTATTAAGTGAATGAATGATGGTTGGGAAAACTAAATAATTTAAATTCCTGGGTGCAAAAGCGTGACAAAGTTTCCATTGTTAAGAAGGGGAGAGATGTCTTGGTTTTATTGCGGTGGAATTTTCAGGTTTTATAGTAGGAATTCATAACCGAGAAATACAATATAACAACCCTTTTCTAATTTTTTGTTAATTTTAATTTTTTTATAATTGTATTACAAGTAAAAAGAAGACACCTCCACTAGCTGTTCTAAACTATGAACAGCTTCAATGGCAATTGAGGCGACAACGTTTAACAGCAATACTAAAACGTATGAAAATATTGACCTAAATTTATCTCTGTATATTTTTTTATGAAAACGAATGATTGCAGAAATTTCAAGTTTTTGTTTGTTTGCCAGAGTGTGAGGACAAAATTCAAAAAAAAAAATAAACAAAGGGAAATATAGTTTAAAAAGTCTCATCCATCCCCCTTTTTCCCTAAATTCAATTTCAATTCTTCTTTTGGAATCTCTCTATCGTTCTTTTCCGTTTTTTTAATAATTCGTTGTTCTAATTGTTGAATAAGTTCAATTGCTATTTGAATAAAACTAATTACGACTACAATATATATAATTCTACTACTACTACCTACAACCTATAAATAGTTACAAAGAGAGAAAAACCACTCGAAATATGAGAGCAATTCACACATTTATAAACCAATTTTTTTTGGTCGGGGCTGTATTATTATTGGTGTTGACTGTAATCTCAGGTACAACCAACAATAGTTCTTTGAGAAACTTCTACTGGTTACGAGCCGACACCAGTGGTATACCAAATGCTCCAGCAGATTTAAGTGTATGGACATTTTGGGGTGTATGTGATAAGAATAATTTCCATGAATGTGTATTGGGACCAGCTTTCCCAATTTTACCCCAAGATAACTTCCGTACTACTGAAAATATTCCTGAAGATTTCCTTGAAAACAGAAATACCTATTTTTACTTGAGTAGATTTGCATTTGCATTTGCTATTATGACACTTGCGTTTGCCGGGTTAGCTTTAATTGTGGAATTCTTAGCTTATTGTTTTGAATTGATTGATCGAATTGTAATTTTCTTGATCACCCTTGCTGTTTTCTTTATGGCTGGTTTCGCCTCGTTTATAACTGCAGTTGTTGTATTGGCTAGAAATGCATTCAAGAATGGTGGAAGACAAGCAAATGTCAATGCAACTTTATTAGGGGTTACTTGGGCCGCATTTGTTTGTTTATTAATTTGTTGGGTATTGACATTTGCATCTAATATTGCTCAATCCTATAGACATCATATGGAGAGAGTTAATGGTAATCAAGCAGATGACGCAGCTCCAATTGGTGACGATTCAAGTTTTACAAGAGCTTCCCCACCTGAACCAAAGGACACTGACGAACATACTGGTGGTATCAGATTCTTTAAGATTAAAAGAAATCAAAAAGTTTCTGACGATGAATCTGTATAATACAACCTACTCAGACAAATAGTACTCCACCCTCACCCCACCCCACCCCCACTTACACTACTACACGACAAAGTTTTGATATTTTTAAAGAATACAAAAAAGTGATTTTTTTCTTTTTGATTTAACGTTTTCGACTACCCCGTTTTTATTGTTGCTTCTTGGTTATAAAGTAAATACACAGAGAAACATTTCAATTTTTTAATGTCCAAATAACTATCCCACCAAATCAACCAACCTTTTTTTTACCCTCTATTGTTTATTTTATATAAATGTGTATTATGCGGTTAATCTATGTATGTAATTTTTTTTTCTTTACTAAATTTAGCAACCAATTAATATAACTCATTTTGTAGGATAGGGAGAAAACCCCCTTTCGCTAGGCTGTGTTATTTTTTTTTGGCAGCCAAAAAATTAACTTTATGACAAAAAACCCCTTTTTAAAGATTAAAGTAAAATGCATCTCTAGATTAAGTTTGCATATGTGTATAGAGGTACAGGCTGAAAAGAAACAGTGGTTAGTGTGGTTGTAATGATATATCATTTTCACATTTTGATTTTGTAATAATTCGCTTATTTGCTTAAGAAATGTGCAAGGGGCAATACTAGAAAAGAGAAGTACTGGTAATAAAGCCTAATGACGACAAATATTAGAGGAAGCCAACAGCAATCCTAAGAATAACCTTTCCGGTAAAGCCCCCAAAGTTAAAAGATTCATTTCTGGTAGTAAAATAAAATGAGTTCACATATATCACTAATTTTTGTAATTCAATAATAATATCTTCTTATCTTGCAAAGCTTCGAATGATCATTTCGGAGTTACAAAAACAAGAAAATAGATTTGTTTACAAAAGTATAAAGGTTAACTTATCAACAGGTAACGGTGTTGGTAAAATGCTAAATTGCAAAAGAAAAAAGAAAAGCTAAACAAACCTAAGCGCAAAACGAGGCATTGACGTCATTCGAAAAGCAATTCAGCTAATGATACCCCACAATTTTACAAAGCAACCTAGCACATAGGTCATCGCTTAACATGCAACACTATTCTGGAAAAAAATATTACCGGGAATATAAAACGTAGATTGATGCAACACGGAATAACTTAACGCTATTATCAAGGGTAGACCCTGTCGGTAGGTGCGGAAGTAACCTCAAGCGAAAACAGGGCAACAAATTAAAAGTCACGACATAAACTCGCCCGCTTGTTTTCCAGATAAATAGTGGTTAGTAAAGTAAAGGTATGGTCTTAGAAAAATGCAGAGTAACTACAGTTCACTGAAGTATCTCGGAAAAAAGTAACCGTGCTTGCATTAAGCAAATAATATTTCGCATGATGATTCCAATGACCAAGCAATCTTCGGGGAACATTTGTACGAGAACACGCGATTTAATGCTGGCTCATTAAAATTACCTCCATCACAGGATTTTTCTTTGCAGGCCTAGCTTTTGAAAAGTTTCTCTTGCATCATATTCGGACATCGCGGTTTCAATTTATGAAACGATATTGTTCTCCATATTGTTGTTGATGAGAAGCAGGAAAAACTCGAGGGTTTATTTTTAGCGACATACATAATTAATTACATTGTTTATGCCCTTACGTCATATCTAAATATAAAACAACTGAGGTCATTAACAAATAAACCCGATCATCACTTTGGTAATAGTGCAGTAGTGCTTCGAAAACGTGATAGGTTGTAACCACGGGTTCAATGTGTATGCTCTAATTCAAGAAAATAATATTTTGCAATTTCGTGTGGTAGAAGGGATAACAAAACTTAGTTCATTATTTTTGTTGAGAAATACCCTCCACGTTCACATAAGCTTGTGATAAGATCTTTCGGGCGAGTGTAGAGATGTAAAAAATCAATGCTAAAAGTTTATGCTAATTATTAAGTAGAAACCTTAAATTTTAGCGTGAACGCACAAAAGGAATTTGTATTGGAATTATTTGCGCTTCTCGAAGTTACTTTGGAGAAACACAGGATTGCGAATATTACTTTTTTTGGGTATATTTTCCATATGGGACCTTGATAAGGGATTAATGGAACTCTATAAAATAAACCATTTTTCAACCAATCTAAGAGTTTGTAAAAACAAATTGAAATGACTATAATCAAATTTAACTGACCCACAAGCTTAAAAAAAAAATTCATGACGTTTCCATCGATCAAGGTGGTAACTTACTTGTTATTACGAGCACAGAAAAAAAAAACGCAAAATTAAAAACGTTCGGAAATAAGCCTACTTCGAAACACGGAATATAGGCGCAGTTAACATTGTATATTGAATTGCATTGCTTTCCAATTCATTTGTATGATTTTAAAATATGAAACGGAAGTTAGCTTTGCAGTTAAATGACCTTATAAAAATAGCTGAGGTTCCCTCGTTTCAGAAAAAAAACGTGAGTGGAATTTTGGAGTTATTTTTTTTTCTTTTCTTTTTGACCCACCCACATTTCCCACGCAGTGCGAGTTATCATATTATTATTATTATTATTATTTTCTTTTTTTTTTTCAATTGTCCCATACTTTAATCGATTCAGATCCCTCCTTCCAAATTCCCACCCCCATCTTATTCTGGAAAAAGGGGATTATTTAGTATAGATCAGATTAATTTCAAATATATAAATTTCAAACCCAATTACGAAAATCACAAAACCAACCACCAACAACTTCCCTTATCTTTATCTACTCCGCAAGTTAATTCTCCATTTTCAACCCAGGTTTTTTTTTTCTAAAAGGAAATCCCGCATCGCTAAAGGCATCAGCTAACCCCTTTTCATACTAAGCGCAAACTTAAAATTTAAACTACAATCAACATATTTTGAACCGTTTTGTTTCTCACCCAGACATTCATACACACCACAATACAAAAATGCGATTGACTAGAACACCCCTGCAAACAAACACTAACCAACCGGCGCAACACCACCATCGTCATATTAAGAACATATTTAAAAGAGAAAAGACCCCAGAAAGCACCCCCTCATCCAACAGTTCGTCCACCGTCGGGCTTAGTAAACTTTTCCATCATACTAAAGAAAATACCACTACCAACAACAGTAATAATGAAAGTGAACTTTCAGATAGGAAACCACCAAAACGTACCCCATCGGCATTCACATTAAGACGTCATCATACAAATCCACCAGTCCGAACAAGAAGTAATTCGGAAAATATACCGACCCATTCTGAATCTTCATCGCCGATCCAACTACAACAGCAATATCACGAGCTTCAATATAATAAACACCAACATCAACACCAGCATAAGCATGAACCGCAACAACCACATCACTTTCAACAACCAAAGAAACTTACCAAGGCAGAAACATTTGCTCATTTACAACAATTGAATACCAAAAACGCTGCTCAACAACAAATTAGAAATAGTAGATTACCTTCAAACCAAGCTAATAATATCACCACGCCAACCTCGGCTGAGAAAATTGTCTATAATCCTTATGGATTAAATAAGAATCCTACCCAAGAAGGTCCTAAAAATACCAGTTTTTATCTTTCCGGAGTTCGTGACGGTGAACGGGTCGTCGCTAACCCTGTGGCTGATCCCAATGATTATTTACCCGATGATTTGAAACAAGAAAATGTTAATTTATTAGAAGATTATGAAATTGATGTAAGTACAAGAAAATTAGGTGCTGGTGGTTCATCCGATGTTCGTATTATTAATTCTGTTACAAATAAGAAAACAATGTTTGCCTTGAAAAAATTCACTTTATTATCCAAAGAAACCGATGAAGAATTCTATAAACGTGTTCTGAAGGAATATGTTATCCATAGGAAAGCCGCCATATCAAGACATGTGGTTGATATTTCGGCAATTGTTAGAATTCATAGTCAAACTAATTTAACTCGAGGTTGGGGGATTGTTATGGAATTTTGTGGTGGAGGAGATTTATTTTCTTTAATTGTTAAACCTGGTTGGAAACGAGCTCCTTTGAATGAAAAATTTTGTTTATTTAAACAAATTGCGTATGGTGTCAAATTTCTCCATGATAATGATATTGTTCATCGAGATATTAAACCAGAAAATGTCTTGCTTGATGCTAATGGATTAGCTAAATTATGTGATTTTGGTGTTAGTGAATATGGACATGAAACTCCGGGGGATTTAACATCTCCAGTTAGAGCTTCCCATTCTTATGTTGGTTCTCCTCCTTATTCTCCTCCTGAAGTTATGATATTAAAGGAAAAATCTCACAATGAAGCCAAGAATTTTGGATATGATCCATTTAAAATGGATTATTGGGGATTAGGAATGATGCTTTTCTGTTTAGTATATTGTGGAGTACCTTTCCAACATGCTAGTCCTAATGATCATGCATTTAGAGATTATAAATTCAGTCATAAACGATTTTGTTCAGATCATCAACCATTTAGAAATAATACAGGGTATAATAAAGGTCCAGGAAGTGAATTTAAATTGGCAGCAAAATTTGAAAGTACTGGTGCTTCAAGAGTTGCTTGGAAATTATGTGATCCTTCTCCGGAAACAAGATATGATTTTGAATTGTTATTTAATGATCCTTGGTTTCAATCCTTAGAAATGTGTATTTATGAACATCCCGACCAACAAGTAAGTCCCTTTGTTTTACCAGGGACTGGAGAAAATATGCAAGGTTCTGGACCTTCAATTCAATCGGTTATTCCTTCTTATTCAACCACGGGTTCAGCCGCTGGGTCTCAAGCACCTTCACGCAGAGCCACGTTTAATAAAAACCCACGAGAAGAGCAACAACATACAGAAGAAGGCGAACTTGCTGCTAATTCATCGCTTAGAAGTATGTTGGATCCTGTAGATGTTACTAAAAAAATCAATGAAATTAAAGCAACCCATGGGGGTACAGCCACAGGTACAGCCACAGGTACAGTAGGCACGCCAATGTCGCCTCAAACGCCATCATATGGTTTCACATCACCACAAGAATCTTCATTTGGATCAACTCCTGAAATCAATGGAGGTGTGCGTCGGGTTAAGTCAATGTTGGATGTTGGCACCAGTACTCCACGCAAGACTCCAGGTGAAACTAATGAACTAAATACCCCAACTATACCAATAATATCAGCTTCTGAGATAGAAAATATAGTAAGTTCTCCTCCTAATGGAAGTTTACCTGCTGTCAGTGAGATTCATGACGATTTTGCAAACACAGTTGACGAATTGACCGAGATACCGGAGATACCCGAGACATCGGAGAATACCCACGAACATGAAGAAGGAGAGAGTCAAGAAATGGAAAAGATAAAAGAAGAACCACATGGATCAGAAGAAAATGACGCTGCTGCCGAAGAACAATCAATCTTCCCCTTACCCTTACCTAGAGTAGATACAAGGGCCCAAAGGAGCCGATCAGGATCCTCACTCAGACACGAAACCCCAATACAATACGACACTTCATTCGATGGATCTCTTCAATATGACACTTCGGTACAGTCTGAACTACAAACGGCCATACCCAAGGATGATACATCGTTTAACGACAATGTATCTAACGAAGATAAGGAGGAAACTCCTGGTTCGGTTAAATCGGATGTACATTCTCTTGAAGAATTGAAACCCAAGGTGTTGAAGAGTTTGGCGGATGTAATGTTGGATAAAGACGGTACTTGTGACCTTGGGTATAAATTAAAGAAACATAATCATACTGGGGTTAGTAATGCTCAAATCAGTGGAGCTGTTCGAAAGACAAGGTGATATTTAATTAATTATATAGGTGTAATTTTTTTGTTTAAACTTTTGTATTTAAAAATGATATATGTAACATATAGAGCTTAAACTACATTTTAAAGCTTAACTTTAGACGTAAATGTACATTTGTTTTTTGTTATAAACCCAAACTGAATGAAATTAGAAAACAATTTATATATGTAATTTATATAAATATTAAAAGTGACAATTGTTTCTTAATTCATTTAAGCTTGTAAAGAAACTCTACCCTTTGGATTAGTAACCTTAACACCAATCTTCTTAGCCTTGGCGACAATTTCAACTCTGTTCTTAGCAGAGATGTTGTGAGCGATTTCAGCAGCATAAGTCTTGGTGTGTAATAATAAAACATCTAAATCCTTAACATTCTTAACCAAGAAAACCTTGTGACCAGATGGGGTCATGTGCTTGGTCTTGGTGTTTGAACCATAACCAATGTTTGGTTGAGGAATAGAACCTCTGAATCTTCTTCTGACACAAGAGTCAATACCCTTTTGCTTTCTCCAGTTTTCAGCAACTCTGTGGTATCTGTCAGAGTGATGTCTCTTGAACTTCTTGGTGTATTTCTTAACAATCTTTGGGTGTGGTAAAGAAGCAGCCACTAGAAAAAAAATGTTAGTAAAAAAATTAGAGGGGGTGGATTTATATACGAAAAAGATGGTGGTGTATCTTTGAGATGGTAATAGCTATGTGTAGTTACTTTCAAGGATATATGTGCATTGTCGTGGTTGTATGTTGGAGATTACTTCAAGGGTATATGTAGTAGTGAGCAAAGAGTCGGCCTGAACCTGAACCGGAATCTTCTATGCTCATCCCTCTGTGATGTTGTATTTAATCTTGAACTTTACTTCGATCTACGAGTTCCTGTCATACGTTTAGTTCTTGCTGTAGTTGTTGATTCGCTCCTGGAGTCGTTCTTCTGTTCCACATTAAACTTCAATATTTCACACTAGATCTAACTCCTCAACCGTTATAGTAGGCACTCCACTTTATATTCTTTAACTATTTCTTCACATTCTCTCAATATCTCTCCATCTTATTCTATTCTTCATCACAATCAAACATACTTTTGATTCTTGGTGTTTAACTAGAAAAGAGCTAATACTAAAATTCCTAAATTTTTTTTTTAACTATGTTTTGTTTCACTTGCTAACAAAAAAATTTTCACAGTGTATGGCTGAGGGTGCGCTGGGCTAGTTTGCGCCTACGATGGGAGATTTTCCCCTGCTACTGTGTGCGTGCTAACAGTTTCAGTGCGACTTTCTAAACTGTAAACTTCGGGGAAAAATGTAAATCAAGCAGTGTGCATGGAAAGACTTATTGTTTTTTCTGCTGTTCTGGGTGCAGGATTTGTAATTAGGGTATAGCCCTAAGAGAACACACGTGATAGTTCTTTTTTTCAATGGAAGCTTTTTGTGCGATGTCTTGCGGATGTTCGGGGGAAAGAAACGGTTGCAGGAATTATCTCCGAAGAATGTACATTGCCTGGAATGTGGACAGCTTTTAAGAAATTACTTAATCTGGCAGAAATAACAACAAGGAATTGAATTGGCGTGACAAGCTGCAAGTAGGATCTTATTCCTAAGTGGCTGTTTTCTTCTTGACTATATATCATATCAAGGAGAATAAACCAGAGTGAAGCTTTAGCTTAGTATTCGGCGATGACATACGACGAAGAAAAAGAAGGTTTATATACGTAGGACAAAACCAAACTAAATTGCGAGGGGTGTTAATTAATGTTTGCGTTTTTGGTCCGTCAAAACAGGGTTTGCTGCTTCATGTTAGAATCAGTTCCCAACAATTAGATCGAGCTTCTGATCAACATCCCCACTGCTGTTTGTGTACCGTTTTTATTTTTCTTGTTTACGTATACGTGGCGGCGGTTATTTTTCTTGTCAACGCATTGTAGAAATTTGGCAACACATAGCCATCCCCACCCTCCACCTGATGGTACTCGTGTAACACCTTACCAAGTTGATATATCGTATAACATTAGCTTTTGTTCAACATTGATGTTTTGTGTACTCAGTTATTGTAGATCTCTAATGTAGCGCCCGATATCTCGGCGATTCGGCCGAACGTCTCCGTAAATGACCTTGTGCTTCTTTTTTTTGACCATTAAATTGATAGCGCTGCTGGCTTGAGGCTGACCTTGTTTTTCTTTCGTGCTGCCAAATTTTAAATTAAGCAACCAAAAGAAGTTACACCCGTTGCATATATTATAGCACAACGTTCATAACTGGCAAAAAGCGGAACTCGTGATTACTATATCGGCTTACACTTTCAATTACTACTATCTTTTACTTACTACACCATTAGAACATATGAAGTTATCTAAAATATGACCATAGACTACCCACGTTCAGACCAGATAGTCTATTACTTCTTTGTGATATTTCTAGGATGGCACTTGGCCTGGTTGGTTATATATGCCGTGACTGGGTTCCGTATCGGATCTATAACTGTCACCAATGGTATTCTGTTTAATCGAATATCGATACATTTAAACAAGGTTAATATCACGTTAAGGTCATTTAGATTGAGGTTTTGGGGTAATACCCGTATGATTATATTCGATGACTTATGTGTAACATTGCCCAGTGACAAAGAGAGGAGCAACAGCAATAACCACAACAATACAAATATAGGAAATTGTCTTGAGCCAGATATTTCTGACCGACTTAATATATTTCCCAAGAATAAGCTACTTCGAACAATTGTCAGATTTCTTGTTTGTCATATACCGAAAATCGACATTGAATTACGACATTCTACAATTAACATTTCCCCTCATGATAAATACACCATTGATTATTTAAGATTCAGTTTACAAACACGATATAGTAAACGAGATAACTATAGATTGAAAATCAATAGTGAAGCAGCTATAAATGATATTATACTTTATACAACAAGCACAACCAATGGTGATGAGATAACTCCAATTTCAATTGATGGATTTAGAATCCAAATTAAGTTCCTGGTGAATCTTAATAGTGGTAGACTTGGAGAATTGACCCTGAGGATAAATATAAACGGAAGTAGTCTCCTGGTGTTTAATTTCATTAAATATTATCAAGTGTTGGAGAATATAACTGATGATGTGCCCATACCGAAAGAATTGGTTGATTTAAAGAAAAGAAGAGCAATACGACGAGTGGAAATATTTTACAAGACAATTCATGCAATTTTAACTGATTTTAATATCAATTTTCAAAATTGTCTGATTATAGACATCCCCTTTGTAACATTTGAAAACAATATTGACATGAAGGAATATTTCCAACCAGATATACCGAAAACATCACTTGAACTCCATACAAAATCAATTTCATTTAATTTCACTCGATTATTTGCCGATTCCGCTGGGTTTGAAGTATTGTTTAATCCCAAGGTAGATAGACCATATCATTTAACATGTTCAGTACACATGTTACGAGCGGTTTTTTCACAACAAATCACGTTGGAAGATGGTTCATTTGGGAAAAATCAAGATGAAATTATAAATGTTCCTAATTTTGCATTAACTTACAAGACAAATGTTTTGGATTTGATTGTTAAAGGTGAAGGGTTTAAGAATTGTGTGGTTGAAGTGTATGTTTCTGCAAGTACGCCAATTATAGATTTAAGTACGCGACAGTTTAGTTCTGTTATTTATAATTTTGTTTTATTACAAAAGTATATGAGGTTAAAGCAGATTAGGAAGCAGCTTGCCAGTGCCAGCGAAGAGAATAATTGTAGCGGTTCTGAATTGGAATACCTCGAAGAAGGCGATACTGAATCAACATTATCAACCGAGTCTACTAAACATCCTCACGAAACATTACGGGCGATTGTATGGAGATATCTCAACGAATATTATCCTCATTTAGATATCAAATTAGTCATTGAACAACCTCGATTAATCCTTCGACATTGTGAAGAACCTAAAAAGAATACTCAAATTTTAAATTTTTCATATTCGTTATTAAATTTCAATATGTCTACTACTCAATCACGAGATTATGAAGCAAGTTGTCAAGTATTGTACCCTAATGTAGAATATCATGAGAAATCAGGAATATTAGCTCAGGTGTTTAATAATGAAATCATTCGGAAACAAATTGCTAGTTTAAGTTATTGTAATTTGAAACTTGACGTCTTAAAGAATTTAAAAGTTAGGACTTCGTTACATTTGAATGAATTATCTATAGATTTAACTAATATTGACATATTTAAAGGAATTCATTATCTATTGGTTGATTTAAAGAAAATGGCCGAGACTGATATTCAAATTGGGGTGATTAATCTTGATTTAAATAAGCAATTGAATGAATTACGCACAAATTTATTGAATCAAAATAAACCAAAGTTAAGCACGTTGGAAGATGAGTTGTTTAAACATTTACCTGGTTGGTTATTAGAGATAAATCTAAGTTTATCTAATTTAAATATTTTACTTGGGTCCAGATCAGTATTGATTGATAAGGATAAATTGTTAACTACTGAAGGAGATGGATATATGTTTGATGTTGATGAGAATCATGAATTACGGAAAATGAATGTCAAGATTGAATCAAGTGAAATCAGTGTTTTAAATGGACAGAAGAGAAGTGATACACCTAGTTCGTCAGTTTCTGGATCTTCAGAATCTTTGGATACGTTAGCTTCAAATGATCGGGATGTTGTATATTGGACATTGGAGAGTAATTTTGAAAACATATCAGTATCAACTCATAGTGATATAGAAACACGAAGAACAACAGCGAAATATTCCAAAGTATTAATGATTAATTCAATTCAACAAGTCATAAAAGCCCAATCTAACGAAAATAGCAACACCTTGGTTGTGGAGTCAGATGTGGATCTGGTTATTATAGATTATGATAGATACAAGTTTTTCACGTTGGTTGGATCATTTTATTTAGTCAATGAATATGTGATTCGACCTCTAAAGTTGATTCATTTGAAATTAAATAAAGATTTTGATAAGTTTGCTAATCCGTTGTTTTCTCCCAAGAGTGAAATACCTAAACGGTCAATACTCTCGTTATTGTCTTGTCAAGTGAAGGTGGAATCAATTGATATAATCCTTGGACTCACTGACGATTTAAAAATTAAATTCCAAGCACCAAAGACCGCGGTAATTGTTCATGATAAGGATGTTTGTATTTCAATACCGTTGGTTAGACTATTAGGTGATTCACCGTTTGTTAAAGAGAAATATTGTCGATTATGTTGTTTAGATACCTTAACTATGGAGTTTAGTATTCCTGATACACTCACTGATTTAAAGATTGATTTTAATACATTTGCAATTACATTTATTCAACCGGATAATTTTATATTATATGAAGTGTTTGATAATATTGCTGTATTGTGGAAATTATCTAAACATTTAATTAAATTACTTGAATATCAAGGGATAAAACAAGGGAATGTAATTCATCCTAAATTAGAGAATGCATTGAGATTACCTTGGTTACATATTAAATCCAAACATGTTAAATTCATGATGGAAGATGATCCATTTGAAGTTCAATTGAATATGATTTATCAATTAGGGAAATTGGAACAACAAAAGAGATTAGAACTTTATTCGATATTTGAAACTAAGTGTGAAGAAGAACAAGTTGATAATGAAGAGTATTTTGATAAGTTGGAACGATTACACAAGTCAGTTAGTTCTTTATGGATTAGAAAAGTTAAAGTATATCGAAAACAATTACAACAGGAGGTACTCAACAACCAGAAATATTTATTTGGAACTGAATCGGAATATGAAACTAGCTTTAATGATGATGTTACTCCATATTCGTACGATCCTCCTTTGTTTTCGATATATATGGATAATTTTGATTTGAATTTAACTCGTCCAAGATTTGAAATGAAGAAATTAAGTAAATTTATATATGAAATGGGTCAAGGAGTACCTCGAGACACGAAATATTCTTTATTATTACCGATGTTTATTGATTTACGATTAGGTGAACTTCGATTACATTTACGAGATTACCCCTTGCCATTATGGCATGCACCTAGAAACAAAGATAAATCCAAGCCAAGTGTAACATTAGAAGGTCATATGGTATTCACCAAAATATATACAACTGCAGTTGAACTGTTAACCACTATGGATTTCCAAATGACGCGTAAAAAGAGGAGTTTGTTTGATGTGATTAGTAGAGAGAAAATCATTGCCAAGGTTAAAACATATATGGATTTAAATTGGCATTTCAATTCAGATTATCCTACAAGATTCATATGGTGTACGTCATACAATTTTGCTGTGCAACAGTTTATGGATAATTTTGATCAGTTTGCCAGTCCAACAATTGATCCGTCGAATAAGTTGGGATTTTGGGATAAATTGAAACTAATATTTCATGGGAAATGGAAAATCACCACGAGGAAAAGCTTGGAAATTGGATTCAAGGGTTCACGAGATCCATATGAGTTGTTTAGTAATGCTTCTGGGTTTGTATTATCATTCAGGAAAAATGTAACTTGGTCAATAAATGAATATGATGATCCTACAAAGTTTTTCGATATTCATGCGGAAAACATCTCATGGTATATCCCCAATTATTTAGGTGCACATTTATTATGTTGGACAAGGAAAAGTAAGGATTCAGTATATTTACCCAATTCTCCCAATCTCATAAGTTCAATATTTGGTTATTATTTGCAGCCAAACACGGGAGATCGAGTTGAATTTGATTATGCGAAAAAGATAATTGGCAAGACGGTGATTAATCTTAGTGGAGGTGTGAGTTTCCGACTTGGGTTTCTTTTCCAAAGAAGGAGAGCTGATTCCAGTAGAACCGATCAGTTTGTTCCACATCACCAGATTCAATTGTTTAATCCTGACTATTGTGATCCCGAACATGATTCATACAAGGGGTTCCGAAGTGATTATATCCATATGGCGTATTCTGTCAATGCCAGTAGTGAACAAAGTTATAACACAGTACATTTAACCCCGGGGACATTTGAACATTTTTTCAATTGGTGGAGTTTATTTTCTGGTAATATGTTGATTCCTATCCGACGAGGAGAAATATTTGATGAATCGAAAAGATCAGTTAAACTTTCACAACATTTAGTCACAAACAAGTTTTCCTTTTATCTTAAATCGTTGTTTATTAGTCACATACATAGAGATGAATTGGCACCGGATATGAAAGAAGATCGAGTTGATTGTGTGGGATTACGGGCAAAAGTTGATCTATTTTCTATGGATTTACATCAACGAAAAGAACCGAGGGCTATATATAATGAAGAATTATCCAAGAATAGTAGTAAACAAATCATGAAGATGAATTTTAATATTGGTGAGATTCACATGTTTGGAATTGACCTAAGAGTAATGCATGCTTCATTTATTCAAAATTTATATACTCAACGACAAACGCAATATGACGATTCAAGTTCAACGTATGATATTTTTGATAATGATAAGAAATGGTTTGATATAAGGGATTATCAAGAAGGGTTCCTACCATCACTTGAAAATAATACTCGTAGTGTAACTATCGCTCCGTTGATTTATTGTCATCGATTCACATATGATCGAGATACTCATTCCGATGGGAATTTCGAAAAGAATATGCGTCCATTTGGGAATGAAATGATTGATGATTGTAGATTAGGGAAATTAAACCCATTTGAACCACAGATTGAAGTATTGAATTCGAGGATAGAGGGATTAAAACGACAAGTTAAGAAAAACACCAAACGGAAAGCACCAACCAGCCAATTGATTGAAAGAATTGAGTTTTTACAACATGAGATTAAGAAATTGGAGCATGAATGGAAGAAAGGAGTTGATAGAAGACAATCTAATACAACGTCTCATTTGGAAAATATTGAATATTATCATAATAAATTCACATTGTTTAGTATGTTATTAAAATGGAATTTTACCAGTAGGAACTTAACTTTGAGATATATCCATTTTGTTCAACTTCGAAGTTCAATGAATAAGTTCCTATCCCATGAATCTATAGCTACATTAGAAAGAATTATAGACACGAGTCGTGAACTTTTTCAAGATGATTTATCCCTGTCTTCAGATGTTATTAGTAGGATTACTCGGGCAAGAAGATCATCTGATTTCTTGAGACATAATGAATCAACAACATGCAAGAATCGACTTGAAAATTTCGATAATTTATTAAAAAAGAAACGAAATACTGAAAGAATATCTGAAGATTATTTATTTCAATTAATATCCCCGCAGATTCAATTACAAAGTGGAGATTGTCCTGATTCAGTAGTGTTAATATCAGCTCCTTCAATCGATGGTAAAATCTTGTCTATAAATGACAACTCAATGAGGTCTGAATTAGAAGTTAGATATGGTGTGCTAATTGAAAATGCGTCTGTATTTGTCTTAAACAAGAAAGATATAATAGGATCAGACAATTTAGTTATTGCTGAAGTAAACTATGGTGCTAAATCAGTATGGCCACCTTGGTTAGGTACAGAAATCACCCTTAATGGGAAATGGGCTGGTAAAAATCAATTATTAATTGAACAACTTTCAGTAATGTTATTATATCAAGAAATGGAAATGTTGGGAGGAAAATTAAGTCAAATTAATGATGCAACTTCACATTTCTCGGAATTAAACTCTCGAGATTTTGCAGGTGCTGCCGCTGATCCACTTGAAGCTATAGAAGCTCCTAAAAAACTTAGAATTGATGCTCCTTCAGTAGTGGTTACTTCTACATCCAGTCAATATTTCACGCTCTATGTGATTGTTCTTAGTTTATTGTTTTACAGTGAACCAATGAGTAAAGCATTACGACATAAATTAGAAAAATTGAAATTTTCAATTGATTTTCAAGATTTGGGTTCGCTAAATGATCGATTGATTCAAATGCAAAGATATTACAACATGTTAAATATGCTTAGTCATAATTATAATTTCCGACAACATGAACTTAGTAATGAAGATTTAAACAATTATTTCCTGATTAATCTTGAAAAAAGTGAAGTTTCAAGTGATATTTTCTTATTATTTAAAACATTATTAACTGGAGATTTATTAAATGATGATGATTCTTCCAAAACTTTACAACGATTTTGGTTAGTTCGTGCTGATGAAATCATTTTACACATTTTAGAAGATGATAGAACTCCAATTATGGATTTCGCGTTAGCTAGAGGGACGTATCAACGTAAAGAACTTGAAGGTGGGTCAAATATAAACCGAGTTGAAATTGGTATAATGCAGGGGTTTAATCTTATACCACATGCTCGATATCCTGATTTCATCCTGCCGTTTAAGTTTGAAAGAAGTCCAGAGGATAAGAATAATATGATTGATGCAATATGGACCATGAATCGTTCGGTTGGTGGAATTAAAATTGTTGAAAATATAGAAATTAATTGTATGCCGTTAAATATCAAATTAGATGAAACAACTGGTAAGAAATTAATGGATTTTATATTTCAATCTAAAGAGAGTCCCTTGCTTGAAATAACACACGATTTAAGAAGTAAGAAATTTGAAAATGAATTTGAACAGGTTGAAGAAGAAGAAGAACCTGAACCTGAAAGTAACACTAAGCGAATTTTTAAATTTGAAATGGGCCTGGAAGGTACGTCGGATAGTTCAAAAGTTGGCACCACTAAGAAGTCAGCCACTAATTCAAATGCAACAAACACCACTGAAGATGTAGAAGAGATTGAAGATCCTCAAATTAAAATGATGATTGAACGATCAAAGACTTATTTCTCCGTGGTTTCACTAAAGGTTAACTCAATTTCGTTACAAGTGTCACTTAAATTAAACAAAGGGTTTAAAAGAATCTTTAATGTTGACGATTTATTACTTGATATGCATGAAATTCATATTCAACATCAAATATTATCATTGCTAGAAATAACCAAAGTATTTGAAAAACAAATTACAAAAACTTTGGTTAATCATGTTGGTAAACTATTAGGCAACAAACTTCTGAATATTTATACACCAAAATTAAAACTACCACATAATTTAAAACAACTTCAACGTTATAGTGATTTCACAAATATTTTTGATTTGGCTGATACTGATGCAACTGATGTATCAGATTGATGTATTACTACAATTTTATAGACTTATAATACACATTTTTGTAAATTAAACACTAATACAAATTACCTATATACTGTCTAAAACTATACCCCCCACTGGAATATTCTATATATGTTGTCTTTTTGGATCTGTTCCATTCTGGGTCTTCTTTTTACGTTTACTCTTTTTACCATACTCGTCATTTTCAGACATATCATCCCCTCTCATTAACATTTGTTGATCATTAATTGCTAAATCAGCAGTATTAAACCCCGGTATACCATTTATAGGAGTCTTTTCAAATTTCATAGCCTTACCCAATAATTCCGGATCCAATTCTTTGATAAGATCAGGAGTTTGACCTGCTTGTGGATCCAACAATCCTGAAGGTATTGGTTTAGCTGGTGCTATTTGATGTTTCCCCGGTAAATCTTGTATATGATTCTTGTATGATTTTCTTAATTTAACCCCTTTGGAACCATCGGGATTTGTTCTCGCCAATGATTTTACTATTGGTTCTAATCCATATAATTTTAATAAATTATCCATTGGAGTAGGTTTCGGTTGTCTATAAACATCTAAGGATAGTTAGTACGATATTCAATGTCGACATTACTCGTGAATTAACATACGGTTTGAATCAATCAAATAATAACTTTCTATTCCCTCCGCTAGATTAACCTGATTATCCGTCATTATTTCCCGATAGCAAATCCGGTTTTTTTTGGTTAACCCTCCTTTTTTAATTGAAAAGTTCACAGAGAACCAGGATTATACACCCACTTTTTTCTGGCACAACATTTTTTTTCTTTTGGTTGTCTCTTGTTGCACTTTTCTTTGGTGTTTGACAGCATTAGTCTCTGGTACGTACGCGCGTTTGGACTTAGTTACTGGTACTTATTACCAAGTTTGGATTTTTTACAACCAAATTATTAACCTAAATAAGAAATATAATTAAACATACAAACTGAAAGAAAGTTATGAGTAAATATCTATAAAAAGAAAATATAGAAACGTAATTTGGGGGGTCTTATACTATACAAGATGCAAAGATAAATCAGGCTTACTTTCCAACAACTTCCCATCCATCACTATCTTCCTTAGAATCAGCAACAGTCAAGTTAGCAGTATCTTTTTCCAATTGTTCCACTTCTGGATTTTCTTGTTCTTGATGTTCTTCTTCGTCTTCAGAATCATCATCACCTTCAAGACCAGCCAAGACACTGTATGAAGACTTTTGTGGTTTTGGTTGTTCGGATTTCTTGTCTTCCTTTTGTGCTGCTGCTGCTGGGGCTGCTTTTGGAGCGCGTGGTTGTAAAGCTTGACCTCTCTTCCAGTCCAATTCTGGTTCTTCTTTCTTGTATCTATTACTTCTTTCTCTTGGTGGTAATGTAGTGTGGGATGATCTGGCAACGCCCCAGTCTAATTCTGGTTCGTCCTTCTTAGGTCTTTCTGCTCTGTCACCTCTTTCACCCCTGAAGGATCTTTCTCTTGGTGGCAAGGTAGCATGAGATGATCTAGCAACACCCCAATCTAATTCTGGTTCTTCCTTTTTAGGTCTTTCTGGTCTGTCACCTCTATCACCTCTTTCTCTAAAAGATCTTTCTCTTGGTGGTAAAGTGGCATGGGATGATCTGGCGACACCCCAATCTAATTCTGGTTCTTCCTTTCTTGGTGGTCTTTCTGGTCTATCACCTCTTTCACCACCTCTGAAAGATCTTTCTCTTGGTGGCAATGCTGCTTGAGAATTTCTAGCTGAACCCCAATCGAAATTAGGTTCTTCTCTTCTACCACCTCCTAAAGGACCACTTCTCTTCCAATCACCATCTTCAGATCTTTGAGGAGCAGCAACATTAACAAAAATTCTTCTACCACTAAATTCACTCAAATTTAAATTCAAAGCTTCTTCTAAAATACTACGTTCATTAAAACTAACAAAAGCATACCCTTTCAATTTACCAGTTTCTCTATCAGTTGGCAATTTAAGATCACTAATAATATCTTTAGCTTGCATTCTATCTTCAAAATATCTGACAACATCATCTTCGGAAATACCGTCCCATGGTAAATTACCAACACGAGCTCTATAAGGAGGTTGATCAGGAATAGGAAATTCTTTTCTTTCACGTCTTTCACCACCTCCAAATCCAGTAGATCCAGAATCAGAAGCACCCCAACCAGAACTAACAGCTCCAGTACCAGCACCAGTACCAATAGGAGCAGCAGTGGTTGATTTATAAGCTTCAATAGAATTTAAATCAACTTCTTCATCAGCCCATGAACTTCCACCAAGTGATTCATCAGCTAAGAATGAACCAATGTCCATTTTAATTCCCTTTTTTGGTCCCATTTTGCCGTAAGTTTTTCTTGATTCGATGCGTCCAGCAGTTGAATTTTTTTTTAAAAAAAGTTAGTTTTTTTTGTATAACCCGTTTGGTGTTTCAATAAGTATAGACTTTAAAATAGATAGACCTGATAAGGATATATTCTATATATAGTCTGTGTAATAACTGAAACTTGAAGTGTTTGTCTACTCGGAAAAAGTGTAGGGCTGTTTTTTTAATACATCAAAATAATTCACTTTTTTGAAAAAAAATTTTTTTTTCTTTAGTCCGATACGTCAATATGCAGTATCATTTACTTTCTTTACATAGTTAAGTTAAAGTTGCAAATTTATATATAAAACTGTATCAAGTTACAATTAAAAAAGAATAGTTTAAACGAAGCTAGAATAGAAAGTTTAATAAAAGCAAAAAATGAATGCAAAAAATGAAATAATAAATATAAACCCGTTAACCGAAATAAATCCTAAAGTAATCCTACACCCCCGAGAGTCCCATTTTGCACCTTATACCCTATTCTCAACTATACTTCGTGTTGATGCTTCAGATATGTCAACTTCTTCTTGTACTGGTGCTACGTCATTTTCATTGCTTGACGGTTGTTCTTCTGCATCTTGTGATTGTTCTGTTTCAGGTTGGTTCTCGTTGTTCTCGTTATTTTCAGTGGTAGTTGGATGGTCTTGTCTATATCGACGAACTAAAGTTAAAACCGCCCAATTGAAAAAGTCCTTCTTGGAAATACCCATAACTTTCCACCATAGTATCTTGACCAGATTTCCATACTTCTTTTTAGCTATTCTAGTGGCATCTTCTTCAAGATTTAAATGTGAATATTGAGAATCATTCAATATTATACGAACTCTAGCTGATGGTGGAACTAGTTCCTGTAACATTGATTGTAATGTTGGATCATTTCGTATCTCTTCAATATCAATATTCATAAATTCGTCCTCGTCCGGTTCTGCTTCTGCTTCCGCTTCTTCTGTCGCGTTATTATTCGTAGTACCGTTATCTTCAGTAGATTCATTATTATTATTATTATTATTATTATTATTATTATTATTATTATAGTCTCGTTTAAACAAGTAATCTCGTTTACACATAGGACAACAAGCGCGTCGTTTCGTGAGCCAAGGATCTAAACAAGTGGAATGGAAAACATGCCCACAAATTAATCCTCGAACAGTCTCTTCATCTTCTATTTGTTCTAAACATATAGCGCAAGTACCAGATGTAAAATGTAATGAATGCAATTCTTCCTCTTCTTCCTTTTCATTTTCACTAGTATCGACTGAATTACTCCCAGCCATATCAATTTCTTGCATTTCAATCTCA
This sequence comes from Spathaspora sp. JA1, assembly GCA_003676035.1. NCBI lineage: Eukaryota > Fungi > Ascomycota > Pichiomycetes > Serinales > Debaryomycetaceae > Spathaspora > Spathaspora sp. JA1. The sequence goes on along the minus strand of NSGQ01000001.1, from coordinate 199,892 downwards.
TTTTTAATTAAAGTTGTACTTCCAGGATCAATGTTTGCGGTGTAATTATTTCTTGAGTATAATGTATGTACAGGTTCAACTTCATCATCAACATGCACTGATGTATTTACATCACTTGGTCTCTGGGTCTCCTCAACTCCTAAAGTACCATCAGTACTATTATTTTCCAACTCTTCTTCACGTAGTATACCTTCACGTTGTTGTGAATCTCGTTCCTTACCACCATTCAACCAATCATGATATGTTTTCGCAGGAAATAATAATTCCACTTCCCGCATGCTAAGCTTTTTCATTTTAGAATATCTATTTCTACGTCTTCGTAATATTCGCCTCCTTCTTCGTCTTTCATCTTCAGTTAATGCCCCAAATAATGCTTGTTCACGAATCATTCGATTTCCCCTTATGAAATCTAACATTTCCCGAATCTCGGATATCTCGGTAGAATCACTAGAAGTAGGAATAACTGCCCCATCTATAACACCACTTCGTCTTCTTGGTATGGAATAATTATAAACTCCATATTTAGCTCTTACAAAGTATCGAATTGTAAAGAAAATGAATAATATTCCAATTATTGCTCCCACGGATATTGCCAAAAAGAATAATACCGTGGATGGTGGTATGCCAGTAAATGTATCGTTAGGATTTGAAGTTCCTGATGCATCTAGGAATGAATCATCGGTTGGATCCGGGACTACCGTTTGATGTGTGGTGGTTGTGGTTGTAGTGATTCCTACCCCGGATGTAGTGGGAATAGTAGTTGAAGTTGATGCCATTTATACCAAAACAACAACCAAACTTCTTTGTAAGGGTAGTATAGTTTGAAGATTTACTTCGGTAATATAAGGAATTTTGAATCACAAAGTTTAAACCAGGATTACGAGATTAGTTAAATATTGGATGATTTCCGAAAGGCAACAACTCTAATATATATGAAACAAAGTTTATTTTTTTTTAGAATTAAGGAAAAATAAATCTTGATACTGGCAAAAGCTCAAAGCCTGGTTAGGAATTGAATCGGATTGAGGAGAAGGATTAAATATTAAACTAAATAATTCGAAAATAACCTGCGCCTAAAAACTTTGAAGTAAAAAAGAGGAGGGGTGACACGGAGGGGGGGAAGGGGGGACCAGAGAGGATGCGAAGTAAGAGACTGTGAAACGATGATGCCCTAAGTTTTTCTGCACCCCTAGGGGATACTTTTTTTTTTCTTGCTTTGTAATTCATTATTAAAACAGTTTGCAGTCATCCATTTACTCCGATAAGAAGCAGGTGGAGTTATTTTAACCTTTCCGTGTGACCATATTGTTTAACTCGTGGAAACTTACTAGCCTCGGACTCTAAAATATTTGAACTTTACATTCCCGCAGACAATGGCGGCAAAAAACCCTCTTTCCCTTTTATAATATCCTGGCACACAACGTAATCACAGAATCTTTTTTTTTTCTTTTTTGTGGGGGAACTGGGCTTATCACCCAACTCTGATGACGTTCTCTTTCTTCACGTTTGTTCACCTTTATGCTTTAAGGAACGAATTACGACATGTAGTAACTCTAGAATAATGATTTAGTTTGAATTTCAATGATGTAATATATTTTTAGACCCGTTCGAAACTGACTCCATTATTATTTAACAGAAATTATAGCCTTCCGGTTTCACGTGGTTACGGGTTCTTTGTTTGCCAAATTAAGCCAATAACCACCAACCTGAAATTAGATAACACCATTTTCAAAACCAGCCTTGTGTATAAAAAGTATCATATCAGTTCCTGTTTTTCCGATATATCAGGGCTACTACCATTAACTGGTCACACGGTCCGGACTTCTTTATCTTTTACAGGAAAAAATAGCGAGATTACGGGGATAAAACCTAGTTCAGGATTTTTTGCTACAAGAATAAAACATATAAATGGAATCAGCCAATAGCGATGGGTATGCAATTGAAATTCGAGTGACCTGAATATAGTTACAACTAGAACAATAGGAATCATCACCGGGAATCAAACCGTACTATACCCGAGAATTTCCTAAAGTTAACCGTGTTCATGGAGAATCAAAAAAAGCTTCCCACATTAAACAATACCCTCGGATCGGTCTAAAAGACGGCTTGATGCAAAGCCTTGGAAACCATGTGTAGTCAAGAGTTGATTCTCTTTCATTTGACTTATAGCTCGTTTAACTTGATATAAACGATTACTCTTAGTTCATAGGAGCATTAAACTAGTAGGCGAATAACTTATTCTAGATGAAAACTTTTTTTAAAGTGGCAATATGCTGTGCCCCAAAATCCAAGTTCGACATTTTCACCAATTACTTCTCTGGTAAACTTTAACAGTTAGAGGTCACACGATTGCAAGCTTTACTCACAGTAAAGTTGCCCTAGAGTATAATGCCTCTTCTAAATAAACTACAATATTATTAATATCTTTAGCAGATTTAATTAATCACAAACTATAGAAGATGTTATTCAAACTAAATACAAAAAAAAATTTACGCAACATTTTACAAATGAATTTCTCTTTATACTAAAAAATTAACCTTCAAAAAGTTATTTAAGCCTTTGGAGCTTCCTTGTAAGAAATAGCAGCTTCTTCACCCATAGCAGAAATGATAGTAACTAATAAATCTTTACCTTCGTCAAATTCACTTTGAATTTTTTCACCTAATTCACCTTCTGGAACCTTAACATCATCCTTGGTGTCACCATCTTGGGTCATCAAGGATAAGAAACCATCATCAATGTCCAATAATTGGTATTCTTGTCTTCTGACATTTGGAACTTCCATATTATGGGTAGATGGAGATAAATCTTCCAACTTCTTACCAGTGAAAATATCAATGGCAACTAAATGGACCTTGGCGTGACCGTGCTTACCAGTCTTGGAGGTAGACATATCAACAATCTTACATGGTCTGCTCTTGATAACAACGTGACCGTTCTTTCTTAAAGCAGAACATTGCATTGGGAAGGTTAAAGCAGCACCGGCATCAGCGGTTTCAAAGGTGTGCTAAATATTGATGTTAGTATATCATGTGTGTGTATTTACCCCCAGCCAAGACATAAACTTGAAATATAAGAAGAAAAAAACGGATCTAAAGTTGCGCCCCATGGAACAAAACCTCTTTTGATTTATTGCTACAAACCTAGAAGGTCATTGAGCATTAATCTTTCTTTTTATTTCAGAATCAACGAGTTGATGACATAGACGATGTTGAATAGACCGCTTTGAAACGCCTTCAGTTGACTTTATTTTAGATACATCATATTACCTTTAAAAAAATCACCAAAAAAAATTTCGCTCGGTTTTCCCGTCTCCCCTGAAATCTTGTCTTCAGGGATTGCCATCCCACGTTAATTCAATTCCCATACCAAATTGTAAACTATTGTTACAATTTCCGGAGGTTTTTCGACTTGGCTCAATATAAAATTAAAAACATACGTCTTCTTCAGCCATCTTGAGATATGGAATATGAACTTGTAATGTGAAAAAGAAAGAAGGAAAGGAAAGTAGGAAAAAGATTTTTTTTTTGTTCGCATTTTTTTCGTGTCCATTGAATGTAGCAGAAAAAAAAAAGCGATGTGAAAAATTTACGAAAAAAGTATTGATGATTGGATGCAGCCAGTATGTAATTTGATACCTCCACAGTAAATTGTATCCCACTATGAAAAAAATACTACTTGGGTGAACTCCAGTTACCCGGCATTTTGACATTGTGTTATGTTAAGCTGCACCTGTTCAAATATAACAGGGTATCTTAAATTAAATGAGTAATATTACTCCGCTTTTCTACTTTAGCCGTATAAAACAAACATTACAATTCTATGAAAGATAAAAATAATTTTTGAAAAAATTAATAATAATACATATAATTAGTATAACACAATAATCACACTTTAGACAATAATTTAACATATACAAATGAGAAATTTGCATCCCCGATAAAAATTTCAAACTTCTAGAACTTTGTGGGAGTCTCAGGTCTTATGAATTCAGTGAATACAATGGGAAAAAATGACAGCCATTTTATCAACCAACTAGAATGGATAATATTGACACATGTTTTGCAAACTATCAACTTTCTACTGAAGTTGGGGTTCTATCACTTATTTGAGATTTGCTAGATACAGTAGGTTTCTCCTTTTTGGGCTCAATTTCCGGAATGCTATGTTCAATCCCAGACACTTCGGAATCGTCATGAGATTTTTTATAATCGCCGTTGGTAGCACTTTTATCTGAGCCCTTTGAATCATCTTCAGATACTTTTTGAGGTGTATTCAGTTTTTCTATTTTCAAAGCCTGTACTATTGGATCCCATTTTAATAATAATTCATCACATCTTTCATGCAATTTAAAACTATCAGGATATTCCAATTCGGGGTCTCTTAATATACATTTCAACACTTTATGAATTTTTGTCTTTTTCAACAATTCTTTACTAACTGGAAATTCTCCCAATCGATATAATATCAATCTAGCAACCAGTAATTCGTCTGCGGTAGGCGGTTTTAATCCACTGGTGTCTTTGGGAGTGGTTGGTTGATTTCGTTGTATTAGTGATCGTTGAAGTTTGATTCGGCATATCCATAATTGATGTTGTTTTTCTTCCTCGGTGAGTTTCGATTTTCCTGAGCTGGAATCTTCATCACTGGTTTCCAGTTTGATTCTTTTACTTTCTGGAGGGGTTTGTTGTTTAGTGATGGGTTCAGTATTGGATTTGGACGGTTGTTCTGGTTCATCGTCTTCCTCTTCCTCCTCTTCTTTTTGCTCTTCCTCGAGTTTTCGCTTTAGATTTCTGCCATTTCGAGGAGTTGCTTTTTTGGAAATTGGTTTGGTTTTACCATTACGTGACGTATTTGGTTTTTTTCGTTGTGTTTTTTCTTCTATTTCTACTTCTTCAGCTTCGCCTTCATCGTCACCTTCATTTTCAGCCACGTCATTTCCAGTTTCATCATCTACTTTCTCTATTTCTGATGATTCTTCACCAACTTCTTCATTTTCTTCAACTTCACTTTCTTCTTCTTCGTCTTCTTCTTCTTCACCATCGCCCTCTTCTTCGGCATCTTCGTTGAATGCCTTGATAAAAGTCTTAAAATCCAATCCTTCAGCAGCAGCAAGTGCTTCCTTTATATTGCTCAGTTTTCCCCTCTTTTTTCCCTTTAATGATTTGGCTTGTTTTTTAATTTCTTCAGGAACATCTTTTAATGATTTATTCAATTTATCATTTGTTAATAATTCTAAACTTTTATCAGTAACCCAATAAAAATCACCATCAGGTATAAACATTACACAATAATCAGCAGATTTTTTCTTTGCCTTCATTACTGATTTGGGGATAAGTTCCTGCGGTGTTATGAATGCTGGCCATTGAGGATATCCTGCCATTTTGGCAAAAACCATTTGTTTTGGTTGGAATTTCGCCGATGTTTTGTTGGTTTTTCTAGGAGGTGCCATTTTAAAAAATGTTGGATATTGGGAGAGTGGTTGTCAAATAATGGCACTTTGTTAATATATAATAATCCGTTAGATAGATTATATTTCAGCTGTGTTAACGTTTGTGGTTTGTGGGAGATCCTTTTTTTTTAGATTGTCCTGTGATGGAATAGCGGGGATGTGTGTTAACTTATGACCAACAAAACGTGATTAAACAGTAAAACCAACACGGATCTAGGAGGAATTGTATGAATAAACCAAGCTTCGTACGTTGGGAGATAACTAAGGAATTGGTCTTGGTTAAACTTCGCGTGATTGTAATTTAATATACGTCACCCACTTGTGATACGGTTGTTTTTCTTTTGGTTAGATTCTTGATTCTCTTGCTCTTTTTTTCGTAAATGCTCAAGGGGGTGATAGATCTAGGTTCTTTGAGCGGGAGTAGAGCGGGAGGCAACGAAACCAAATAAGCGTAACTTTTTTTTCAAGTTTCCTTTTGAATTGTATTGAATTGAATGGTGGAAGAGAAAAGGAAAGCAAAGAAGGGAAAAAAAAACCGGGAGTGATTGAAATTCAAATAGAAGGAAAAAAAAAAATATGTGGTGGTTTAATTCAACAGAAGGTGAACGAAAAGGTGAACAAAAAGCAAAGTTGGAAACATCGCAAAAAACAAAAACAAAAAAAAAGAGACGGAATAAATAAATGTCCTTGTGACATCGTAGCCGCTGGAATGTTGCGGTGCCGCCTTTGTCGTCGTCTCCTAATTACAAGGCAAATGGAAATGTGAAATTTTACTCAATAGTAAAAACAATAATAAAAAACCAACAAAGGTAATAGGAGAAGCAAAAAAAAATAGATGCGCTATCAAATCTGCGTAGTTCACAAAACGAAAANGATTAAAATTGAAATTGGACCACACTTCCCTCGGAAAAAGAAAAAAATAAAATGGTGAATATCAAAATTAAGATTTTTACTATGAACCCCAGATTAAAAACCTTTTAACGGCTTTTTCGGATTGTATTCGGGTTCATATTGGTTTTCCGAAAACTGCTTTGGAAAAAGATTTATCTTTGAAAATGCAAAAAAAAAGTATAGTTGAAAAGTTTAATTATTAAAAAATAGAATCCAGAGTTTCAGACGGGTGGATATTAAAGTCCGAAGTATATGAAGGACCAATGTTAAGATAACTTCAAATAGATAATCATTTTCCTAAAACTGATTGTCTTTAAATTAAACACTTGATGAACTCTACAGCCAGACTGTGTGAAATCTATTTATTTGTAATAAGATTCTTATACCTCACTCTTGACTCTATCTGAAACATTGGAAGCATATTTCCATGATATTTGGTTAATTTTCCCGAAAATACAGTTCCACAAAATCTAGATCTCATGTATGCAGGAAATACATTTTGGCAATTAAGAAATGTTACTTTGCAAGCTATCAATTCAATCTACTACGGTTGCCTCCTGACAACTTCTTGAAGTGATTCATTCATGTAGTGCTAAATTTTAAAGTTTAATTGCTTCTATATCTTTCAACAAGCCCCAATAAGTACTCTAACGAACCTTTTCAACCGTATAATAAGTAATAAGTAGTTAATGGAATCTACAAAGAATTCAAAAATGTTCTTATAATATCAACTAGCTGGTAAATACAAGTTGATATTGGAATTTTACGACTAACAAATTTCTGATCATATAATTATCTCTACTTCCATGGCTCCTGCTAAGAATTTGGACCGCGCTACCAAACAAACATTCATTGAAAATAATTGTAACGCAACATGCATTATAGAAGGCTATACCAAGTTGAACTCCTTTTAAAAAGCATGTAATATTAATTAAACTATTTAGCATTCTACCACATAAGATTCTTAGGTGGTAGACGACAGTAAGTTCACGCCTATGTTTTCGCGCATAATAATTTTACGGGAGGACGGGAAAAAAATGTGATCAATACGTTGCCAAATTTGGTTTCAATTTTATCTTTTATTTTTTTTTTACAACCAATATTAGTTAATACTAAACACATTCAAAGGAACATAAATTACCAAGCTATCCAGCGGTATAATAGTTCATAGTTGATTATATTTCTTTTGACATAAACTGGAGATACCCTTTAACAGTGATTGGACTAGATACCTTTTGTTTATTGTTGCAAACACAGATTGAATTGTAATTTTAAGCAAATAAAGTGGGGGTTTTCACGCCGTTGCAAAATATTAACACTTAACCAGCTTGACTCAGAGGTAGGTTTAGAACACCACATTTCAAGCTTATTGCTGTTACTTAAAAATCTGTTAATTGTTCTTAAACGTCCACACACGAAGCAATACCAATAGTGTAACGAGCCAATCAAAACCAAATTATCTACAAATTTAAAGAAACTGAAGTTACAAGCGTAATTAAGCGGATACGAGAGAAAAATTCAGGGGTTAAGTTCAAGTGTTGTTAAGGTAAAGTATTGCTTATTAACTTTTGATCACCAACCAACTTTGTTAAAAAAAATACAAGGGAAAAAAAAGTTGTGAAAAAGGACGATTTCTTTTATTTTCCTTTTCAAGTTTTTTTTTACAACCTTTGCATTCAATTATTTGCAAGCTTCAACTTTTGTTGAAACTAACCAGGCAATAACATATCCCCATAATAGTGATATATTCAACCCCAAACACTCTTAATATACGGCTGTGGTGATAGAAATGGAACTTCCTGGTTTACCGCCTCTTAAAAGGCCGATAGAATTACCCACACCTGAAACCCTTGCGGCAATTTTTAATAATTCAAAACGACAAAAGCTTTCGTCAATCACCGGTATCTTGCAGGACACAAATAGCAATCAAAGACTTGTTTCCAATATAGGCCAATTACCTGAACTGATCAATCTACCAATACCTTTCACTCACCAACAATTTGAAGCGCCTTTACTAAATTCTGTTCCTTCAAATATTATACCTATTATTCATCCACCAGCTACAATCAATAATTATTTTACTGATGTTAAAACCGATTTAACCAACAAAAGCTTGTCCAATCAAATAATTGGAATAATTCAAAAGTTCCCGCCTCCTTTACCCCCATTTGCCCCCTCCGAAAGATCACCACAATTAAATGATAATAATGGTATTAATGATGATGAACGTGGTGGTATTATGGTTCCATTTATATATCCTCCTCCTCCAATAATTAATCCAGATACATTACCTTATTCCATTACATCTTTGAAACAGAAATTGCAAGCCCTCAATTCAGATAATGAATTATCAACCAACAAAGCTGACAAACCCATGCCACGAGGAAGGAAACCAACCAAGAAAGTTCAAGAACAACATGATAGACGTAAGGAACAAGAACCAGAAAAGGAACTTCAAGGGATATATATACAAGCACCTCCATTACCATTTCCTCCTCCTAATTATATGTCATATCCTCTTTCGGCAAATAAATCTACTTTGGTTCCTGAGGATGTTTTTCAAGCCTTTATTACTGCCAGTGAAGAATTACCTAGAACAGATATGGTTGTTGCTAGTGCAGCGGGTTCCTTGTTTGATATGAGGGATCAAGCAATTGATGAAGGGTTTAATATTGAAGATTATGAAAGAAATCGCCCATTTTTATCGGATAATGAAGATGATGATGAAGAAAATGAAGGTTGGGAGTCTGATGATGATGGTGCCGCAGAGTATGATATAAATGAAAAGTTGTATTTTCGTCAAATTGATACTACTGATTACGTAGATCCATTCGAGAGAGATAATAGACGTAATTTATTTGAAGTTAATTTACCACTAGCTCCCCAATTTACAACTGTGTCTCAAAGACTAAGTAAGTTGAAAGATGCCAATTATAGTGAAGAAAAGTCATTTCCAGACGTTGAAAACATATTTGAATTTGCTCAAGGTGGAACTAGAAGGTTTCTTGAAGATGTAGCAGCAGCTGATATAATAGATAACCCATCGAAGGATATTACTCTTCCCAGTGGAAGTAACCGGGAACGAAGAAGACGAGAACTTGTCAGGTCGATGTACTCGGTTGAAGATTTCAGTCAAGATAATCGGGATGAAATTTATCGTATTAAAAAGAATAAATTATTAACTCGATTGAATAATTTAAGAAATTCCAAAATTACATTCACTAATATTGATACCAAGGATGAAGAATTGGATAAGTTTAGCCAGGTTACAGAAATTGAAAGAGATGAACAATTGGTACAATTGAAATTACTGGCGAATTATGAATTATTAAAGACTTCGTTGGTATTTTATGAAGATTCAAATAAGATTTACAAGAATTTAAATCTTGTTTTAATTAATAAATTAGAAAAATTAAAGAATTTCTTTGAATATCAACGAGATTTATTCACCGAGTATCTTGAACGGAAACAAGATATTTTTGATATTAAAAGTAAAGAATCACAAAAGTTATTCAATGGCATATCAAATCGGAATTATTCTCAAGAAATCAAAAATATAATAAAGAGTTCGATAATCAATGAACAAGATCAACAATATCTCAAACCTGTGGAATTGTCTGAACACGATTTAACTACTTTACCCGAAGATACAAGTAATGTTTTAGTTCATGATTTCATGCCCTTGGTTACACCAGAAGAATTCTGTATAATTACTGGAGATATTCCCCGAAAATCCAAACTTTCTAATAATTCCAAGGATAATAAACCGCCAACTAATATGAAACATCATATATTCCAGAATTCATTGTATGAAAGAATGACATCTGGATCGGATACCAATGCAAGTGAAGCGGGTAATATAAGCAGTGGTGCTATTCTGGGTAGTGGGAGTGCTACCACAGGACCCAAGAGACGTGGGAGAAGAAGTGCAGCACAAAATTTACAACAGACTGGGTCTGGCAGTGGGAATATCCCCGGAGGGAATACCAATGGAGGAAGTAGTAACAATATTAGAAGTATTGAGAACAATCGTGATGGTTTAGGAGTTAAATATTCCGAGACGGCCTTAATGGCCAAGATTATGAAACAATTTAGCGGACCTCAACTGGCAATGCCCGATGAGTTGACTCATGATTTAGCAATGATGGGTATTCATACAAGATGGCCAGTTCTGAAGTAGCAAAAAACACGACCAAATATATATATGTATATAGAGTGAACAAAAAAAGTTATACACAAAATACACATATCTAATAGTTTACAATAATAGTTACATGTAAAAATAATAAACTAAATTAGTAATAATATAAAAAAAAACATAGAGATATAAAAAAAAGCAAAAGGATAATGACTAACAAGGATAGTGATAATCAACTGTCAGTTTGGAATAAGGCAAAAAACATCAAAGTAACACAATCAATGAAGAAATGAAAATGATTCATAAAACAAGACAAGAAACAACAACTCTGGATGGGTGCCTGAACAAAAAGTATAAAAGAAAGACACAAATCCCACATTTAAGTCATATGAAAAATGACCATTGTCTTTTTAATATTCTTCAAATTGAGAATAAAGGGCAATTAAAGCATTACCTCCCCCGATAACATAAGGCCAGTTACCCAAGGTACTTGTAAAAGCATTGTAAACACCCAATTGAGCTAAAAATTTGTTGAAAATAGTAGCCAACAAACAAGTTTGAGAACTAAAATTAACAAAGGCACTTTGTTCAACAAGGTAATATACAAAGACTTTTGAAAGGGCAAAGACAAATGGGTCAAATGCATAAACTCTGAATAAAACTGTGTCTTCTTCAAATTCAAAAATTCTTCTGGTAAAGTTAAAGTAATATGATAAAACCAATGGAAGAGAAATTGAAGATAATAACCAGAAAACTAAAGTCACAATTGGATCATAAGCAATTAATGCAGTTACTTGAGCCGATGGAAAGGTACAAGTGGCAAGCGCTGGGATATTATCAAGGGCAACTTGGGGAATTAATTTGTTTTGGTTTAATGGTACAATTGGAACATAGAAAAACAAATAAACCACAAATTCAAGAGCCAATTCAATATAATTCAAAGTGACTGTGGAAGATAATTGTTGTCTTAATTGAGCACTATATTCAGTATAGGTGAGACCAAACTTGTCAGTATATTCATAAACCTTGTCAACAAATTGTTCATAAAATTGAATTAACGGATCAACAACAGCGCTTAAATTCAAGGGAGGTGGGGCATTGTAATCTTTGTCTTCTTTATCCTCTTCTTCATCGTCGTCGTCATCTTCATCATCTTCACTGTCAATTAATTCCACATCTTCTTCTACGGCAGTGACATCTTCATCTCCGTCACCTTCCTCACGGAATTCGGCAACTTCTTGAAGAAGTTTTTGAATGGTACTAGCGCCATTATGGTGTTGAGTTGCATACAAGGTCAATTTGTCAACCAACACTTTCTTAGTATCCTTACTGATGGTGTGAACGTCTAGTTTTTTGAGAACAGTTACTAGTTCTGCTTTTTTAAAGTTGGAAAATGAAGACATCTTAATATTTTCAACGGATAGCTCTATAGATTGCTCTTTTTTTTTGTAATGGTATATCTTTAGTATTAAGTCCAAAATCAAAACGTAAACAAGAAAAGATCTTGAAAGACAAGTGCAAAAAAAAAGAAACCTAAGGTGGAAATTTGGAAAGAGCAAGAAGAAAGGGAAGAAGAAGAAGAAGAAGAATGACAACAATTAGGAAAATGGATTTGGGTTTGTTTTTGTTTTCTGGGTTTTGGGTTGCGGATTTTTTTTTTTGTGTTTTCGTTCGGAGCCAATTGTTTTGGTTTTGGAATTTTAGTCGATTGAAATTGCAAAAATCTTAAAAATGTGACAGGAGTGTGGCAATAGAGTTAAAACTAAACAAGTTTGTCTACTATAGTCTTCCCTGTTAGCAATTACTAGCGAATGATTTCAGTTTCCTGCCTGTTCGAGATGGTGCTTTCCATGGGAAAATCCTCTTCGGAAAAACCGAACGCCATTAAATACAATATTGTAAAGTCACAAAACACGAGAAAACACCCAGGTGCTGTCAATTAAAAAGGCAGTCTTTTAGAATTGCAACGACTATACCTAAATGTTTCAATTGGATGTTTGGAAACCACCAAGGAAGGAGTCATATGCTATCACAAGCAATCAACTGATCCTGATTACACTAATTGCTTCAACGGAGTAGCTAGAACCACCTATGAGAACAGAACCGTATGTGTTTGGTTTAAGTAAAAGTAAATCTGTCCTTTTTTTGTTTTTGTTTACATATTTCCAAATTAGGAAATAGTTATTGTTCCCCAACAAATGTATAAAACAAAACTTTTTAGATTGACATGTTTTTCCACCAATAAATTATAAACAAATCACAAAAGTGTTATTTCAACAGTAGGCTGCAGATGACTAGACCATGTTAAAGTCTAACTCATTCTGTAGGAGTTATGATGATTTGTAAACAAAGTGATTAATGCACGTGATACGCAGGAGAATTTTTGGTTTGATTTTGTGTGGAGATGTGATCTATAGGCAGAATATTCTCTATAGAATTTGCCTTTGTATTTTTACAACGGAAAAGTGGGGCCCCTAAAACAAGAACAGCCTTAGTGACTTGTATATACCTCTTGTATTGTAATCTACCAGTACTTACTTTTGTCCTGGGGTTGTAGTTTCCCCTAAGTTTCTCCTAAATTCCCACAAAGATTGGTACTGCATACCTGCTAGTCTTTTCCTCATCACTATTTTTTGGGGCCCTGGTTAGTTTTTTTAAGGTTTTGCCCTTTAAAATTTCTACAATATTAGAGTTCAAACTTCACATTTGTTTCACTTAATTATTAGATGTTTTTTAATAGAAGGATAGACCAAAAACAAATTGAATACAGGTAGAACAATAATAATGAAAGCTATGCGAGCGTCAATGGTCGGACGACCACTAATATACGTTCGATGGCAAAGATTACCCACACGACATACATTCTCTACTCTTTCAAGGGTATTCCAAGAGGAAGTGGATACAACCGTAGCACTGAAGGAAGAACCACGGGTGAACCAACTAGGAATCCAATACCTTTCGAAGGATATGCATAAGAAACTATTTCCAAACACATCATCGGAAGATTACCTCAAACCTAAACACCCAGAATTAATAGACATATCTATGAAACACCTTGACCACAATGAATTATTAGGCAAAAAGACACAAATCACTGATCCTATTTCCATTAAGAATTTCCCAGATTTAGTTGGTGATTCACTTGATGAACATTTCAGCAAATTAGCTCAACGTTCACTTGAACCTTATCTTTCCATGTGTGAGGAATTTCTCACCAGTGAACAATCAGGAATACCACCCAAACCAGATAGTAAGGATTGGATCTTTCAATCAGGGTGGACTAGATATGCCATGGATGGATCGCCTCCAGAACAAGTTGCCTTCCCCTTGGAAAATGAATTGGTTTTTGATGTGGAAGTAATATATAAAATATCTCAATACCCAGTGATGGCAACGTGTGCGTCTAGTAAAGCTTGGTATGGATGGGTATCTCCAGTACTAGTTGATATCGGCAAAACCAAACGGAAATTACAGTGGGAACATTTAATTCCTATGAATTGTATGGAAGATCCCAAATTAATTATTGGTTATAATGTAAGTTACGATCGAGCAAGGATACAAGATGAATATAATATAAAACAATCAAAAGCATTTTACCTTGATGGAATGTCCCTCCATGCAGCCGTAAGTGGGATTTGTTCGCAACAACGTCCAAAGTGGCAAATACACAAGAAAAATAAGAAGGTTAGGGATGAAGGAGAATACGAAGAAAACGGAACGACTTTAAAAGAACTCGAGAAACAAATTAACAAAGAAAGAGAACTTGACCCTTGGTTAAATAAAGGATCACCAAATGGGTTAGCAAATGTTGCTGAATTTCATTGTGGAATTAAGATGGATAAAACAGACCGTGATTACTTTGGAACTGAAGATCCTCAAGAAGTTGTCGATAATTTCAACAAATTAATGGATTACTGTGCTCGTGATGTTGAAGCCACATATATTGTTACTAAGAAGTTGTTTCCTAAATTTAGAGAACGAGTACCTCATCCAGTATCATTTGCCGCATTAAGACATATGGGTACTTTAATTCTTCCAACTACAACCAAATGGAATAAATACCTTGAATCAGCAGACGCTCATTATTTTGCGAATCGTAATAAAATCACTGAAAGTTTGAGAACCAAAGCAGTTGAGTTGGTTGAATATTTAACCAAAGAAGATGATAGTTTAATACCAGATTACAAGAAAGATCCTTGGTTAAATCAATTAAATTGGGAAATTAAAGAAGAAAGGTTAAAGAAAGATGGAACACCTTGTTCAAGACAAGCCTATTTGACGGGATTCCCTGAATGGTATCGAGATTTGTTCAGAACCAAAGAAAAGGGAGCAGAAGAGCGAGAAATGAATTTAACCTTACGAACAAGAACAGCTCCATTATTCCTCAGGTTAAAATGGGAAGGATATCCTATATTTTGGCTGGATAAAAACGGATGGTGTTTCAAAGTTCCCTTTGATGAAGAAATAAAGAAGTATTTGGAGGGAAAGAATTATACTGAAGCAAAGTTAACCCCGGAAGAATACATTGAGTATGACGATTTATTACGAGATGACAGTGGCATGTCATATACACTTTTCAAGATTCCTCACCCAGATGGAGCGGGGAAAAGGTGTACTTCAGTATTATCAAAGAATTTTATTCAATTTTTTGAAAATGGAACATTAACATCTGAATTTGAATATGCGAAGGAAATCATGACTCTTAATAATGAAGCTTCATATTGGATGGGGAACCGGAATAGAATTAGAGAACAATTTGTAGTTTATGGTACACAATTTTCAAAGAATAAGCAAGGAAGAAGAGACTACAAGGATAAAGAAATAGGGATTATTATTCCAATATTAGCCACCATGGGTACAGTTACTAGAAGGGCATCTGAAAATACTTGGCTCACTGCATCGAATGCTAAAAAGAATCGAATTGGTTCAGAATTAAAGTCTTTAATAGAAGCACCTCCCGGGTATTGCTTTGTAGGTGCTGACGTTGATTCTGAAGAATTATGGATTGCTTCATTGGTAGGTGATTCAATGTTTCAAATACATGGAGGTACTGCATTAGGGTGGATGACATTAGAAGGGGAAAAGAGTCAAAAAACTGATTTACATTCCAAGACTGCTAATATTTTAGGAATTTCACGTAATCATGCCAAAGTTTTCAATTATGGACGTATTTATGGTGCTGGAGTGAAATTCGCCACCAGATTATTAAAACAATTTAATACAGAAATTAATGATCATGATGCTGAAATGGTTGCCAAACAATTGTACGCAAGTACTAAAGGTGAGAAAAAGAGGTTGTACTATGGAGGATCAGAATCAATAATGTTTAATGCTCTTGAAGACATTGCTTGTCAAGATGAACCACGAACTCCAGTATTAGGGGCATGTATTACTGATGCTTTAAATGCCCATAATTTGAAGAAAAACAGTTATATGACCCTGAGAGTTAATTGGACAATTCAAAGTTCCGGAGTTGATTATCTTCATTTATTAATTGTGGCTATGGAATATCTTATGGAGGAGTATAAAGTTGATGGTAGATTGATGATTACCGTACATGATGAACTTCGATATCTTGTTAAAGAAAAAGATAAATATAAAGCGGCATTATTGTTACAAATTAGTAATGTTTGGACAAGAGCTATGTTTTGTGAACAGTTGGGAATAAAAGAAGTACCTCAATCATGTGCATTCTTTTCAGAAGTCGATATAGATCATGTGTTGCGAAAAGAAGTTGGTATGGATTGTGTAACTCCTCTGAATCCTAATGCAATACCACCAGGAGAATCATGGGATATTAGAAAATTGTTGGATAAATGTGATCAAGGAGCTATTTTAGAAAATCCCCAGAGATTGAATATAGATGGATTGAAATATATCGAAAGAAGTCCGGTTATTTATGAGTTAGATAAAGATTTGGATATGAATGTTAAAATTGCCAAGATTAAATTACAGACGTCAACGAATGAAGATGAATTTAAAGAAAATAATATTGCTTTGTCTAATTTAAAGAGGTCCTCTAAATACAAGGCCAAGAAGAATCACTCAACTGAGAAAAAGGTAAAGTATGCGAAAAAGAAGGGAACTAGTAATAATAGTTCTAACTCGTCTGATGGAATAAAAGCAGGAGCTAGTACTAGTTCTAAGATGTCTAACACAACAGAAGCCACCGAATACCGCTCAAAGACCAAGAAATTAAAACCGACAGCGAATTCAAGTGTGAAGGCGAAGGAAAAGACAGCGAGTAAATCACGAATAACTTATCGGAAAGAACTGAAGACAAGTAACGGCTCAAGATTGACTAAAAATACCAGAGCAAGCAAACCACAGTCAAACCAAGACGTATCACAACTTTCTACCAGTGTTACATTGTCTAATACGACGAAAGATACGATTAGAAATTTTGCAGCCATAAATTCTGAGAGTGGAGGAAAATATATGAAAGAGAAAATTGCAGGGTCGTCAACCAGGAGGTTAGGGGCCATGGATGACACAACGGAATCTAAAGTTATAGTTTTGGAACCTTCAATTGATGAACTATATGCTAGTAGCAAGAGTTACGACGATTATTTCCTTAATGAATTTCGACCGCATCGTTCAAGCATAAGTTATATAAAAGATTCCAACGATAATTCAACGTTTCCATATCTGCAACATTATTCTCCATATCGACGAGCGGACTCCGGTCCATCGTCTAAATTTACAAGCTCACAATGAAATGGCCCAAGATTGGTCCATACCTAGAAAATACCCGACCTAAATTTCTGTATCTATAATATGTTTCACCCCGATTTGACTAATAATTGTTGAACGTTTAATTTCAACATTGAATTGTGTCGCTACACCCCAGTGATTATATAACAATTGATTGTGTTACAGGTTGAGGATTTGCTCCCTGCTCATCCAATCATTGAATTGATATGCTTTGCAATGCTACTATTAAGGTTTTTTAGTCAACTAATGTTGATATATTATGTTTTTTTATTTTGTGACCTTCACTTATCTCGCTTTATATGTGAGATAACTTTTATACCTGGGATTTTTTTCTTTTGTAATAATAAAGATATAGATATTTGTTTACTGTAGGGGATGGAATATGTATTATCATATAGACATTAGAGTAGGTTATACGTTCTTACTCAGATAATAATTGTAGGAGATAGCTTCAACTACTTTAGCTTCACGTTTAGGTAACACGTACATATACAACACCCAAGCAACGATTATTACTGAAATTATAATTTTCACCCATTTTAAGTATTTATAATTCTCCAATTGATCAGCATATTTCCGGATAATCTCAGACTTTTCCGGAACATCTTTTTCTATTATTTTTTGACGAATCTTCTTAGAAGGTGTACTTGGATTGTGATGACCAGGGTTGGTGGTATGGTGGTGATTTTCAGACAAGTGACTAACGTGTTTCTTTTCAAGGTCAAGGTTAGTGTTAAGTTCTACTTCACTAACCTTTAAAACTTGTTCTTGTTTTTGTTCTTGGTCTTGTTGATATTTTTGTATAGGTTGGCTGTCTAAATAAATATATTCAGGGTAGAATTTATTGGCAGCCACGGCTACAGTTTTAGAATCAACAGCATCAACAGCAGCAACTTCACCGAGGATACAGCGAGGAAGAAGAAGTAAAGAAGGGAGTAATATCTCAAAAACTAACATGTTTAAAGAAGAAAGAAGTGTCTATGCATTCAAGAATAAATTGACGTGGCCATGTCTTGAATTTATAGCATAGAAAATACGAGATAGAGGGGATTTTGAGGGTTTTAGATTGGGTGCGAAAAAATAATTCTCAAACCATTTACGACACCCAAAAATGTTTAAGGGATGAATAGAAAAATGAACAATAAAACAATTTCAGAACTTTGTCTGGGATAAGGAAAAACAATCAGGGGGCAATATCACGTTTCATTCATTGAAATGATATGATAAGCCACTGTACATTCTTTGTAATGTGATCATGACACAGTCTAGAACACGGGAATGTTGCTATAAGAGCACTTGTTAACTCTAATAGGCAGCGGATTTATCCGTTTTGATTAATTTCAAAACCTAATCCCGCGAACATGTCAAAATATTTACTTGTTCTATCTCTCAATTTTCCAAAATATTTCATATGCGGTGCTTCATGCAAAACAACTTGAAATGTGTAAATAATCAGCCGCGCAATGGATTCCTCGGATATTTTATTTGAAGTAAATACTAAATCTTTAAGATCCACATTTGCTTTTAGTGACTGATAACACAGTTTTAAAATCAGAATACATTGGCATGCCTAATACTCGAAAATTTCTCCTCTCAGAAATATTTTCTATCATTGAAAACACCGTTTCAATTTTGATAATTTTTTTTGGTGCATAAATCATTTGGGAATCTCACCTTTGTGAGTAGGCCCAAAATGGTTATTCATGCAAGATCCTTAATGTGTTGTTTGGTTTCTGTAATTTGCCACAAGATTCAATTTTGATCTAGTCGAAGTATTTCCCCGAAATTGCTGCATGTTCTTTTCAAATGAAATATTACTCTATTTTAAATTCGATTTCAATGCACACGGCTTCTATTTGATTGTGAATGAAAATGGTAGAAGGAATTTCAGCATAAAGCAAAACTAAGTGTTTTCTCAAAATCACCAGGACTGACTGCTGACTGGAATTTGCTTCCTATTTTCAATTCACTAGCCAGCATTTGATCATGCAAATATTCAGGGATCACACTTTATGCACAGTTGACCGTACTTTGACAAGAGCCAAGCGGTTCCTATCTAGTTTCAAATTATGGAACAGACCGGTTGATATATCTGAAACTTTCTTAGGAATAAATACGAAATCTATCTTTTTCAATATGGTTCGTAGTTGCATACTAGTTCTTCAATCTCAAACTGTATTTGAAGCAAGATGGCACCAATGAACTTGGAATGACGATTCTTAAAAAAACTTATCCCTTTAAATTGAGAAATATTTGAGAACAGGGTTTGTTGTTATACATGGGTACGTACATATTTCCACTGTACTTCCTTACAATTCAAGCAAACCCACTCTAAATTTTTGAATGGGACTTGGTAAATATAACTTATTTAACCTAGAAGACGACGAGTTTCATGAAAAGCCACCTTCTCTGGTTAAATATTATTTCTACTAATTTAACTCTTGATAACACCAAACACAACAAAACTGCAAATGAAAAATGTCGCAACACAAAAGAAACCAGCAACACGGCCCGGATATTTTTTCTTTTTTTTGTTTCAACCAATTTTTTTTTCATTGGTCACTAAACGGCAGATTTTTAATGCCGTTCGGTTTAAAAGCGGCTTGATAAAACCAACAACAACCACTCTTATGTAAATTATTAGTATTAACAGATTGGTGAGGGGCATGATTAGGGTGAACGGAAATCATGAAAAACGGTCCTCATTAGAGTTGACAGTTTATCTTTCAAGTTGAATGATTGATCTAGATTTCATCTTTAATTGCTGGATGAAATATAGCTGGTTAGGAAGACACTGATCCAGCAACCCTCACAAAGACAATTTCGGTGTCGGAGATAAACACAACTTGAAACCACTAAAACAAATATTAGTGTGTAACTAAAAATTGAAAAATTTTTGCGGACTATTTTCTGACTTTGAGTGTTCTATTCTCGAATCGAGTTACGAACCAAAAAAAAAAAATCCATGAAAAATTTAAGTTACACTTTGTTAACCCGTATTAATTTATTCTATTATTATGATTAAGATTCAAGAAATGCTTGTATTTCTGTGGAAATCAGGGAAGACAATTCCGAAGAAAAAAAAATTGCAGTTGGGTGGGTAATTATGAGCCAAGTAAGTCATGCAAAAGTTATTGGTCGATCTGGTGATGTTTTTATGCGCTGAGCATGTGGAGGAAGTGGGGTGTAACCCTATATAAATGTATTTATCTGCCTTCTAATGTGGCTAACTAAAAAGTAGGTCTATGTTTATTCTATTTTATTGATTGTAGTAGTTTATTTCCTCCGAGTCAATAAGTAAAATCCCTCGGTGAGATTTGTTTGTACCTTAATAGGCTCTCGCAATTATAATCTCCCCGGTTTCATCGGAATATTGTCACTGACATAAAAAATATTTCTATGTGTAGTTTTTTGTTTGTTTGCATGATGTGCGAGCTTTTTTTTATTTACAAAAATTTTTATTTTTCAATGGGTACAACGGGCAGAAAAAACAAAAAAGAGCCAAAAAAAGGAAAGCCGCTCTCATCCACTCTTCGCAGGAAAAGTGTTTTCATTTTAATTACCTCAAATATTGGAAAAAAAAATTGGTGATGGAAAATGGATTAATTAGGAAACTGTTATAAATTACTGACATTTTCCCAATTTAATTTTTTTTTCTTTTTTCCTATTTCCTTCTTTTCATTTTCTTTCTAATTGACAAAGATTTAGATTTAAAATGTTGCCAGCTGGTGTTATTCTTGTGTTTTGTTTGATCTTCTGTGCTTTCGTTGCCGTTCTGGGTGTTTACATTCAAAAGAGAATGAAGGCTAAGAAGTCTCAACAAAGATTTTAAATTGCTCCAATTACACACTAAATTGATCACATAATCATGTGTGAATCTGCTGCTTGATATTTCACTATAATACGAATCTAGTTTGGCTTTTTTTTAATTGTTTCTACTACCACCATCAGTTTAAAAGACATTGTTGCTGTTCTTTTTATACTGTATTTTGTTTTTCTTTCTTACAAATTTTAATATTATTATCTATCACAGGGAATTAGGGAAAATATTACCAGTTAAATTTTTTTATAATATATCAAATGGTGACGGACAATTTTTTGTCATTAACTGTTTTAACTTTGGTTTTTTATTATTGATAAAATTGGGGAATTTTGTCAGTAATAATTGTTATCTACAATTGGAATTATGAATAACATCATAAAAAAAAAGAGAGATACTTTCTTATGAATTGATTAGGTATATGATTGGGGAATCATGTATTTCTACTCTATTTTATATAGTCAGTGTTTTAATTTACTGATGTTTTTATAATATATAATACACGTTTTAAACATACAAACATCATCTCGAACCTCTTGGTGGTGACTTTTTTCGCCGAATATTTTTTAACAAAGAGTCGTGTAAATTGTCCGATGAATTTATCACTTATCTTTAATTACTTTCATTGGCCGATTTTATTTGTGTCTTTAGAAGATTTAAATGATAACATCTACTCTTGTGACTTTGACTAAGATTTTGCAAATGTATGTAGCAATAAACTTTTTAACTCTGATATGAGCCCCAGAATAAAATAGAACCCTTTAGTACGAATGATGATATGCAGTTGTCATGACACATGGATCGAATGACATGTTTTTTTTTCTGCTTTGTGGGTCAGTTTCCCGGTTAGGTGGAAGAAAATACCGCACATCATACATAAAAAATAAAAAATTATATTTTTTGTTGTTTCTCAATTATATGCACTTTACGTCATATTTGCAACATATTGAAAAATTGGCAACATTTAAGATGTGTTTTGTTTTGTAAATAAAACGATATGGTGCAGTTACGAGATAGTTGTTGACGATATATTCGAAGTTGGATTTAAGTAGCTTAGGACCTCGGCTTGTTGATTAAGTGATATTCGGTTGAAAGGAATACTAAATTTGGTTGGATT
This sequence comes from Spathaspora sp. JA1, assembly GCA_003676035.1. Classification (NCBI taxonomy): domain Eukaryota; kingdom Fungi; phylum Ascomycota; class Pichiomycetes; order Serinales; family Debaryomycetaceae; genus Spathaspora; species Spathaspora sp. JA1. Next base: position 177,760 of record NSGQ01000001.1, on the reverse strand, counting down.
CAATTACTTCTAATTGTGTCCTTAATCAGGGAATTGAGTTTGTGTTTTCTGATACTTGGCATCAAAAAGACAAACAGGATTCCTGAATCGCTTGGTACTACCATATTTGTTCTGATATTTGCTTCTATCAACATTGTGATTATTTTGATATTTACACAATGTAGGAAGATTTCTTACAACCTATTTGAATTTCTTCTTCTATTATACTATGAACGCTTTCTATAAAGAAATGTTCTATAAAAACAACTAATCATCTTCTTCATCATCTGTCATCCAATATGATTGAATCATACCAATAAAAGCTAAGAATGACATTGACCACCAAATCAATTGACCCATCATTAATTTATAACCCAATAATATAGAATACTCTACTATTTGAATCATAATTTAGATTACAAATTAACAATAATACCAAATTGAGTACTCCCAAGAGGGAAAATGGCACCAAGATCCAATAATCACCGAGAATTCCACCAATTAAATTAATACTTAATGTCCAAGGAAGAAGCTATAGAATCCACTCAATGAACTCATAATATCACCCACATCCAGAATACCAGTTAGAATACCCACACTAGTAGTTACTGATCCATCGATTAATTTATTAATTAATTTATGAATTAAAGGTTTAAAACAGGCTCCTACAACAGTACTAATTAAATTTACTCTATTTTCCACTTGTTCATATTCTACTAGCTGAATGCCCTCCTGTTGTATAATTATCTTCCCTCTTGAACGTCGACCTAAGATTACCAACTTGATTCAACAACACCGTTATCGTGCTCACACACCCTGTAACACCAACAGCAAGTAATCATCTAGCCAAGATCGATCCAACCAAACTTGAACAAATTGAGTCACAGCTAAGGAAATGATTAAAAATGCCATGCTTGGAACGATACCAGATCCAACATACGACTTAACTTGTCATTCAATGTATTTAGATACTAAATAATTTAAAAATTGTATAATTGCCGTATTTAGCCATATCATTATAGCTGCTATTCTATTCTTGATTATGCTTAGGATTGGGCTCTAATTTTGACTTGCTATGAGTCGAATTCAAATTTTCGCCCAGGACGTGTTATTTCAATTAACTATGAGTAAAAATAATACAAACTTTGGATTTGAAACTAGTTTGTTTCGCCTAATAGAAACAAACGTTCTTGCACCGGAGCGAAAATCATGATATAGTACCAAATTGATGACTACTGCATGGTTACAAAAAAGTTCAAGAAAACTAACAATGGCAAGAGAATTAAACGAATTCTAGTATTCGACTCTATATTACTTATACGATGTGTATATAAATAGGAAGTAGCTAACAAATAAGATAATCTAGGTAGTATATAATAAAGCAAATCTTGAACCCTAACATATTCGTTTTTTTCATATACCATCATTTGAATATTTTCAATCTTTATGTTCTGCCTTAAAATCCCTAATTGAGACATGATTGCGGCTATTGCCTGTTTAGGCAATATTATCACGTGATGTGGCAAAATTGTTCGGTATTAAATTGTTTTCTGTAGTGTTTATTTTATATATGCTTAATACACTTTCACTTCCTACCATATTTAACCGGTTCGAATAGTAGTCTTTATTTATATACTATTACGAAGAGAAGTATCAAAACATGGAGCCCGACTGAACTAAGAAAATCTATAGTTGAATCACAATAAACTTAATGATAGTTGTTTAAAGTACATAAATGAGAAAGGTTGGCGCCAAGCATTGGAAAGCTTAAATATTACAAGAAATAATTTTACTGTGAATTAAGTTCAACCCCTTTTTCGACAAGAGATACGAGTTCAAGTTGTGCGAGCTATCTTTGATTGATACTAAAATAAAAAATCTTGAACTCGTATCTCTTGTCGAAAAAGGGGTTGAACTTAATTCACTTATTGGGTTCCTATTCCCAATTAAGAATTTGAGGTTAGGAGGCATTTCCCAATGGTCTAAACTTCGGATATTGTTTCCCGATAGTTCTTAAAAATATAAACCCCCGAGTTTGCTCCATTCCTTATATGATCTTATGTTGACGATTTCTTTATCTCTTAAGTCGAGATTCTCTAATGAACTTGGGAGGATCAAGGCATTTGGGTTTCTAAGTCCACAACAAACGATCGTTAAAACCTTTAGATTCTCGGGGAAACGAAAGGGACGTGTATAATTAGAAACCCACTTATTTTGACTTATGGATAACGTGGTCAAGCTTGGTGGTAACTTGCTCAAATTTTGGATTTGAGTAAAATTATTTGCTGTAATATTTAAGCTTTCCAACGCTTTGGGCCAACCTTTCTCATTTATCTTTAAACAACTATCATCAAGTTTATTGTGATTCAACCATAGATTTTTTAGTTCAGTTGGCCATTTAGCCCCTCTGATGGTTTCAAGATCATATAGTAATAAGATTTTGCAATTTAGAAAAGATATTCTGAATTTTAACGTTTTGGGAAGAAAACTAACCCGAAACCCTAGCATATCTTAAATTAGACCGATGTGGTTTAAAGTCCATAACAATCGATGATTTACCCCGTAAATTGCAAAATCTAATTACAGGATTCCTGAATCGCTTAGTACTACCAATTTGGTTTTGCTTCGATCAACATTGTGATTGTTTTGATATTTACACAATGTAGGAAGATTTCTTACAACCTATTTGAATTTCTTCTTCTATTATACTATGAACGTTTTCTATAAATAAATGTTCTATAAAAACAACTAATCATCTTCTTCATCATCTGTCATCCAATATGATTGAATCATACCAATAAAAGCCAAGAATGACATTGACCACCATATTAATTGACCCATCATTAATTTATCACCCACCGACATCAAATATCCAAATATTATAGGACCACAACATCTTGCCAAGGCAATTATACTCATGGTTGCACTATTAACATATGCTCGATGCTCCTTTGCAGCAGCTCGATGATTCAAGATTGTAACTTGGGGCATACCTGTAGAAGAAGCTAATGTCTTTAATGATGTTAATGTATAAAGTAAAATTGGGGTAAACCAAGTAGGGAAAAATGAATTATAATCATGTAAGGTAAAAATTGCAAATGGCACAACAAAATATAAGAATGGGAATATTGAAACACTAAATCTATAACCATTGATTGTTCCTAATTTTGCATCAATTATTGGAAATATTAAAAGAACAATTAACATCCCCATTATCCCCGTAGATGAGAAAAGGGTTCCGATATAACTTACATCAAGACCTAACCCACCAACAATTTTAAAGGGGAATTTTAAATTTTCTGGTTGAAATCTAGATGCAAGGAAAACTGGTAAGAATTCATTATAAGTAACACTATGTAGGGAAATTATAAAATTTCCAGTAATAACAGTTATCACCTTTTTAGTGAATGCATTTTTATATGAAGGTTTATAAGGTCTTTGGTTGGTGGAATAAGTATCGACTATTGTTCTAGACATTTCTCGTGATAAATATGGTTTGACACTATCACCAACTGGATCCAGTTCAGATAAAGATAAATCAGTCGATTCTTGACTGTCAATAGATTCAGTGTCGGATAACAAGGTAGTTGTTTCATTAATACTGGCAGTTAACTTTTGGTTATTATAATTTTCTTGCCAAGGTCTAATAGGTGTACTAATACCAATTTTACTTAATAGCCAATCACCTAAATCTACTCCATAATCATGACGGTATTTATAAACTTCATGAGTTTCTTCCAAGAACAATATTCCACAAATAAGACTGAACCATAAGAATAAAGCCACCACGATATTTGATAATGCGTAAGGATATTTAGTAATAAACTTTTGATAAAGTGAATTTGTTAATATCAGCATTGACTTATCTCCATCTGGATTATGATATGGGTTGTTTGGACTTGGATGAGTTAAATATTTGGACCCTCCAATGGCAGGACCAATAATTGCTCCAAAATTAAACAAAAGCGGTAAAGTAGAAAATGCTAAAGGTTGATGTCTTCTTTCAGTAGCTATTTCTCCCACTACGGTTCTTAAAACAGCGACATTTCCATTAAGTACACCAGCAAGGGACCTTGCTGCTAAAGCCCAATAATAATTTTGACTAAAACCAAATAAAATTAATGAAATTGAAGTACCAGCTAAACCCATCAACAAAATAAATTTTCTACCAATTCTATCGGAAAGTTTCCCCCATCTTACCGCAAATAAAAATTGACAAAATGCAAATGATGATGCAAGGTATCCACTATATTTAGAAATATCTTGTTCTTGTTTTGCGATTTGAAAATCTCGAATCATAAAATAAACATAAGGAAATAATGATGTGAATGCCAAGGGTTCAGAAAATCTTATAAGACAAATAATAAGCATTTGTCGGACTGGGAAGTCCCTTAACGTTTCTTTGTATGACATGGTTGGTTGATCATTAAAGGAAGAAAGAAAGATGAAACCGTAAAAGAAATCGGTTGATGTAGAAATCAAAAAAAGAAAAATTTAAAGCTCGATGTCACCGGATATGAATCCGATATGGCTTAAAATAATTGTGGTTGAGCGGACTTAATCGTCAACACCTATAACAATGACACCACAATATACCCGATTATTAGTTTAAGCCTATAAGTTATGAGGTAGCAGGTGTGTAAATTAGTTAAATTAACAAAGAGATTGTTTGATCATAGCCATGATATAGTAAACGGTAGTATTCAAACACGATTATGCATAAAGGATTTAAATCCGCTGATCTTTGCTTTCGCGCCAATATGTCATCTTTTTTCCGTTTTTTTCCTTCAGATCTCGGTAATAAGTACAATGCTATCGAGATTTCAGCTGTGCTACACGTGCAATTATCACATTGTATTTTGATGGCAAGATAGTTTCAAAGGTCATTTACAAAATATTCATCAAGTTGAATTTGCTTGGTTCAGCTGGGTTAGGTTCAGTTTTCTATTTCCCTGAGTTCAATGTTTGGAAAAGTAGCGGTAATTTAAGAAATATTAATTCCGCCAAAATTTACCGTTTTCGGTTAAACGATTCTCACATTTTGTGTGCAAATAAGCTAGCGCAGGTTTTGCTTTAGAATTCGGTAACCTTATCCAACATCCATTATGTTATTAATTTAGCGAAAAAACACACGAATTGTCTATGTACTTTGCTTTGTGGTAATACATTGTACGCAGAAACATATGATTTGCACCATTATAGTTGTTGTTGGAGTTGTAGTCCCCGAATATTTTAATCAACCACGAAGGGACTGTTGTTATTATTCGGAGAATATTTTGCAACAATAATTTTTTCTTAACATTGATGTGAACCGCTTTTTGCTTCTCCCAATCAGTTAACCCTAATACCAAACTATATTTTATATGCGTCTATCTTCCAGGTAATACTTGTAAGGAAATTCCCATAGTTTTAGATTATAGAGCTGTTGCTTCCATTTCCTGGGTTTATATGAACATACCCCATTGTTAACACCATTTCAAACACTATCTTTTGTATTTCCAATGACGTAAACGTAAAGATATATATCTTGAAAGGCCTTGATTCGATGCTATTTATATTACATAAATTGAGTTGTATGTTGCAAATTTTTTTGTTGGCGATACCAAGTGTTTCTAAAGGCTATTTATGTTAACAGAACACCCAAACTTACAGACACAGCTTTCAACTAAGTTGAAACTTTAACTTATAATCTACCTCAAAACCATAGAAGGGTCCTTTTACGCCATTCAAACTAAACCTTACAATTGAAGTGAACAAGTATTTAGAAAGGATACTACGGTCTAAACGATAGTTGTTAAGGTATGGTCAACAGGATTCATTTCAAATCAAGGTTAATTAAACATTGAGGGGTTTAGTAGATTGCCATGCAGTATTTTCTAACTTTTTGATGGGTTTAGCTGCACCAAATCACCAGGTTAACAGTACTCGGATAATAATCGATTACATTCTTTTTTTGCATGATTTCACATGCGGGAGTTACGAAATTTACAACTAGACACGCCTTAAATCTAACTTGACATTGTTTGATTAATTACACTAATGCAATATTATATGAATCATTACTAATCGAGTTCGTAGTCTACAATTTGGTAAAATTTTATAGCGCATATAACAAACTTAGCTAATCTTTTGAGGGGAACAGGAAAAGCTTAATTTACGAATTCCAATAACGCTTGCCCTGGCAAGTGTATTTACTTTAATACGATAGTTTAATCAATCTGATGGATAATAACTATCCCTTGGAATTGATAAGGTTTATTCTATGTGGCTAGGATAGAGCCGTGCCGTAGCTATAAACAAATTGGACAACTAAAAAAAAAGATCTCCAAGAAAAATTATCTACAATGACAGGAGGGGTTTGACAGGAAGTGGGGATGATTCACTAACATATATTTTTTTTTTATGTCTGAAGTTTGAATTTTTTCTAAGTTTAGTCAGAGAGGGGAACGAGTATATATAAAAAAGGGTAACACCCCACCACCACCCCCACTAAGAATTGAAAATTCCACCCACTTTTAAGAATCCCCCGCCACCTTGAAGTTTTTTTTAACTAAAAGCAGGAATAGAAAATAATATTTACGATGAAAATTATATAAAAAAAATAAAATCACAAAGAACAAATATAGACAATGATATTTCTGATTACCCAACCATAAACAATTAATTGTTAATTGTTATGAAACTTAACAAAGTCGAAAGGTTTTTCAAGGGGAATAACCGGGGATTAACCATTCGGAGTTATTTCAAGTGGTCGGGATTAGCTTTATAAAAATAAGGAGCCCATTTATTATAAGTCAACAGCGCATGCTGTTCTTTGATTCTATTTCCTCATTAGGATATACGAACGCAATTCCTATAGTAGTATGATCTCCTAACTAACTATTTAGAAATCTCACATAACATTCCAACAATAGAGAATTTCAATTGGTTGTTAATTACAGATTTTTCTAATCGTTTACCAATATTGGTAGCGATTATAACAAAAAAAATAACTAAAATAGGAGTGCATCTTGCAAGAGGAGAAGAACAAGAAGACCAAAAAAAAAAAAATACAATAAGAAACAAAGACAAAGACAGGAAAAAAAATGTCATGCGGGGATTTCCCCATTTCTGTCTAGACAACATACTCCACTCCTTAAACTTTCTTCACCCCCAGTGCCAGTGGGGAACAATAATTTCTAGCTATATAATATTAAACAAATTTCCTCCTCATTTAAGCAATTTAAAGAAAACCTTGGTTTAATTTGGATTAAAGTTTTGTCTTTTATTTTATTTTTATAATCAAACCAGTTTTACTATAATCAGGACGGTGACCGCCCCTCCCACCTTGACAAAATTCACCCGAAAAAAGTGGGGTCACACACACACAAAATCCCACCCACACAAAAATTTCAATTGCTGCAAAAAAAAACATAGAAACCAACAACAACAAACACATCACCTACCAACATGGCTACACAAAAGAAGTATATATGTGCATTCTGTGCTAGAGCATTCACAAGGTCAGAGCATAAACAACGTCATGAAAGATCACATACAAACGAGAAACCTTTTCATTGTTTGAATTGTACAAGTTCATTTGTTCGACGAGATTTATTACAACGACATGTTAGAACCGTACATAATAATGCCAACAATAATAACAATAGTAATAATATTAACCATCAAATGAATTTACCTTCGAATAAAAGTTTGAATAATCCCACTAGTGTCGGTTTAAATGTTGAATCTTCAACTTCTACTCTGTCGAATGAGAGTCCAATATCGGATAATTTTATGAGCAATAGTCATTCTATACAATTGGATGACTCGGTATCAACCGACTATTCATTAGCATATGACATGGCAACTGCAACTCCCACTACCGATCATAAACGGAGAAAGAAATCAGTTCTGGACCACCATCTGCTGCTGCAACAACAACAACAACTGCACGATTTAATTCATTTATTATCAATTACAAAGAAGTTAGAAACTATGTTGATTAAGTTTGATAGTAGTAACAATAAAAGTAATACTAATAATTGTCTTAATGATAATTTTTTGATTGGGTATATTAATATTATGAACCAAGCAAATCAATTTACGATATTTGACAAAATGTTGAAGGATTTAATTTACTATTTGAATGGATATAACAATAATAACAACAATAATAATAACACCGAGCATCATGTACCATTAAATAATTTTAAAGTTGGGATAATTTATTCGATAATTTCCTTGGGTTGTGTCATAAATAATAACCCAACAAAGTCTATACAATTTTTTAAGAAAAGTTGGAATTTATTAATTAAGAAATTAATTCCTCAATATAATAATAATAACAACTTACTTGATCAAATTGAAATCTTGACCAATTTATTTTTATTGTCATTTATTTATTTGAATTATAATTTGGAAAATGTCGAACAAGACACTGAACCAGAAGACCAAGATCCTGAACAACAACAACAAGAAGAATCCATATATATTAACAATGACGTCATTTTGAATTATTTAAATGATATCAGTTTTATTATAATTTCCAACCTTAAGGATTTAAATTCAAATGATAATTTAATTGATTTGAATATTAATTTATTTTGGAATATTTATATTATCTTGTCAAATTATATGAAATTGTCACCACCAAAAGTTTATCAATTTTGTTTAAACAAGACAGTGAAAGGAAATGAAACGTTACATCTGTTGATGATTAAATTTTCTAAATCATTTATCAATATTGATGTAAATGATGATTTTTTAAAACTGATTATTGTCGCGACATTTGCCAATGAATTAAAACAACAACAACAAAACAGTCTGTCTGATGTTATAAAATTATATGATTCAAAAAATATCTTGCATAATTCCATTATTTTAATTAATAAATCAATTAATTTGCATATTTCCACTAGTAATAAATCCGATGATTCATGTATTAAATTATTTGAATTATTTAAGAAAAATGTCATAATTTCCAGTCCATTAAAATTTCATGAGTTATTAAATAATTACCTATTTATCCCGGTCAAGTATTACAATTGGGAATTGCTATATTTAACATTACAAGAAATCAATGGATGTCAATTGAATAAACAAATAAATGACTGTTTGGTTGATCCTTCAATAATGATGAATAGTAACACTAGTAATAATATGTCAAATTTAGAAATGTCTTTGATGTCATTTTTTAATTACAAATCAAATACATTTGATATAAATAATAATTTATCAATTATATCATATCCATTAATATTTTTCAATAATTATCTCAATTTAAATTTAATTGATTTGAAAAACTATAATTATTTACAATTAACCAATATTAATTTATTTATAATTGAATGGTATTTAATTATGAATAAAATATTGATTATTATTTGGAATAATCCGGAATTATTTGATGATAATTTTATTTTACAAAATTTAATTTACTTATTAATTGAAAATAAATCAAGTATAATATCACGAATTGATCAGACACAACAACCGACACAACAACCAATCGGAGAAACATTCCAATTTAATGCTAAATGGTTTTGGATTTTAAAATTGAAATTTGATTCAATTTTGGAAAATTGGTTGAATTTTATTAAACAATTTACATTACAAAATGTCAATTTCAATAATAATTTATCAATATTCAAACTCAACTTGAATAAATTTATTAATGAATATCATTCAAGTCAAAGTTTACAATTTATACAAGAAACCCAAACACAACAACCAACCCATCAACAAATCCTTACCCCGGCAACTTCTATGAATTATTCCATACCAGCACCAGCAGCTCCAATGTATGAATATGATCCTAGAATGAAACGGTCAAACTCAATTACATTGGGAGTTTTAGCACAAACTTCAAACCCAATAATTCATCCAGGAGAAGAATCAAAATCTCCAATTATTTCAACAATGAGACAACATCAAGGACAATATCTGACACAAATGACCATGACGCCTATGCTGCTGCAACAACGTCAACATCATCAACAACAACAGCAACAAATTGCACCAAATGCCAAAGTTAACTATACTAGTTACTCAACTTATCCACCTCCACCACCTATATTGTCTAGTACAAATAGTAATTCAAACATTCATAGTAAAAATGATTTGTTGATATTACCGCCTATTTTACCAAGTGATTTACGTACTACTGATATATCTACTGATATTAAAAAGGGTTAATCTATATATATGTGTATATAAAATGTTTTATAATTTTGCAGGTTCAATAATTATATCATGATGAAACAGCTTTAATTTCCATATGTCTAATATGTTAGCATTTACACCAATACCGCTACTACTACTGCCATTGGTTATTTCATTATAGAAATATTCAATTATATCAACAGGTAAAACAAATGAAAATTTTGATAGCTTTTCAAAACTCTCGTTTGTATCAGTTGCTATTACCGGCGATTTTACTTGAGCATTTGAACAAATTAATCCAATAAATTCACCTTTACTTGAGAATAGCCCACCTCCAGATGAACCATTCCATGTTGATGCAGATGCAATTATTACACTATTAACTTCTAAATCACTATTTTCTTTCACGGGCAATTTGTAGATACAATTTATAGTTCCTTTACATTGAATAGGTTTATGCTCTCCCGGATTGAAAAACAACCCAAAACTTGTAGTATATACTATATCACCAACATCAACTTCAAATTTAGGAACCACAATTGAATACTCGGCAAGACAACTTGGATTAATAAATATAAATGCGAGATCAATATCTTTATTAGGGATAATTACCAAATCTAATTCCTTATTCAACTCAATTACCTGGTTGTGAAATAAAATTTGACATTTAGCTCCAGCAATATAAGACTCAATTACATGTTTATTTGTGATCAATGTTTTATCATTATAATAAACACACGTTCCCCAAGAAACAACCCCCTTTGTATCAGTAATTATTAACGGTATTACTGAATCACAACTATGGGAAACCTCTGATATGAAGCTATGGGTTTTGTCGTTCTCGTGCGGCTGTCGTGGAAGAAAATGTTTAATTAATTGCAAGATATACCTCCATGATATTAAAACTGTTAAATCCCCATCACCGTTAAGTTTACGTAAATTACCTAAAACCAATCCAACTGATATATCACCATTTGTAATCCCACCACCATTCATATTTTCCAAATATTTAACATCCGTAAAATAGAACTTTTCCAGCAAGAGATAATTTATAATTCCAATACTTGAAAAATTATTAAATATTAACAGATTGGTAAAACTAAACGGTGAAGATATAATTTTAATTTCATCACCTACATTCACATCCCCAAGTATAAACGGTGACATCTTACTATGCACCACTTCGCTAAAATAGTCATGTCTTGAAACAAGGGCCAATTTTAAAATTGAAATTTGTTTAGAACCAAATTGATCTCGAGGGAAAAGATTAAACCCATTTTGTAAGAAAAACTTAAATTTATTCAAATTTAAATTAATTTCGCTTATAATTACACATTTATACCAATAAACAGTATCGTCATGAACATGACTGACTAAAAGTTTATAATTGGATATATGATCAATATGATTTATTGTAATTATAAAGTCATCGATTATCGTATCATTTGGTTCGGATTTTATAATTAAATGTATACCTGACATGGCTTGAATATTATCCTTGTACATACATCGGATTGAAACGGGAAGATATTCCCAGTGCATTTTCAAGAAATCGTATTCGTATTCTGATAAACTAGTCTATAAATGTAACCATACCCTTTCTGGTGGGTTGGGATTTTTCAGATGGGGTAAAAAACTGTGGGGCGAGGTGGAAGTTTTCCCCGAAAGGAGTCGACCCGCCGCAGACTTCATTCTCAATATTTTTGTGCGACATCTTTCCGAGGATCAAAAAAATAGTACTAGTTTTGGTTGCAAAAATGATCTATATATTAATCTCAAGATAAATACACGATAAACTAAACTTGATCTTTAGTGGTTTGTTGGAATTTCCTAAAAGTACCTAACTTGGGAGTTTTCAGTTCACCTGGCAAATCTTTACCGACTTCCTAGATTGTTCTTTGTTTTATACGAAAAACTTATCCTATAATATCAACTTTATCCTAATAATGGACAAAAGCTTACAATTTAAATAAAAAAGAAGATAAAACAAAGATATAATTGAAGATGGAATCAACAATCCTTGGTTCCAGTTGCATATGCTCCATTCATATGTATAAAGTTTAAGAAATAACAAGGAAAAAAGGTCTCTGCCCTATCTAACTATAACGTTACCGCCATACTCATTTAAAAGGAATCAAGAAAACCTTGCTAGGGTATTGAGTGGTTTGAAACATTAGGAATAGAACATGAGGATAGCACTGCCAAAATTGGAAACCCAATTACAAGATCAAGAACTTATCCAAAATATCGAATTAAACAATTTGGCACTTCAACATTTAAATGAATGCCTATCAGAGGGGGAATTGCCAGAATATGTACCAAATCAAGACCTAGGGGAATATTCAACCGAGACTGAATTACCGGAATATGTTCCAAATCAAGTTGATGAAGAAGAACCAAATCTCGTGGTTCAAAATAACGATAGTGCAATCGGAGTGAACAATAGTCCAAATCATGTAGAGATTACTCATACTAGTACAAATCAAGTGAATGAAGAAGCAGGGTCTCAAACAAACAATGAGACGAATACTTGTGCCCTGGTTCTAGGATTCATTGTTATAATTTTTATCTTAGGGGTTGTTATAGCAATGTTTAGTTTTTTTATTACACTAATAGTAGAGACTTGTTCATTAAAGAAGACTTGAAACAAATACAAAAATAATAATAATTACTCCAACTTCAATCTAACTCTGTAAGAGCCTCATTCTAAAGACCTTTAACGAGTGGAAGCACTTGGCGTGAAAAATCTTCTGTTTTAGCACCCATGAAATGACGAACTTGACCCCGTAACTACAATAAAAATACTATAGGGTCACAACCGTTTCAGTGATACTTTCAGCATTCATCTAAAAAGGGAATTTAGATGATTTTTTGAAAAAATCCAATGTGGAAGAAATAACGGAAACACCGAACTCCAGCTATCTCAACAGTCAAGGCTTTTGACAATGACCTCAGTTTCCAAGAACCAAAACTACTGTTTTGTTTGAATATTCTTAGTAAGAAAAACGGATTGTTTACGCGATCTAAATAATATTAAAATACACATCATGGTGATGTATTCGCAAAGATCAATGGCGAAATGTGACAGAAAAAAGTTATGGTTGCAAAAAAGAGCCATATATGAAGGCTGGTTTCATAAGACTAGACTCCCCTCAAGAATTTAATCAATGGGTAGCACGCTTTCAAAAATATTATACGCTCACTCGCTAATCATTCCACGCTGAGGTTTTTAAAGGGGATTTTCCTCAGTAATCCCATTCATCAGTTTTATATATTTAAATAGTTAAGTGTATAAAAATATACAATGTTGTATAGGAAAAAAAAAAAAAGGCAATTTATACAAACCTGCCTTTTTAAACAAAAAATCTCTATAGATTTGTTTGTCTAGCAAATTGAGGAAGGAACAATAATTCTTAGTTCCAGTTGCATGTTCTGTCATTATATGCACGAAGTTTAAGAAATAACAAGAAAAAAAGGGATCACTTTGCCATTTATTTGTACTGCTACTTCCACACGTATTTAAGATCAGGAAAAACTTGGGAGGTGGGTTTTTACAATCTAATCTCAACACTAAATTTAATCATGGGTAAGAATGTCTCAAAACCACAAAGAGACTTACAAGCTCAAGGAATTAACCAAAATATTGAACTGAACAATCAGGGCCTAAATAAATTCCCACCAGAAGGTGAATTGCCCGAGTATATTCCAAATCAAGACCTGAGCCAATATGCATCCGAAAAGGAATTACCAGATTATGAACCAAAAAAAGTTGAAGAACTAAAGGAAGAAGAAGTTCAGCCAATTGAAGTATACAATAATCGCATTTCAAGTACCGTGCACGATTCAGAGACCGTTCCAACCGCATTGAACAATAATGACTCTAATACAGTTACAGTGGACACTGATGGCCGTAACACGGTCGATGTGTACGATATTAGCACTAGTACAATTACATTGAACAATAATGGCCATAATTCGATTAATGTGTACGATAATAGCGCTAAGAGAATTATATTGAACAGTAAGGGCCATAATATAATTTATATGTACAATAATTGCGCTGATACAATTACATTGAACACTAAAGGCCATAATATAATTTATGTGTACAATAATAGTACTGATACAATTACATTGAGAAGTAATGGTCATAATATAATTTATGTGTCGAATAATAGCACTGATAGAATTATATTGAGCAGTAATGGCCATAATATAATCCGTGTGCACGATAATCGGCCAGATGAATTTAAACTGAACATGAATGGCCATAATATAATTCATTTGAACGATACTAGCACTAATACAAATGTATTGGGAAATAGTGGCATTAATACAACTTTATCCAAAAGTAAAAACTCCAGGCCAAATAAAGTGGAATATAGAACTGTGGTATGAAATTACAGCACTAGGGGAGATTTACTAGTGGTTGGTTAATTTGTTGGACTAATAGTAAAGGCTGGATTGAAATATTTAGAGAGTGTATATTAATCGGAAAGAACTGATACTAGTGTGAAAGAACTAACCTTAACACTTAAATTTTGCAATCTTCTACATGTTTGGGATCTCCTGAAACGGTGGCGTTTCATCATTCCTCCTGTTTTACAATATAGATTCTTCTGTGCCCTTTTGTATTCATCCCTCTTCCTACATATTGTTAATATTATGTAACTAGTTCTCTAACATGATCTAACTTTTGTATAATCCTTGACTTTTCTTTCTAAAAGTAAGTAAGACATAAATATTCTATGAATACTTGAAGTGAGTACTATCTTCCAAGCACATGAACTTTTCTGTGTAAGTAACCTGGTAAGATTTGGGGTTATTGGTTCTGGGTTGTCAGATCAAATAGCCTAGCACTTCGTAATTTTAAATCTATGCTACAATATTCAGGATGACTACAAGAGTTCTCTTTAGTTACATAAACATAAGTACATTGAAAAACAAGTACAAATAGAAGACAAATCAAACAAACATCATCATAGAAATCAAACACAAGAATAGAATAAAGGAATTAGACTTGAGATTCAGGGCACTACCTAGGAAGTCTTCAAGCATTTCCTCGAAATTTGGGTCTGTATCAAAACCGTCTTCATTACTACCAGCAGCTGAAGAAGTAGAAACAAGCATAACTTCAGGGACCGCTGCGGGGACACTGGTTGCGTAAACAACAGGAGCCGAACTTGCATAAGTTATTCTATCATAAACAAAAGTCGTAGCATCAGCACTAGTGTAGACTAATGCATTAGGATCCAGACCCACAGTTGGATTGCCAGAGTCAACATTGGGCTTGCCACCATATTCCGGAACCTGAAGTTCTTCATATTGATCCGAGTTGCTTGCAGAATCATTAGAATTAGCACCATTTGGATCGTTAGGGTTAGTCAGTGCATTTGGATCACTCACAGAGTACTGAACCTCTTCTTCTTCTTGATTTAGACTACTGGAGGGATAGTTTGGGTTAGGCGCATTATAATCATTAGGACTAACTGGAGGGTTTGGAGTACTTCCGCCATATTGAACCTGAAGTTCTTCCTCTTGACCTGGATTACCATCAGCCATGTCAGTATCAAACCAAGCATTTGGATTATTGGGATTGACTGGAGAGTTTGGTTCGCCTCCGGAGTATGGAGCTTGAAGTTCCTCGTCTTGATTTGGATTACTAACAGGACCACCAGCGCTAACTGGATTTGGATCAGCTTGATAGTTTGAATCAGTACCAGAAGATGAAACCCGAAGTTCTTCTTCAGGTTCTTGATTACTGACAGGAATGTTAGGGTCAGCGAGAGAATTTGGGTCACTAGGATTAGAAGCAACGTATGGATCATTAGGGTTAACTAGACCATTCGGATTACTATAAATGTTACTTGACTGGGGTCCGGGAGGTGTAGCAGGGAATCCAGCTGGGTACGAAATAGTAGTCACATAAGTGGTGTCCACTTCTGAGATTGTTGTAACAACAAGAGGATTGTACTGTTGGGTAATAGTTGTTGCATACGTGTTGTCTAGTCCGGGAACCATACCTACAAATGGTGGGTTGTATGGCTCAGTAATAGTTGTAACGTATGTTGTGTCCGGATTTGAGATAGTTGTTACGACAACTAGAGGGCTGTAGGATTCAGTGATCGTGGTAATATATGTGGTGCCGAGATTAGTTATAGTGATTCTCATTTCAGTTCCTGGAGTTACTGGTGGAGGAGTTGGAGAAGTGCCAGTTGGATTGGATGGTGTCCTGACACTGGTTATGGTAACTGTCAATGTCAAAGTTATTGAGTTGGTTGGGCTGTCAGGATCAATAACTACTGTGGTAATAGTATCAGTTAATGTCCTGGTATCTGGTGGAGGATCAGCAGTTGTATAAGTTACAGTTTCGGTAAATATTCTAGTTGTGATAGGGTCAGCATCTGTTCTGATGATAGTTTCAGTTAATGTTCTTGTTACTAGAGGAGGATCAATTGTCGTGTAGGTCACAGTTTCTGTGAAAACTCTGCTTGTACTATCATACGTAGAAGTTACCGTTTCGGTTACAGTTCTTGTTACAAAGGTTGGAGGTTCCACTGCTGTTTCGCTCACCGTAATAGTCAGGCCCTCGTTAGTTGGAGGAGCTGTAGGATTTTCTGTAAATGATTCAGTTGGTGGATCGCTAGGTTCTTTGAGACCTAAAGATGATTCTCCTTCCGTGTTAGTAGTAGGTTCTACCTCCGGTTGAGTGGTAATTTCATTTGCGGGTTCGGCAATAGACTCTTCTTCTGGCTCAGTAGTGGTTGCATTTTCTAGTCCAGTAGTGGTTTCGTCTCTTTGAGTAGAGAGTTTGTCTGGTTCAGTAGTGGTTTCGTCTGGTACAGTAGTGGTTTCTTCTGCTTCAGTAGTGGTTTCTTCTGCTTCAGTAGTGGTTTCTTCTGGTACAGTAGTAGCAGTTTCGTCTGGCTCAATAGTTGTTTCCAATTCTTGTTCAGTAATGATTTCTTCTTCTGGTTCAGTAGTGGTTTCTTCTTGTACAGTAGTAGTAGTTTCTTCTGGCGCAGTGCACACTTCATCCCAACATTGGATTGCATACTCATCCCAATAATTACACCCATGATTGAATTCTTGATGAACACCACTACTCCAATTATATTGGATAGAGAATGGGGTAGTACAATTGCGCGTTCCATCCAGGGCAACTTCCATTACCCAGACCAAGAAAAAGTGGAAAGCGGAATCACCAACCTGGTCTACACCATCGTAGTCGTAGAGAAGAAGATCGTGATATTGGTCAGGTATTCCTGTTACTGATATGGATCGAACTGAAGACTTGGGATGTATTGTCCTAATTTCGAACTCGAGCATTACCTCATACAAATTATCTTCGATCAGTTTAATGTGAACAAAATTGAAAGTTTTTACACCCGACAAGTGTCCCACTGAACATGAATCAGTGTTCTTATAATTGCACTCTGTAGCTTGCGGCAACCGTTCATCAGTAGCTATGATTGTTGATGGTATCCTAGTTGTTTCGGGAGTACATAAATCCTCCCAACATTGAAGTGGAGAATCGGCATTAGCTATCTGCCAGGGACAACCATGACCATACTCTCCAAATTCATTATCCCACCTGTAGGAAATATGGAATGGGGTAGTACAAACCGTATTGTGCATCAATTCAGCCGTTGCTACCCATTTGAAGAAGAAATGATATGGGGAATCCCCTACAGTGTTTTCCGGGTTCAAGTCACTATATATTTCAAAATAAAATGGGAGATAATACCCAGGTGTTTGGAGTCCCAAAATATTGATTTTTCGTAAAATATCTATTGGCATAGTGTTTTCAATTTCAAACTCGATCATTACTTCATAGGAGTCATCTTCAACCCATTCAATGGAAATAAAGTCAAATTTCAATACACTAGGGAACATATTTGACCTCGAACTATCACCAACATCAAAAGTGCACTCCAGAAGACCGAACTCAATTGGACAGGCTGTTGGTGAAGGTAGATCATCTAGTGTAGATATAACAGTACTTGGGATGGGAGGTGAATCTTTTGTTGAGGTTAAATCATCTCTTGTAGTCGGAATGGTGCTTGGATCGAGCTCTGCATGGCATTCATCTTCCCAGCATTGAAGTGGAGAATCTGCTCCAGAACATCCATGATGATATGATACTACGGTAGAATCTTTCCAATAGTAATCAATCGAGAATGACGACGTACATGTAAAAGAACCCACCAGCTGAGTTCGCATCACATAAACAAAGTAAAAGTGGTAAGGTGAGTCTGCGGCAAGATTCAGTGACGACAGGCGTTCGTAAATTGTAACTCTTCCATTATTATATCCATAAGCTGAATGCTCAAGCATGATCCGAACACGCTCCAAGTATTTAATTGAGTGGACTCTACTGTCGATTTGAAATTCAACAACTACCTTATATAAGTTCTCATTTATGAATTTAATAGATTTAAATTCAAATGCAAGCACTTCTGGATAACTCTTTGATTTGGCATGATCTCCCATAGTGACATTGCAAGCGTAATCATCGGTCCATACTTCTGGACAATTCAATGGCTCTGGTAAGTCTGGCTTTTCTGGCTCAATGGTGACTGGGCCTGGCTCAGTATTTTCGGGTTCTGGTTCAACACATTCTTTGGGCCAACATTGGAGAGGGTAGTCGTGTGGATCCTCGCTTTCACAATCATGAATAAAGCTTAATTTGAAGCTGGAAGAAGATCTTCCTTGTGCTGGCTGGACCCCACCTTTCCAACTAAATTCAATCAGGAATGGTGTGGTGCAAACTAGATCGTCGATAGTTTGGGTTTTCATAGCCCAACGAACAAAGAAGTGATAAGGAGATTCACCAAGAACATTTTCAGAAAGGGACCTATCGTAAATTCTAAATGGATTGCTAAGGTAATTATCTGGTGAAATAAGATCTTTTAACGCAATGTATTCTAAACTGGAAACTGGGAATATTGAAGATGTGATTTCTATTTCAATCAAAACTTCATAGTAATCATCTATAATCAGGTTAATTTCGACGAATTCGAATTTTTTCATAGAGGGGGAGAATCCATCAGTTTCCACAGGAGGAGCACTACATCTTTCTTCCCAGGTGGTGAGACAATCAGAATTTGCGGTTGGTAACATTTCATTGAATGTAACCAAGGTACCTGGTGGTGCGGTAATAGTTGGTTCGGCTGAAGGTCCCTGTTCAGAAGTTTTGACCTTAGATGTATCATTTTCTAAAGTAGTTTCTTCTTCCTTTGATTCTGTTTCCAGTCCAGAACATACGGGAGTCCAACATTGAAGTGGATAGTGGCCGAGGTCGCAATCATGGAAAATCTGTGATCTCACATCGGTTATACGCCAAACATACTCAATCATAAATGGAGTTGTACACATTGACTGACCATGAGCTTCGGCTTGCATCACCCATTTGACAAAAAAGTGGAAGCGGGAGTCGCTAATTTCGTCTAGTTCTTGATTAAGTGCTATCTTCTTCGGAGTAAGATAGTTGTCAGGCGTTTGTAGGTTATTGAAACTGATTTCTCTCGCACCGTAGGTGGTAAGGGTTCCGTAGTGGTTATCAAGCTCAAATTCTATTAATACCTCGTATAAATCAGCAGTACCGATAAGATGCAGAATTTGCTTGTATTCGAATGAAACACCAGGAAATTGGGGCAGTAAATCATATTTACATTTGTTTTCCCATTCAGTAGGAGTAGGACATTCTTCCGTTGCATAGGGAAAAGAAGGAAGCCAAGTCAAAGTGGGAGGATCATCGGCCTTCACAGCCGGGAGAATTTGTAGTAGTAGTAGTAAGTAACATAGAAATAAAATTTGTCGCATTCTAAATGGTGTATTGTTGTTGCAAAAAAGATAAATTTTGGTAGAAAACTTATACACTTAATTCTAAAAACTACAAACTACCCCAAATACTTATATACACTAAAATTATTAACATTCAATGTTTTCAATTAGTCTTTGAAATACTCTAAAAATGATGCAGATCATGCATGGTTGCAATATTAGATGGTCATTATCATTTTGCTGCTTATTATTTCAGGCGTCAATTTATTATTTAACAAATGAAATCTTTCAGATACCAAAAACGTTTTTTTCTGTACGTTTGGCATTAAGGAAATTTGATTAATTATAAAACAATTTACAGAAACCTACTGGGTTATTTTAATTATTGTTCTGCCAGATTTTATTTGTTATTGTTGTAAGACGGCCAAACAATGCCGTATAAACAGCCATATTTAAAAGAACTGTGGCGATTACACAATTGGTTTATTTGAATCAATATTTAAGTACATTTGACTCGTATTTTATCACCTTCATTGAGAAGTTTCAATAAAAATAATGAAAAATATTTCTTTTTTCAGGATCATGATTAATTTAATATATCGGCTTAAAATATCACACTAGCACAGATATAATTCATTGTTAACGCCTCGTGCAAAGGTAATCATTTCATGAGTATGAGTTACCTATTCGAGGAGATATGAAAGTCATCTTTTTTTGCTTAATTTTTATTTTTCATGATGCTTCAATATTAGCTCCCTATGCTGCAACTAAAATTATTCATATATGATTGGGGGTGTATTTAATGTTACGCAAACTTTTATGGGGTGCTGAGACTCAACAATTCGTACTGAGAGAATAGACTACGGCGCTACATCCCAAATAGTCCTAATGAAGCAAAGTAAAAAACCGAAATTCTTGGTCGGAAACACAAAATAGAAAAGCGAAACAAGAGCCTGTCCATTATATTCAAATTCTTGACACGGGGTGTTTCTAGATCAGCACTAATACAGAATAAAAAATAATCCAACCACATTAATGTCAATTTTGGTGGTTGGATTCCGCAAAAGTACCTTGTATCCTTACATATTTTGCAAAATTTCGCTCTCAATTCTGCTGGATTTTCAGCATTACTACCTTCATAGCTCTCTTAGTGAGTGGAGCTCATAAGAGTTTACGTGTGAGGATACAACAAAGCTACAGCAAAGTAGAGAAAGTATAATATTCACACCTCTGTCTAGTTAATATGCTCATTGACCATCTGGCTCATTTGGATCAATAATCTTATCAGGATTTAAAATCCTCTTTGGATCCAAAGGCAAATGAATATTTCTCATTATTTAACAGATAACTGTCTAACTTTATCTAGGGAAAGTTTCCACTATAAGTTTTGCAATCTACAGACAGCTATTTGCTGATAACCTGCTAATACTAGAAAATAATATAGGTAAGGGTATCCAATTGATACAATCCTCTTTCTTAAATTCACATCATGGTGATGTAGTCGTAAACGAATGTAACTGATTAAAAAAGGATATAGTTTTGGGTGCAAAAAAAACTTTCTACATTGGAAAGGGTAGTATGTACAAGTGATTCATTTAAATACGGTAGTGATTGAACAAGAAATCTTCATAGAGGTTTGTTTGACTTTACTACCAGTATCTATCCAAACTTAGTGCACCCCAGTGTACTTTTTCCGACATCTAGTATATACTACGCATTATCTAAGGTGTTATTTCAAGTAGCTTTATCCAATTTGAACTTTTTCCTATAGTTTTATTTTGAATGTAAGCTTAACCCTCGAAATATATTTATGAATTAAACCAATAAAAATGAAGATAAACAAGGTTTGAATATCTTAGAAAGGGAAAAGCAATCTTTAGCTTCAGCTGCATATACTGCCGCCAAATGCACGAATTTTAAGAACAGTCAGCAAAAAAGATATTAGTTGATAAGCCCATTTTGCATTTAGCTCTGCTACCATAGACATTTAAAAGAAAGCTACAAAATTCCGAGAATGTAAAAATCGGGTCACATATTCATAAACTTCCTTACAATAAAAGTAAAAGAAAACATGACTAGGAGATTTCCAAAATTTCAAAGACGTTCACGCAATCAACAACATGGACAAGGTATTGAATTGGGAAGCATACCTAATCCAGGACTAAATGAATACCCATCAGAAAGCGAATTGCCCGAATATCAATCTAATCATACCCAATCTACACCAGAATTCGAATTACCTGAATATGAACCAAATCAAGAGGAAACCCATGTAGTAGAGGAAGAAGTAGAAACTCATCCAAACGAAGTGGAAAATACAACTAAACCAAACATTTTCCGAAGATTTTGTAGTTCGTTACCCCGGGTAGAAAGATGTATGGAATTAATCACTTACTTTTTATTGATAGTGTTTGTTCTGGCAATGATTGCTGCTGTAATTGTAACGGTAGTAATAGCATCTAAACGAAAGCAACAACAAACAAGCGACGAAACAAGGATATATAATGCAAATGCACAATTTACAACAGCAAACCTAACAACAGGAAAACAAAGTATTTCATCATTATAGGAAATGTACATACTATCACAGTTTTTCCTGAGTAAAATTATCAACACGGTTTCAATATAGAAAGTTGTTACTAGGAGATAATTTGAACTCTTCCCCAGCTTTGACAAAATACTTAGTTTCTGAATTTGGTAGACCAACGTTTATATTTGAGAGCAGTTGATGATTAGCTAATGGGTCCCGGACAAGCTGCATGAATTATAGTATCATCCATGCATTAGATAGAAATCTCATACTTGATTGAACATGATATATAGTTGTAATGCAATCAGAAGATAGGTAAATTTTTGGGTGCAAAAAAAGATCTAAGCTCGCTTCTACAAGTAATTCATTTGAATATATGGTATTTGAAACAAGAATTATAATAGGGTTTTGGGGATCTCTGGTAAATATATAGCCAAAGCCTTTTAAGTTTACTTAATAAACCTTTATCCGTTGTATAGGTTGTTCTCTTGATCAGCTTTATGCGATTGGTAATTTATCCTTTGGTATCAATTTAAAATTTAGCATAACAACGGATGATATAGATTAAGCAAAAAAAAGGATAAAATAAGGAATTAAACAAGAACCAACCACCAATACCTATCTCTGGTTTTATTATATGCTGCTATCACAGTTTGAGAAGGGACAAGGAAGAAAGAGTATGAATTTGATATTGGACTGTTTTTTGTTCTGCTGAAACTATTTGCATTTAAAAGAAGCAAAATGTTTGCTTGGGTGCTGAATCTTTAAACCTCAAATTCCCCATTACAACCATAATAATGATTGGCACTGATCCAAAACCAAAACCAAATTTACGAGATGAAGAACTGACTATAGGTCTTGAATCGAGCAGCTTAACTACTCTTTGCGAAAATGATCCCACAGAAAAGAAACTGCTGGCAAATAAAGACGAAGAAGTAGTTGCTGACACAAACAAAGTGAAAAAGGATTCAGTTAAACCAACTGTTGGCAAAAGAATTAAGAGCTGGATGCCTCTGATGAATTCATTCTTGCACGGGCTATTAATAACCTTTGTAATTCTTTTTGCATTGGCATTTCTCGCTATGTTTGGCCTGATAATTGCCTTGATGATAAACAACATTAAAGAAGGAAGTAATCTGGATTCACAAAAGCCCTGAATATAACAAAAACTCGGGATGTAGAATACATTCCTTTAACCTTATTCTGGAAACAATAAGTGTCAAGCAAAGTATAGCTCTAAAAACACCTGCAATATTATCATCCTTTTTCTCTGCAAAAAGGATCAAATCATCTAGAGCTTAACCGAGATTTATATAAGAAGTTTTAGAGGGTATACGGGGTTGTGTGGTGGACGGTAGGCCGGGAGTGGATGATTTCTGAGATGATTTAATCTCTAGTCCCTCTCATAGCAAACTAATTCTCAAGAATTGGGAATTTGGAATGTATTGCTTGTAGTTGTAGTTGATCAGTTAGTAGGTTTTAGCAAAAATAAATAAAACTTAGAATAGGCTTATAACTAGGTACTCTGGAAAATACTCGATTGCAATCCAGTACATTGTAATAATTAAATACAACAGTCCAAAAAATACATCTTTGGGTGCAAAAGAAAAAGAACTATAAATGAACGATTTATCAAGCATTCGGTATGAATTAGTAATTGAAAGAATCAATATTTATTGGACACTGTAAGAACACTAACAAAACATGTTCTGACCAGCTAGTAAACATTTTACCCGTTTGTATAGGTTGCTTTATTCAATTCAAAATATTTTCTATAAACTCTTCTCAAAGTTAGCAAGAACACCGAAACACATTAGGTACATAACAAAGATGATAGAATAAGGATTGAGTAAACAGAATCAACAAAATTTAGATTCGGTTGCATACAATGCCATTACGAAGTTTAAGAAGAAGGTACAGGTATTGACTGGGTATTTCATTTTCCTTGTTATGCTACTATCACTCGACACATAAAAGAAGCGAAATCGGTTGGGTGCAAACTGAGCCTTTATTAAACTTCAAACACACAATAACCACAATGGGTTTCTCAAAATCAAAAGGAACTTTGCAAGATGAAGAACTGAGCGTAGGTATGGAACTGAGCCCTTCAGAAAAGGAATGTGTGCCAAATAAAGTTGAACAAGTAGTTACTAAGCCAAGCAAAGTGAATAGTTCGAAAAAAGTGAATAAAGAAGCTAAGCCTAACATTGGCCAAAGAATTAGTAGTTGGTTGCCTCTGTGGGAAACATTTTTCTTTGTGTTAGCATTGTTATTTGGAACTCTCTTTGGATTTGCATTCCTCACTTTAATTGCTGTATTCATTGCACAGATTATAATATGGGTATCAAAGTAACTCCCAACTGCGTAACAACAATCCTAAAAGAAGGCAAAACAAATTATTAACGAGGAATGTGTATATGACTGTTCTTCTACTAGGGAGGGTCAAATCATTTCATCCCAGTTTAGTTCTATACAGTCGGTTATTTTGTTGTAATAATTTGGAAAGAATTTTCTGTTGATAGATTATTTGCTTGTAATACGATTATATAAATTTGAATACATACTACTCGATACATTCTCTAGCCAATAGTAACTGGATTGAACTCAGTCGCATTTCCCCTAACGTCTTCAAGCACCCTCGCCTAAATGCTTTGCATTAACAAAGGTGATTTTTTTTCTTTGTTTGAAAAACTGTCAGACATGAGCCGCAGGGAACTACTCATTAATGTTGACGTGTATCTTATTTTTGTTTTCTTTTTTACTTTGTTGAAATCTATTGCAACTAAATATAGTTGGTTTAATCACATAATGCAATTTTCGATTCTAACCACATTTTTACTATTTGTCGCAATAGTGATTGCCAAGCAGCACCATGACTTTTATCAAGTGCTTGGACTTGATAAAGATGCCACTGATAAACAAATTAGATCTGCTTATAAGCAATTAAGTCTTAAATATCATCCAGATAAGAATCCTGGCAATGAAGAAGCTCATGATAAGTTTATTGAAATTGGTGAAGCATATGAAGTTTTAAGTAATGCTGAAAAACGGAGAAATTATGATCAATTTGGTGATCCTGAAGGTAGAGGACCTCAAGGAGGACAACAATTTGATTTTGGAGATATGTTTGGACAATTCTTTGGTGGACAAGGAGGAGGTCAAAGACAACGAGGAGTAAGAAGAGGTGATAATGTACAAATTGATTTGAATATCGGATTAGGTGATTTTTATAATGGGAAAATTACTGAATTTGTAGTTAAAATGATGAATGATTGTAAAGTATGTGATGGTACTGGGTCACAAGATAAGGAAAAACATGTATGTGATCGATGTAAGGGAACAGGTCACATTACCGTTAAGCATCAATTGGGTCCAGGTATGATTCAACAAGTAAGAATGCAATGTGACCGATGTGGTGGTGTAGGTAAAGTTATAGCTCATCCTTGTGCTGAGTGTAAGGGTAAAGGGGCAGTTGAAGGTCCAAGACATTATGATATATATATAAAGCCTGGTCAACCAAGGGATTCAAATCATGTTTTAGAAGGTGAAGGTCATAAGAGTCCAAATTGGGTTCCTGGGGATTTAATTATTAATATTAGAGAAGATTTTTCTAAAAGTTGGGGTTATAGACGAGTTCAAAATAATTTATATCGTACTGAAATTTTAACATTAAAGGAAGCATTAAATGGAGGTTGGGAAAGAAAGATTAAATTCCTTGATATTGAAGATGATACCCTTGTATTGAATAGATCAAAAGGTCAAGTTGTTATGGATGGAGAAGTTGAAGCTATAAAAGGAAAAGGTATGCCTGTTTTGGTTGAACATGATGAAGAAGAACAATTTGGTGATTTGTTTATTGAATATAGAGTAATAATACCTGGTGGTACCAAGAATAGAAGCGAAAAGGATGAATTATAAAACTAATGTGTGTGTATTCTTTAACGCTACCAGATGTGGATAATTTTATATATTGGGTGTGTATAAGTTTAGTAGATAGAGGTTCAAAAAAAACTTAATGTATAATTAGAACTATGTATGGGTTGTACTGACAATGTAGAGTAGATAATAAATGACCATTTCTAGTAGAAGAGCAATCTTACAAGCAAAGATGAGGTGATGTCAAGGGCAATTTCGGAACTGCTTACTCAGCATGGATATATGCGGAACAAATGAGGTCGAAAAATAACGAGACTTTTATTCGGTTGCTTGTTACAACAGAAGTTTATGCTCATTACGACTTTTCATCTGTGATTCAGGCGTATAAAATAATTCAAGGGTATTAGTTTCCGATAAAAATAAAACTAAAGATTCATGACACGTTTCTCGAGGTGATTATTCCGAAAATGGCAAGACCTGACAAACCGTTGAAACTTGTCAGAAGAGTCTTAACGGATAATGCGAGTGAATGATGCTTCTGCAATAGTGACGCCCCACGTAAAATAACTTTGTTTTCCCCCCACTTACAGGGTGACATTCGGGAATTTGAACAGTATTTACGGAAATGTGTCGATATAGATGTTTTTCTTGTTGTCTATACGATTTTATGTATTCCCTCCTTTTCTTTAGTTACCAAGATATTTAGCTTGGTAAAATGCGAGATAGTGTAGTTTACAGGGAGGGGCACCACTTTCTTGGTTTTGTTACAGATTGGCCTACAATTGTCTCATGTGAAAGACAAATCAAAGGGTTTGATTTGTAAATTATGTCTGGGCGCTTAAATAAACATTTTCATTGGGGACCAGTAAATTGTGACAAACCAAGAAAAAGAAAGTCCCAGTTCAAAAGTGGGGGGATTTTTTCTCGTTTTTGGTTCTTTTAGGGTGAGTACCTTTTTTGCATATTTTTTTTCTGGTTTGGTTCTTAATATTTATGATCGTGATGCAAAATTATTTATCTAGCTGCAGTGGGGCTTAAAATGGGTACACTATTTTACCTTTGCTGTGGATATTACCCTATGATTATTCAACTCATTGTTCTACAGAAAGGAACAATTAGATGATATGTAGAAAAAGAAAAGTTAAGATATGGCGGAGAAGGACCAGCATGCGGGGGTAGCACAGGAGAACTGGCAAACTTAAAGCATATTAATTCGCATTGTTTTTGTAATAGATGGTTAGCTAGATCAAATGCAAAAAAATATTAAAAAAGAAACAATTTTATATTTAAGTTTAAACACGATCCGGAAGAGCTATATATTAAAAATGATCATAAATAAACGAGAAATTGCTCAAACAAATATCTTTTAGTAATAAAACTGTCAACGGTCAGATTTTATGCCTTGGGATCTTTATGTACCAGATTTGGTTTTCTAAACAATGTCATTGTATCATGAATACCTAAAATCGACCTCACGTCCCTCATCATCACCACACGCCGGTCCTTCTAATCGACCACCACTTTCGCCGACACCTTCACGGCCTACTTTCAAATTAATAGACAGTTGTAAGATACTGTCGGAAGCAGAACGCAAGTGTCTGACTTCACCCATCCCACGAACTACCCCCATAGGAATATTACTAGATGATTACAACTCTAGATTTCTAAATCTACTTTCCCCAACCCAATTCGATGATCAAGAATCAATAATATCGGAAGCACGTTCCTTACTTACACCCGATTTAAAAGATGGATGCGAATCCATGAATCGAGGTGCTTCACCTAGTGATTTGGCATTCTTTACCTATGTTAGTGAATTGAAATCAACCTTACCTTTACTAACCCATCATACTGTCTCAGCATGTAATGTACTATCGCAATATTTAGCCAATGAGATTTTCCATGCAAATAATTTAATTACGTTATCTCATCAGTTTTACAACTATGATTTGGATTCATTTCTGTATAACAAGATCCTTAATCCTTATGTTCCCCAGGACAAAAGTTGTCACATGAGTCTTATTCGTAAGTTGAAAAAATTACATGATTTAACACGACAATTAATTTCCTATATATCAATGTTTAATAGCCTTGTTGAGAAAGTCAATTTGTTTGATGTTTCATTCACGAATTTATTATCAATAAAAGCCCAATTTAATTATTTAATCAACAATTATTTAGCTGAGGAAATTGAAGGGATTCTGAATAAGATTAAACACGAATTGTATCAGTATAATATATATATAGAAGAATTGAAGGAACAATATAATGAACCCACGAACGGTTATCACCAAGAGTTGCAGGAAGACCAATGTGATGATGTAGGGTATGCCACCATTGAAAATTTAAAATATAAAATTGAACAAACATTAACCTTGAAAACAAATAAATTGACAAGGTTTGATTTACAGAATTTTTATGAAGTTTTAATAACTGGAGTTATTGAGAATGCCGAGTGGTGCAATTTGATAGAACGATTAAGAGATATGGTTTGAAAAAGTTTTTGCATCAATTGTAAATAATGTATAGCTTTAACTAAAGCAATATTATAGAGCAAAATAGCAACACCCTTTTTTTCTCTGTTTGCTTAGCTGTTGCCTACGCGCGAGCAAATTACATAGTGAACCTCACAAAGTACAGCACTTGTAGCTACTTATATAGCAAAGCTAAGTATGATCAGACAAAGAACAACAATAATTAACCCTTCTTCAAGTCACGATGGAGTAATTCAAAACTTAAATACAACTCATTTGTTATTAAATCCTCCTCAAGATCACCAATTCGTAGTGGAAAATAAATTTACCACCACCAAACCGGAACTAAAATCAACCTATGTTAAATATTTACGAATCCAAACCAAGTTCCAAAACCAACACACAGAAGTAGCCCAACGAATTTTCCCCTATGAGTTCAGTCAAGGTATTAACATCTATGTTATTCCTCAGAATATAAACAATGATGAAAATAAACAAGCATTCTTTGACCAAGTAGAACAAGTCGTGTATGATTTAGTTGGGGTAAGAGTTGACAATTCAACTTGGATAAACAATATCAATTCGTTATATTATCACAATGCCAACCCTTACAATTTGAATGGTGAGAAATCCTTATCTGGGATTAAAAATCGGTTGAAACTGGACGTTGACTATGAAGTGATGTTAAGCGATGGCAAGTTAACGGTTAAACAGTTGATCACTGATGTTGTGGATCCGGTAGAATTCAAACCAGAAAGAGGAATTTACAAGGAAATTGGGTTGTTTTTAATCGACGATTCAATTTCTAAAGGTGGTGATGATATAGTTCTTAGTGGACTTCGAGTAATTCTTGATAGTAAGTCAACCAAGGATGAAAATGTATTCAAAACTATGTTTCATATTAAACCAAGACATAGAGTCTTATCTGGAAATTCTTTACATTCGGAAATTATCCCCCAAGGATTACATCCAATTCTTCAAACTAGATTAGAAAATATCCCAACAACTATCGAAGATGAGGATATATTACCTGAAGAATGTAAATTATATTACTACATTAATTTAGACAAATCTTTAATATTTGATCAATTTCAATCGGTGCCTATAAATTCTTCTCTTGTTATAAATAATGGTAACAAGAATTTAGAATTGCCTGCATATAAAATCAATGAATGGGGTAACGAAGTAATGTTTGAGTTTAATGAGTATGCTACAACTCAGAATATTGACTTTACATTACATTCTCGTTATCAATTACCTAATGCTACTGATCAAAACGCCACAGTTATTCACAATTCACTTCCACAAGTGTTTATGGCATGTAATGTAAAAGATGAGAATTTGTTAGATAAGTCCCCATTTGATAGTAGGTCTGTTTTGGGTGGGAATTATGAAGTTTATTTTACAAATAATACCGTGTTTTATCATATCCATCATGATTCTAATTCTTCGGTGGATGTAGAAATCCCCCATGGGATTACAACTTTTGATCGAGTTAATAATATTACTTCCATTACGGTTCTTATAGGGTTCATGATGATTATATATGTGATTATACGCAAAGTAATCGCGACTAACCGAAAAGACATATCTCATGATAAAAAGAATCAGTGAGAAAAGCCACATTTCCGCAAATCTTAGTAAGCGATAAGGCAAAGGAAAAAAGAAAGAAAAAGAATA
Organism: Spathaspora sp. JA1; assembly: GCA_003676035.1. Taxonomy (NCBI): domain Eukaryota; kingdom Fungi; phylum Ascomycota; class Pichiomycetes; order Serinales; family Debaryomycetaceae; genus Spathaspora; species Spathaspora sp. JA1. Next base: position 147,292 of record NSGQ01000001.1, on the reverse strand, counting down.
AATTGCTTATAAGGCGATGATAAACTTCCCAACGTGTTGAGTCAACATTTTCTCCTTTTGGTGGTGTGGCTCAGTTATAAGTTTGCCTTGTCTCATCACTAACAAACTATTGCTTTTATGAAAAAATTATTTGATTACACAAAATCGGGGGTATGCTTAGTAATAAGTTTCTTTTTTTCACTACTATATATAAACGATAGAAGTTTCCATACGTCCTATATAGATTTCTTTACCAATTCAAACAACAAAGACATGACTATTTCAGCTACTCATCCTATTTCTGCATTAGGTCAAACCAAACTTTTCAACCCTCTCAAGGTTGGTCGTTATGAATTACCTCAAAGAATTGCATTTGCTCCATCAACCCGTTGTAGAGCTACTTTTGACAATATCCCAACTGATTTACAACTCCAATACTATAAGGAAAGAGCGCAATATCCAGGAACTTTAATCATTACTGAAGCCACTTATTCCTCGGCCCAAGGTGGTTTAAACCCATATATCCCAGGTATTTATAACGATGCTCAAGTTGCAGCTTGGAAGAAAATTAATGATGAGATCCATGCTGCTAAATCTTTGTCCTCAGTTCAATTATGGTATTTAGGTAGAGTCGCCAACCCTGCCCATTTAAAGAATGCTGGTTTGCCATTTGTTGCTCCATCTCCTGTGTACTGGTCAGAAGAATCCGAACAACAAGCTAAGGAATGTGGTAATGAATTACGAGAATTAACATTGGAAGAAATTGACGATATTGTGGAAAATGTATATCCTCAAGCTGCTAAGAATGCCTTGGCTGCTGGATTCGATTATGTTGAAATTCATAGTGCTCATGGATATTTACTTGATCAATTCTTAAACACCGCTTCAAACAAACGTACTGATCAATATGGTGGATCTATTGAAAACAAAGCTCGTTTATTATTAAGAATAATTGACAAATTGATCCCAATAGTCGGAGCTGATCGTTTGGCTGTTCGTCTTTCACCTTGGGCCAGATTCCAAAATGTTGATACTGAAGGTGAAGAAATTCATAAATATATCTTGACTGAATTCCAAAAGAGAGCTGATGCTGGTAATCAATTAGCTTATGTATCACTTGTTGAACCTCGTGTTCAAGCCAGTTGGGATGTTTCTGCTGAAGATCAATTTGGATCTAATGCATTTGCATCAAAATATTGGAAGGGTGTTTTCATGAAGGCTGGTAGTTATACTTATGATGCACCAAATTTCAAAACTCTTTTAGATGATTTGGAAGATGATAGAACTTTTATTGGGTTTTCCAGATATTTCATCAGTTGTCCTGATTTGGTTCATAGATTGAAAGATGGATTGAGTTTAACTCCTTATGAAAGACCAACATTTTATACTCAAGACAATTGGGGATTCAATACTTGGAATAAGTTTGGTGAAAATAAACAATGGATTGAAGAGGAAGAAGTTAAGGTTGTAGGTAAGGCTCTTGCCTAAACGTATTTATTTAGATAGACAATATATGTAAATATGCCCATATATGGTAATAAAGTTGTAGTAGACATTGAAATTTCTTTTGGCAGCAAAATATCGCTAAAATTAAAAAGGGAAACTTTAGCCTTTCGATTCGTCCATACTGTTTTCACATGAAAAGTATTAGTAAAGAACCCAACAGAATATTTATAAAGCAGATAGAGATTTACTCACGGGGTTCTCATTCAGATTAAATGAAAACTTTCACTATTATGAGATATTCAGAAAAGATAGGTACATTGCAACATACACAATCGCGAACTCGCTACATACACACACAGGAACATACCTCAACTGATGCCCATTCTCTACCGGACTTATGCATTGTATTAAGTCCGGCAGGCATAATCCGAGGTCATAGCACAAAACAGGGCTCGGATAAATAACTGCCAAGGGATATATTTCCGTGAAAATTTCTTTTGTCGTAATCTAAAGCGTGAGAAAAATTGCGGCTCACTTGTTAAGCTGTGAAATTTTCAGTTGCCGAGATTTATATTTTCTACCCCCACTTTGATTGTGATTACAAAAATCGATAATTTAGATTACAAATCATTTATCCTAAGATCTATATATAGCTAACCATAATCGCTTTTTCATTTTTGCTTTGTCGCTCCTTTACTATTTGCTAATTATATAAAATAGAAACTATTATGTCCAAAGAACAACTCCCACCACTTTCTGAAAGTCTCGTATTTGAACCTATTCGAGTTGGTAAAAAGACTCTCTCAAACAGAGTAGTTTACTGTCCTACTACTCGTTTCCGTGCCGCCAAGGGTGATCCAAAATCTCGTCATGTACCACTGGACCTTATGCAACAATACTATTACGATCGGGCTCAATATCCAGGAACGTTATTAATTACTGAAGCTACTTTGGTTTCAGAAAGATCAGGTGGATATGAAGGTGTTCCCAAGATTTCCACCCGGGAAGAGGTTGATGGTTGGAAAAAGATTATTAATAAAGTACATGAACGAGGTTCGTTAATTTCTTGTCAATTTTGGTTTCTTGGTAGAGTTGCTGATCCAAAGGTATTAAAAGCTAGAGGATTAGACATGCTTGCTCCTTCACCAGTCCATGAAAGTCCTGAATCTCAAGCCAGAGCTGAAAAGCAAGGAATTCAAATCAGGGCAGTTTCTGAAGAAGAAATTAAAGATATTATTTTCCATGATTATGAAATTGCCGCTAAGAATGCTATTGAAGCTGGATTTGATTATATTGAATTACATGGTGCTCATGGGTATTTCATTGATCAGTTCTTACATGAATGTTCAAACAAGAGAACTGATAAATACGGAGGATCTATTGAAAACAGATGTAGATTTGCCTTGGAATTAATTGATCATTTGTCAAATGTGATTGGTGCTGATAAATTAGCCATTCGTCTTTCACCATGGGCTGAAGTCCAGGGGATTGAAGAAAGAACCAGTCCTATTCCTACTTTCTCATACTTGTTGGATCAATTACAAAGAAGAGCTGATGCTGGTAAACAATTGGCTTATGTTTCAGTGGTTGAACCTAGAGTTCAAGGAACGGTTACTGTTGATGCAAGTTCAGCCAAGGGTGATAATCATTTTGTAGAACAAGTATGGAAGGGTGTTATTATTAGAGCTGGTAATTATACTTATGATGCTCCTGAATTCAAATCAATTAGAGAGGATACCGCCAATGGTAGAACCTTGGTTGGTTTCTCCCGTTATTTCACTTCTAATCCTGATTTGGTGTCCAAATTAAAGAATGATCCAACTAATTTAGTGAAGTATAATAGAGCAACCTTCTATGGTGTAAGTAATTGGGGTTATAATACTTATGTTAGTCATGGTACAGATAGTCAATTTGATGAAGAAGTGGAAAAGAAGAGATACCCTAAACTTATCACTGAGAGAAGTTCAGAAGCTAATTTATAGAGTTCTTAATATAGTTATATAAATGTATTGGTTGATTTGATTTAGAGAGTTTTTCTATTGTTATTACTACTTTTACTAAGTTCGGTATTGAAATTCGTTGTTTGTAAACTTTTCTGAGGTTTCCCTTGAAAATTAAAGGTTTAAATTTACTTGAATGAATATTTATTTGAGTGGATATATAAAAATAGCTAGATAAAAATATGCCAATTATAATTATTAATCTCTGCTTTCTGCTTGACAGTGAATATATCTCTTCACTCCATTATCATCATCTGCACTTCTCTTCATACCCCTACAAGATCTAAATCTATAATCACTTCCATTTTGATCCCGGCGAAACTTATTAGTTCTTTCTTGTTCATTCTTGGATGAATCAGGTGAAAACAACTCTTCAGGATGAAACACAGTTGGGAGATTATCATTCTTGGTACGTGAATTGTGAACAGTGTGTGCTTTGTAGAAAACTTTTGGTGTAGCTTTAGGTAACTTAATGGATGAGTTGTAGCTGAAGTGGTTGTCCTTGGTGGATTCGGAAGTTGATGATGACAGCATATTCAAATTTGACGAATAAATCATTACTGGGACAAACTTTCAGGAAGAAGAACTTGTGGTGATTGCAAAAAAATTTATACTACGCATTTTGCAATTACTTAACATAACATATTTCCGAGGTAAAAAAAATATCTATCAAAAACTTAAACTAAAAATCTATATATGCAAAATTTACTTAGGTAGTCTTCCAAATCTTAGCGGCATAATGTTTCACAAACGCCAATGGATCTTTAATTTTTCCATCTTTTGGAATTTCCAATTCCGATGCAAATGATTTTATGGGAAGCACCAAGATATCACTAACCAATTTTGGGATTTCCAAATCATGGAAATCTTGCCAGGTAATTGTTTGATATATAGATGATTGAATATAATCATTCAAATATTTCAAAATGACATCTGTCCAAACTGCCCCACCTGTCCATCTTGAAATTTGTAAACTTCTTTGATTGGAAGATCCAGTTAGTTTCAACTTGTCATTTTCCATCAATTGTGATTTTTTGAATTGGGTTTGTTCTATAATCTCAGCTATAATTTCTCGAAGTACGGGATGTCCAGGTTTGGCCTGGATGACAAACTGGCCAAATTGTAATCGGCGTGCTGATTCTTGTCTCCAATTAGGTGAACTTGAATCAAGATCCACACCAATAACCATACCTATATCCGTTGGACTTACATTTTCCGGTGTCCAATTGGGGATTGGTTGTAAGGGGTAGGTATCAATATCAGCATACACCCCACCTTTAGCATACAAGATCAAGTATCTAAAGAAATCCATTCTTAATATGACTTCAGGCAAACTTTCAAATGCCTCTACAACATCCGGGATTTGTTTATACAAGTATCGAACCATGGTATGGGCCGTATCATCATTGAACAACTCATGAACAAAACCAGGATTCTTCCATGCCCATTGAGATTCCCCCTGTTTGAATTTCTCATCAAATCTTTCGTCATTTAATCCATGTTTCCAAGTCTGCCAAATATATGCCGGGAACTTGGCACTTGGGTCATAAGGGTAGAGATAGACTAATTTCTCTCTGATGCTGGCTTTGGATGGTGGTGATTTCAAGCTCTTGATTTCTTTCAAAAGTAATTGTTGTTGTTCTTCAAGGTGAACTAATCGTTCTTCTTGTTCTTGGAATAGTTTCCGATTGAGTTTTTCAATCTTGGAAAGAAGTAGATCTTGATTTTTTTCATTTTCATTGGAAAGGAAATTGAAAATCTTTTCATTAGGCATGTAGGGTAATACTTCAGATATCTCCTTGGCTGAAGAATGTGATAGAGTGAATAAAATAGCTCCGGTCGTGATGATTAATACCACCAACGTGATTATCCATGATCGTTTTATACTCCTGCCACTCGAGTACTTTGGCATGTTGTTGTGTATGTGTCCAGGATGGGTGTGTGAATATAGATGAAGGTTTGAGAGAACATTCATAAATTTCTATTTTGAGGCGTTTCGATTCTACGCGTAGAAACTTTTTAGTATTGAAGTTCGGATGTTTCGATTTTTAAAAAAAAACTCACACACATAAAGACAGAGAAGAGAACACAAACCTTATCTATTAGCTATCTATCATATACAAATACATTAAAACATGACAAAACTTTTCGGTGGACACATTTCTATTGTAGATTTACCTCCTGAATTCATTGATGTTTCTAAAATCAGACCGGTTCCAGATACACAAGAAGTGTTTATCCGAGAGACTGTACCGGAAACTGCTGAATTAGACGAGATTCTAATTATTGATTTACTTGAACAAGTTGCCGGGGAAAGTTTTGATGATGTAATGGATGAACATTTGAAAGATATCACCGATGATCCAATCACGTGTATCGAGAAAATGGTTTACGGAAGATGCCAACGATGGTTTAGTTATTCGTTGGTAGAGAAGGGGGATAGTTATGTACTTATATTGTTTGGTTTACTTCGATTATCAATGGCAGCTACTGATGTATTGATACAGTATTGTATACCAATGAGAGATGTCGATCCCGCCACTTTCAACTTTGAGAATGAAATTGGTGGTGGGAATCTTATGGTTGAACAGGCTTATAAAATTTTCAGGGATATTGGAGAGAGTTTTATGGTGGACGATTGGCGTTTGTTTGGTTTACCGACGGCAAAGTTGTTCAACTAAAGTTGTTTTCTACGGGTTGTTTCTAGTATCTAGTTGTATAGTATATTTGGGCTCATTTTTTTAATGTTCACTGTAGATATAGTTGAAAGGGGCGAGACTCTCGGTAAAACATTCTGGAATTACGAGGGCAGAGATAAAAAAAAGATCAGCCCTGTTATATGTTAATTTTGATGTATTTTTAATAGCTAACGTTATGAGTATAATTAAAAGCGGGGTCAAGTTGAGAGGACATGTAATTCAATTAACATTGCTGTTGAATATTTTCTCATTGTTAAATTATTATTTGTCAGTATACAAGCGAACAGGGATGGGATTTTACACATCTACAAGATGACAGTGGCAACTTCAGATATTCCAACATTATAACATTAAGATTAAAAATAGAATTAAACGAAGTGAAAGAAAAGACAAACTAACATATAAATACAACCACTCCTTATCCCGTCATGTTTGTAGACAGTCTCAAAATCTGTGAATTAACAGGTATTCCGAGTGTAAAGATTGAATTCAAAATAACTCTTTGACCAGTAATGTAATACCATATCTTTTCAACCGACCGTATAAGCATAGTAGGAAGGAAATATACTGTATAATATAAGCTTACTAATAGAATTGTAAGATTGAGTAAATTGAATATTATTGATTCACCATCGGAAAGAACGGGGAGTGGACTGGAGTAGTAATATAATTGATATAATCTCTTGATTCTATGAGCAATTGTTGGTGTGGGGGACTTGATCATATTAAATAGGATAATGTTAGATAGTTAGAATGCAAAAAGATGCAAGGGCAGGTGAATATTTAGTATTAGTAGTACTGGTGAAGCTAATTTGCAACTTAAAGAGAATGAGTAAATCAACGGTTAATTTTGCAAGAAATTGAAACGGGCCGATGACTAGATTTATATATTTACACAAGGTTATGAGAGAATATAATAGAAGGGGGTCGGCTTTGTTATAATTTGTAATGACTTACCTAAACTTGGGGTTCGCTATAAAAAATGAAATTATTATTTTTTGGGGGCGGATTTTGTGTCACAATGGCAAAACAACTAAACCGGGAAACTTTAACTGACATTATTATTTTCACCTAATTTCATCTTCTATTTTCTTGTTAAATAGATCAAATCGGGATATTATAGTGGGCTGTTTTACCTGACAACCATGATAAGGTACTGTCAGTGTGAAATTCTAGCAAAATGCCGGATATTTGTAGACAAACTGAGACAACTGAGTGAGGACAGTTTTATTTTGTGAGAACATTCTAGTTGCAGCCGCATCTTCCGGCTGTAGGAATTTTATTTTTAAAAAATATGACAGGTCCAATGAGAATCAACTAATTCTATTGTTTACATTATGCGGTAATTTCAAATTTTGCAATTAGACCGAACAAACCTAAATTCAAGTGACATGGAATGCAAGCAACGCTCCCACCCAGGCTGGTCACCACGGCTCTAGAGTCGTGTGGAATACGCTTCATGTTATAGCCTTGGGAAAGTACGCCATGTCCCTGTTGTAAAGAAAAAAATTCGGCTTAAAAGTTTGGGCGTTTACACAGATATTCCGGCTGGTTTTTTTTTCTGTTGTAATTTGACTTAAGTGGTCGGGCATTTATTAAGCACTAAATCGGCAAACAACTACAAATACCGATCATGTAGGTTTCGTCTATTATGTACATAGTTACTAAACTAAATCACTAACTACCCCACCTTTCTTTTTCAATTTTCCTTTACGTTTATCTATAATTGGGATTCCACCCCATTCATCAGTAGGTGTAGTACTACGTCTAACTACTGGTGGTTGCACGGCATTTTTACTCCATGAATTTGGATCGGCAATATTGTATTGTTTCACCGTGGGGATCACTTTCCGTTGTTTCTTTTCTAATGTTGGGAATTTGGTAGGTTCGGACGAAAGTGAAGATGACGCTTGTACTGGTGTGCTTGATCTGCTTGATTGACCGGAAACTGGAAGTGATGGTGAGGAATTGTTATCCAAATACGTAGGTCTATAATTGGATGCAACTGGGGCACGGTTGGTTACCGGTGTAGTTACTGGTTTCTTAGTGGATTTGATTACATTGGTGTATTTTATCGGTTGTGGAGTAACTAACGGTTTCTTGACTGGTTTGGATAAGGTAGGGAATTTATCTGGTTTAGGACTAGGTGTTCTCCTTGAACCAACCCAAAGACCCATGGATCCAATTGGTCTTCCTCCAAGCACGGGAAAATTTTCACTTTCAGTTTCCGTGATTGCGGTATCTCGAGAAACTGAATCTAAATCACGACGTAAATCAGATGAAGCTGGGAAGAACTCAGCAAATTCTCGAACTAATAAATTCAACTCATCGGAAGATTGATCAATGAATAAATCTTGTTTATAAAGAGCAACTAGTTCCAGCGCTGTGATTTTCTTACTCTTAAAACTAGCATTCAAACTAAGAAACTCTTCATATTTCGATTGATCATAATTGAGATAATGTTTAGCCCGTTCTTCAAACCGTTTAAGTTTAATTTCTGGGGTTTGTTGTTCATCATCATTCCAATTGACCGGTGCCACGCCTGCTCTTCTTGACGAGTCTGAAAATGTCGACAATTGTGAAAAATGGGAATTGGATCCAATTACAATTCGATTCGACCCGCCTCCAACTACACCACCATGCTCTTTCAACATATGTGCCGTTAAATCCAAATCATCTCTAAACACCACAAACTTCTTTTCAATACACGAAGGAACAAGACATACATAATGGTCTTTTTTGAAATGATGATACAATGCATCATAATTTCGATAATAATCGGCTGATTTTCGATTAAATTGATCACAAATGTGACATCTCTCGTGTTTATCTCTAATATGCACATTCAATTCATCTTCTGAATAGTATCTGTTGTTTTTATGATGACAATGTTTACACTCAGGGTGTCCCTTGAATCCAGAATCTTCACCATCTCCTTCAGATTGATGTCGTTGGAGTTGTCGTGCAGTATACAATGGGAGTTCTGATATGAATGCATGTTTAAATTTTTCACAAAGGTGACAATAATATTTCGAATGAATTTCCTTGGCATGATTACTCAATGCTTTAAAACTATCACAGGGTTCATTACATATGGAACATGTGTAGGCAAGTAGGTTTAACGTGTCTGTTTCAACGTAGCTTTGAGTAAACCAAATACCATATTTCTCATTCTTTACAACAACATCTCGATCGGAAAAGTCATTATATTCTTTATCTATTTGTTCGGTGAAAATTACATGAGGGTTTTCAGTACGACAAATTAGACAAATTGTTCGACTATAAAGGGCCCGTTGTCTGAATGTACATTTGTGACAAGTAGTATGACTGCAAGGAGTAAGAGCAGCATACTGGATTCGTTCAGCACAAATTATGCATTGTTCTTCAGGTGGGATATCTGCTTCAGCTTGTGTAGAACTGGGAGAAGTTGCATCATTGGGACGTTTCTTGTATCCCTTGGATGATTTCTGATGATGTCCACCACGAGAGACTCGAGGTTTCTTATCTGTCGGCGTGTTTGTCTTTTCTGACATTAATATTAGTCTATAAAGTTGGTGTATTTGTCAGATATCTTTGAAATTTGTCAAACCAACAATTTTCCAGAATTTTTTTTTCACCAAGGCAAGGCTGGTAGTAACAACAGAGTAAAGCTACAAACCGTTAGAGTAAACAGAGTATACATATACACACCATGTTCAACGTCAGTGCTACGCTCAATGTTAGTCGACTCCTATACAACCCTACCCTCTGCCTTCCACATCTTTGTATCAAGTCCTTTGACCAAATCCCAATACCATTAGTGATAAACAATAAGGACAATACAGCCTCTACAATCAAAGGAATAGTTCTTGATAAAGACAACTGTTTTGCCAAGGATCACGATGATAAAGTGTGGCCAGCATATCAAGTATGTATATAACAAATTTTTTCATACCAATATACTTGTACTAACAATTTTAGGAAACATGGACAAATTTACTAGGTCACTATGGTAAAGACTACCTCCTCATAGTTAGCAACTCCGCGGGTACAAACGATGATATTAACCACGTTCAAGCTGAAAAATTAGAACGAGATACAGGAGTCACGGTGCTCCGCCATTCTACGAAGAAACCAGGTTGTTTTGGCGAAATACAAACATATTTCGCGGCCCTTGGAGTACAACCGCATGAAATTGCTGTGGTTGGTGATCGATTATTTACCGATATGCTAATGGCGAATATGATGGGTAGTTATGGCGTATGGGTAAGTGAAGGTGTGGAATTATCTACCAAGTTATTTCCTAGTTTTGAAAGAATGGTGTATGATAAATTGGCAAATAGAGAGGATCCATATGTACCTCCTAATCCTAAAGTAAATACTTAGTGTCACTTAGTGTTAATAGTTACCTTGGCGGTAAGTATGTAGGCATGTATAGAGGTTGTTTTTGGTATGTTGCAAAAATTCCCTTTTTTGTGGTACACAGTTCGCAACATACATAGATAAAATGTACACACTTTTTTGCACCCTACTCTTTTACAAACATTATTCATTCGTCGGCTGTATTCACAAATAGATTAAAACGTATAAGTTTCACATACACATAGTCAACAACTCAAGGCCACTCCTCTGTCGTGCTTTGAGACATGGTTCATAATGTTCTCTTTGATCCACCCATTCCAGAGGGTCAACACATCAATCTTGGAAATGATAATATAGTCGACACACTATCCACCATATACAACCAACGTCTATTTCGAAATTTATTCCGAGTATATTTTGCCTTTCTACTTGTTCAATACATCTTGATATACGCTTGTGTTCCCTTGGAAGATATTGAAAACCGTCCTGCTATTTGTGTCATTACTAGTGTATACACCCTAGTTATGTTTGTCATTAATGCCGCCTTACTCCCACTTTGTTCCAGTACCATACCGACACTAGTCTCATTACGTTGTTCGTTTGTTTCATTTGTGATGGAATTGATTGGGTTAGTGTTGAATATTACTCTGGTGATTCAATGTTTAAATGCTGGTGAAATGTTTCAGATTGAAAAGGAAAGAGGTCATACCACTACGATAAAGACTAGAGTAGATACGTATATTATTGTGTTTCATGTTCTTGCATTGACCTTCTCAGCGTTGGCTACTTCGACTGTGTTTCTCCTATTTGTTATTTGTTCACGAGCTTTGGAGTTTATTACTGATCGGGTTGATAGAAGGGTCATCAAAAAGAATAAAAAGTATGAAGGGAGTAATAGTTCATTACTGGCGTTTGTAGACAGTCAAAAAGATTACTATCTAGTATAAATTACAAAAAACAATATCTTTATTAATAAACAAAATTTCTAATACAAAAATAACAACTCTAAAAGTAAGCCATCCATAACGTATCAGCAGCAGCCAAATTTCTAGGATTAACAGCTTGTGAAATCAACTCCAATACATTTTGAGTAGCAACTCCACTACCACCACTCAGGACATGACCCATAGTCATAACTCTCTTCATTATACTCTCCACATTCAACCTTACAATTTCCCGTAATTGGATACTCAGTCTAGGTGCATCCTGGTTATTCATCCATGATACAACTTCATCCCTTACAAACAACGTCAAATATTGTTCCAAATCCGATTCTGGCTCCATTAATGCTCGTGCAATACAGAGAATGTAAACCAGGAGAATACCTTCCAAATTCGTCTCTCCGATAAGTTTCTGAATATTTGGTGTAAGTCTAAATGGAACTTGTTCAGCATTGACGAAAATTGGTGTGGGTTTTTGATTTGCGTCAACTCCCTTGGATGGTAATTTACATGGCAACATGTCTGAAGTCCATACATCACCTGATCCTTTATTCACGTGGATTTTCTGTGGTTGACGAGCATTAACACACATCATATAAGTTATGAATATAAACAGGGCATATTGGGACGTGAATTGTTTTCTAAATAACCAAAAGTCTTCAAAATTAGGATAAAGTTCAACAAAGTAATTTTTAAGCACGGTTGAAGGAACAAGTAATGCCTGGATAGCACCAAGAATCTCCACGCGAATACTGGCCAAATCAGGTTTAGGTAATCTTGGATCATAAGCATCCCGTAATTTCTTAACGGTATAAATAAATGGTTCATCACGACTAACACCTCGTTTCTTACAGAAATCTTCATATACTTTCTGCAAGGTAATATCTCTTGAATCATCCTTGACGATACGAATATGGGGTGATAAAGGAACAGCCACAGGTAATGTGAATTGAATATTTCTTCGACGAGTTTCAATTTTTCTCGATATACTATCATTGAATATTCTAAATAATTGGAAAACACATTCTTCTCGACGACAATGTCTAGCTGCGGGGAATTGAACGGCAAAAGTATGTAAACTACCATCATGACCTCGAATTCTTAATCTCTTGTAACAAGCATTTGTACCTCGTTCTAAATCAATCGTAGGTAAGAATCTTTCAATCTTGACAAAATGATTACTATTATCTTTATTCAATAAATATTGACCTGGTACTTCAATTTCTTCAAATTTCTGATGATGGAATTCACTTAAATGAGGACACAAATTCTCTAAATTAACTTCACTAAACCTTCTATCCAATTTATCTTCTAATCGATCTCTCCATTTTCTCAATTTAATAATGTACGTTTCCAAATTAGGTTTACCAATAACCAAATCTTTTTCAAACTCAGCTCTGATTTGTTTAGGCAATACCGTTTCTGCAAATCTCGTAATATTAGCTTCTGTAATCGGTGGTAATTTCGCATCATCACGGGGATTACCCAAACGATTCAAATATTGAACACCATCATTTAATAAAGCAACTCCTAATCTATAAGCATCTTCATCAGCTGTACATTTGAAGCGTTGATTGATTTGATCCACTAATGATTCTAATGAAAGGGCCAACAAAGGATATGCAGTTTTCAAAATACCCATAATTTCTTCAACATGTTCCAAAGGTTGACGTACTGAATTAGGAATGTTTGGTCTGAATGTAGGTGGTGGTTGACTTTGATTCTTTGGTGATTTACCATCTGATTCAGGTTTTGACTCTCCATTTTCTGACTTCTCCGGGGTGTTATTATCCAGGGAAGTCGATGATTGCTGTTGCTGGGCTTGTTGTTGTCTGGCAATTTCAATAGCTTGTCTTTGATGAGCGGCAAAATCCTCCTTGGTAGTTCTCAATTGGAAATGTAACGCTTGTGGATAACTCTTGGCAATCCTAACCAAAATCAGTCTAGCCAATTTAGCTTCCTTATGAGAAAGTGAAGTTAATAACTGTGGAATAAATGTAATCCAATACCATACAGGTACTTCACCTCCGAAATTCTCAAACGCTTGTGCCAATGTTCCTGAAGCATCATCTAAACTAATCAACCATAATATTCTAGCCAATAATTTTCTAGTCTTTCCATTCTTGTATAATCCAGCAGCTTGTAAATAACAACTAATTGCATTGTTAGCATACACCATATCATTTGGATTTTCTTTAAATCTACGATCATTGAAAATCCCCCATTCCGCCCATGCTTTAGGCAAGTTCAAATCTATCTGTACCGACGTGGCAAATGCCTTGTTTGCTTCATCCTTTTGATTCAATTTATTCAAAAACATTCCCTTTAATGTAAAGAATTCCGCCTTTTGTTGAGTTGCGAAATAAACTAAATTAGTATTACTAATCACATCCAAACCAGTATTTATCTCATTAGGGTTTTGATAATGACATTTAACTTGTTCCTTTAATTTTAAGAATGCTTCTTGGATTTCTATATTTGGTAATTGATAAATCCGCGTCAATTCCTTGATACATACTTCCGGCATGTTGTGTTTTCTAGCAACATGTGCAAACCTATTGATAACCCAAGCAATTTCATGAAATCCTCTGTAAGCATACGAATTAGCATTTCCTCCTGAATTTGATTGTTGTAAAATTGGTATAAATGGCATGTATACTTTATTAATCACCTGGAAGGCATGTTGACGCCATGTTACTAAATCATTCCAAATATTAATATCATCCCATACATTAGGCAATCTCTCTCGCCAAACTTGCAATACCCGTTTCAATTCTTGTGATTTAACATCGAGATTTTGCGCGTTGGTAGTGACTAAACTGGCATACACTTGACTTGCTTCCATGAATTCAACATATTGTTGGAAAGTGTGTAGGAGTGGGATATGAGCATTACTGAATCTTTGTGGTAATCCATGCCATTTTCTCAATGCGAGTTGTATACCCTCGTCGCATAATCTTGAAAGATCTTGTAAAGTTTCCTTTTCTTGTCCAAATCCTTGTAAACACAAGAATGTTTCAAACACTTGACGTCGTGGAGTAGGCACATCCATTACATTCTTGACAGTTTGATTCAAAGTTTCTCGGTCGTTATACCAATCAGCTACTCTCCAACCACATTCTAAAAGCAAGTCTGAAAATCCTTCATGTCTAGCCAAATCAGTTAAAATATCCCAATGTTGTAATTTCTCAGAACAAAGTATCCAATGATCTTCCCAAAGTGTATATTCCGATTCTCCATAAGGTAATGCGCCACTTCTTGCCTTGATTTGCGCCGCTTCGTAAAGTTGTTGTGCTTTATCCCATAATCCAATCTGTTCATATGATAACGCACTGATTGTTTCTGAATACTTGGCTCGTCTTCTCCATAATCCATAAAATACATCGTCTTCCTTGAGTGTTGCATATAGTTTAGCCAATGCATCTTGAGTAACTTCCCGGACTTCCGCGTTCCCATTTATGCTTTCTTCATCGATATTTTCCAAAATGTGAATACCTTGAGACCAGGCATTGAAATTCAGACCAAGACATTCAATTGCAAATGGAGGTAATTGTAAGCCTTGACATTGTGAGATTCCTTGGAGTAAAGATTGAATTACATTTGGACGACTGTCAATTTGTCTAGTGTGGTAGTCTTTCGAAAGTAAAATGACTAGGAATCGGGTGAAATCTAAATGTTCTGATCTGGGGATTGATGTGAATACAATAGGGAAAATAATTGACCATGTTTTATGAATGGTTTCACTACTTTGGTAAAACATGTCAATCAATGGTTCTAAAATGTCACCTGCTTTAATATCACTGGCAGTAGCCAAGAACTTGCTATGTTTGTCAAGTAATTTAACCAATTCAGTACTATCCTGTTCAACATCCATCTTGGATTCAGTCTTGGGTAATGACAATACTTGTATAGGAGCCAATTTATTTTCTTCATCCACCAATTTAATATTCTTGTTGAAATTAATTGATCCAAAAATCAATTGTAATGCTTGATTCAACCATGGATAATCCGCCAAATATTCCCAATTTTGTTCTCTAATCACATAATATAATCTCTTATTTACATCCTTTTCCAAACTGTTATTCAAAATACTCATTAATTTACGACGAATAGACACATCTGCACTTCTAGTACCCACCAAGAAAGGTTGTTCCATTCTTACTGTAAGTTCCGTACAACTAAACGTATCATCTTCAAAAATATCCACTATAATTTGATAAAACTCTTTGGACAATGTAGGTTCACCTCTAATTTCAAACACCATCATCTTCAGTAATATAGCTGCCTTCTCCTTTGTAGTAGGAAACAAATCAACACGTGAAAACACCCAATTCTTGACAATCTTGATGATTTTCTCAAGGGTATCCTTATCCAAACTTCTTTCAATCAATTGGGCAAGCAAACTCAAGAATATCCTTCGTTGGTCGCCTAGATTAGATATTCTCATTGAACATAAATTAAGAATCTTTTCAAGTAATTTCGTAGTCATTTTAGCTTCATATTCTGAACTTGAACTTTCCTTTGATGATGCAGTTGTCACTTGAGATCCTTGATGAGTTATCGTGATATGATCCTTACATAATTTACTAAATGTCTTCATAATCAGAGGCAACAATGGATCCAATGTCGATGGTTTATAATTTGCCAAAGTCCATGATAAAGTAACACCAGCAGCAACTGAAGGCATATCACCTAAATCTTCCGAGACAGTAGTGGTAAGCAATGAAATAAACTCTTTCACATCATCTTCCTCTTCTTCTTCCTCTTGAGTTTCAGTTTGTTGATCATTGATTGCCTTTAATATAGTACACAACACTCGTTGTAACACTTCTTGAATGTCATGATTGTCTGATTTAATACATTTTTCAAGTAGTTTCTGAAGATATGATAAATTAGCCAATATCCATTCAGATTTCTTCCATTCTAATACAACACCAAGAACTTCCAATGCATTTAAGCAATATCCCAACAAATTATTCGAATTCAAATCATTTGAAAGAAGAAACTTTTCAAAAAAGGTCAACTTTACAGAAACTTCCGGCCAATGAGTCGGACTTAATAAATCATACAATATTCCCAACGCTTTTTGACCTAATTCACTCTCGGAAGCTCGTTGTGGACTTATACACACATATCTAATCAAAAAGGTAACACACGCTTCTCTTTGTCCAAACGGAATGGAATAATCTGCAGCAGTAGTGAAATCCTTAACATCTTCCTTGTCGGGTTCCTGTTTCGTACCGGCTCTTCTCTCCCAATATAAAATCAATTCCGCGAGTTCAATAGCCAATACTTGATTTTCAATTGCTGGATTAGCTAAAATTGTTAATTTCCCCATGGCGGTAATTATATTCGATATGAAATGTTCACGAGCGACAAAGAACAAATCAGGATGTTGAACAATGAATTGATATACATTTAATACTTGAGTTACATTGAATCCATCTTCCGATATGATTCTCCTAGGCCATTTCAACCAATTGTTGGGTGAGTCAAGTTTCATGCGTTGTGACATTACTGGGGCTAATATATCCAATGCTTGTCTTACCAAATATCTTGAATCTGTTTGATGAGTACGTAAAAGGGCCACAAATACTTGAGTTGCTAATTCTCCGGGAGTTTCATAGGCGGAAATGAAATATGATGTGGTTACATAGGCAACTTGTTTAGTGATGTTGTCTTCTAATTTAATGTAATTCCAACTGAATTTGATTATGTCTTTACGGAGATCGTTGATGAATGTTGGTGCTAGTTTGAGTAATAAGGCTGTTACTTCAAGTAAGGCATATCTATAACTATCCATGGATCCAGAAGTGTGGTCGGTGATTATGTCGTTTGTTGATTTCCAGATGTTGTTGTTTAATTTGGTTAACCAGTCAGGGGTAGTTTCTTCAAATAATGCATCTACTTTACCGTTGGTCACTGATTCATAAATGAATATAGGATTGAATATCTTCTTTAATAAAGACACTTTCGCCTTGAGACACGGTTCATCTTTACTTACAAATTCAATTGTCTTGTTTAAATATGTGGTTCTAGCAGTTACACTCTCACAACTTACTAAATCCTTAAATATATAATCTTCAATATCATGAGATATTTTCAAATTCAATCGACAATGACGATCAACCAAAGTAAATAACAAATCTAACTCATCTGGGTTCCTCTTTAAGAAATTAACTATAATCGACTGAAGTTTTTCAATTCCTTGATCACTTTGAAAATGAGTTGGTGAAATTAATGGAGCTTGTTTTGAAGCATCTGATATATAACCAACTTCAATAATCTCCGACAATGTCAAAAACAATTCTCGTTGTCCATCAAACCATTCTAAATCATGTTTTGATATGGAATCCACTAAATCAACCATGTTTACAAACTTGATAACCTTCAACTCTTGATCAGTTTCACTCTTGATATCATCCACAAGCACATTAATCTTTTCTTCGGCTACTTTTCTAATTTGTTCACATCCATCCATTTCCACAATTGATGCCAACATATTCCCCATTTTCCTATTCTTGAAATTCTTGATTAAATATTCAATACAATTTTCGGCAAATCTATTTAAAAACTTCGACACAGGTTTCCTAAATGGTGATGATTGATGTCTATCTAAATGTCCTTCTAAATACAACAACGTATTGATGATTTCCTCCATAAAAGTATATGCTTTAGCCGGTAATAAATGAAATATGTTGAGTATAGCCATTACAATTTGTACTGTATGGTTATTCTCTAGGTCTTGTCCTGCAATTTGTCGAAGTGTGTTGATCTGAGCCCATGCCATTAAATGATCCAATAATTTCCTCCCAATTTCAATTCTAAAATATGAAATCAACAATTCCAACAATCGGGCTAATGCTTCTAAACCAGACACGGTTAATTTCTTGTGATCGGACAAATTCATAAGCATGGGTCTTAATCCATTCTGTAATAATTCCTTGGGTAATTTAGAATTCTCTTCAAGACTAGAAGCTAACCCTTGATGAGCTGCATTTATAATTTCCGTACTCTTGTTACACAATGCCTTAAAGAAAACCCCCAATATTCTAATCCTTGCTTCTGCCAATGATCCAAGTGAAAAATCAGGTTTAGTTAATGCTAGACTGAGTAATTTAATACAGACTACTCGAAGTTCAATCAATTGCTTTGAAGTACGATATTCATAAAGACGATGAACATTAGCTAAACTCTCATCTTCAGCGTCAACTAATGCTAGTGCTTCAAGCAACAATCTATTCAATTCTTCATTAAACGTAAGGAACGTGTCTGGCAAGGCTAAACAGAAAGTAACAGCATCAATGTTTCCAATCTGCATAGGGAATGGTAATGCTCGTAATGGTTTACCAAATATTGGAGTCAATAATAAATTCTTACATGAACCAACAATTGTAGTTAATGACACTTGACAAGTTTCCGACAAGACTTTTAAACATTCTTGAGCAACTTCACGAACCATAGTTGTAGGACTAGCTAAATCATATACTAATGCTCCAATCACAGTGTGTAGTGGTTTTTCAGATATGGTATCCTTGGTGACTCCAACATTACAAGTTTTCAAAAGATCAAGCACTAATTTCCTGGCTGATTCACGTACTTCAACCGGTCCAGTTTCAGGCGTATCTCTCAATATAAAGAAAATCGATCTCACCAATTCAAATTGACGTTTATAAAACCAAGAAGCAGGAATGTTTAAATCATGAAACAAAGTTTGTAATCCTAATATTCCACCTAATTTAGTATGATAATATTCATTATAACAACAATGAGTGAATTTATAAAACATTGATCTGAATACTGGTGAATACAAGGCATTTTCATCTGATCCTCCAAATATCGTAACTGTAGTGTTGTATATCGTCTTGATTGTATCTATTCCCTTTTGTCTAACTTCCTTATCCCAGAAACTTAACGAATAGTTTAATGCGTTTAGGAAAACAGTCTCACTAATATATGCCCTTCCTTCATTATCATTAACGGAAAAGTTACGTTCCTTTTTAATTCGATCAATTACAGAAGTATTCAAATAAAGTAAGGTGAAATGAACCGTGATTCCATCAATCAATTCACTAGCTTCTTGTTTCAATTCAGGAACCAGTACGGAAAAGAACAACATCTCCAATAATTTACTAAACAATTTCTGTTGTCTATCTAACTTCTCACCATCTTGTATCCCACTTGGCTCTAATTCCATAATTTCATCTTGTTCTAATTTCTCCAGTTTTAAAAACTCCACACAATCACCAGCAAACTTAACAAAACTATCCTGATCCACACTTGTGGTATTTATAAACAATTTCAAAATATTAGCCAAGTATTTAAATGCACTTATTCTATAATGAATCTTTAACCTTGGGTCTTGTAATAGTTTCATAGCAGATTCTAATCCAGGAGTTATACTTACAGGTACTTGTCCATTCAATCCATGAATGGTAAACAATGCCTTGACTTCTTGGTCTAATTCCAGTTGACTCTTTAAATCATTACAAGGTTTGAAATTACGATGATTTCTACCACCTAACTTCCCTAGGACTCTTATCGCAGTATGAGAATGTTGATGATGGTAAGGTACAGGTTCTAAATGTTTCCATAATGCCGCCATAATATCATCAATCACTGGTTCAATCATAGGATCGAAATATTCCGCAGTTAAATTATCAACACAAAGTTCAAATGTACGTAACCCTTGACTAATCAATTCTTGAGATCCATTCAATGCATATACTAAAGGACGTGTTAAATAGTTTAAATGTGGGACTAAGACGGAAAGTCGGACAGGCACAGTAAGACATAATTCAACATATATATCTCGTTCATATGGTCTTCTTGCATTTGCAATCATCTTGTTCAAGTTTTCCAAAAGTATGGGTAATATAGGGACAATTTCTTTATATAAGTTTTCAAATCTACCTCCACTAATACTTCTAAATAAAATGCGAACCAAATAGGAATAAACAATCGGCTCTTCAGCTTTAGTTCCCAATTTCAAACTTTCCAAGATTAAATAATTCAAATGAGGTAATATCACCACTTCATTGGTGGTAGGAAACAAATTCACAGACATGAAACAAAGTTTAAAAAGACGAATTAGGATATTTGACTTGATTAAATTTTCAGATTTGCCCAATTGTGGTAAATTCTCACGAAGAAATGAAATTAAAATACTGGAAAAGTTACCTGATGTTACTTCACTAGCAAGGAAAAATTGGGGTAAATGAAGCAATGCAGCATTTTCCAACATTGATTCAAACATAAATGGTAATTCAGAACTAACAATTTCATTAAATGAAGCAGGATCAATATGAATAAATATCGTAGCGAAAATCTCCATCAAGTCTTTTTCCTCCTTGGAAGAAGTAATTGGTAAATTGGTCCCACCAGTTGAAAAGTCAAATGGTTTGGCAGTGTTGCTATTACTATTACTTGCTGGTTTTGGTTTCAGGACAGAAAAGAAGCGAAGACAACTTATCCCCCATCTAAACAATGCTCTCAAGATATTAACCTCTTCAAAAGAAATCAACTTGGCAGAATCATTCCATTTATCATAATTTACAGTTTGTCCAGCTTGATTAGGATTGTTTGGATCAATTGTAGGTTGTGGTGGTACAGGTGGATTACAATTTTTCAAACCAAATATAACTGATTTTAAAAAGGTCATTAAAGTTCGGAATAAATATCTGGCATCTTTTAATAAATCGGTGTTGCTTGTTGGTGGATAACTTGCAATTGGAGAATGAGTATCAATGTTGAATATATCAAGAGCAAATGTTTCTTCTTTGACTTCTTGGTCTTCAGTTTCTTCCTTCTCTCCTTGCTCTTCCTTTTCTTCTACGTCTTCTACTACATCCACATCCATGTCATCCCCCTTCTCCTCCTTCGATTCCTCTTTCGACTCCTCCTTTCGGGAATATCTCTCAATAGCAAGCTTGGCATCCTTTTCCTTTATACTCTTCTTCTTTTCAAACTCATAATGCTTTCCAATAATATAATTATACTTTCTATTCAAACTTTCAAACCGCTTAGCATAAGAATCAATAATAATCAAAAACAATTGTCTCCCTTCCAACTTATTAGGCAACTTCATTATCCTCTCAACCAAATTCAACAACAATTTAGCACTCATAATCTGAACCGTCAATGCAAGTGAGTCATCCTTCAACAAATCACAATAAATCGTCACCGTCTTCCAAATCTGTTTAGGTGTCAATTCATTTCTTACATTATGTATAAAATCAGCCACGGTGGAATAAGCCAAGGGACGCAAAGTTTCAAATGAAGTTAATCCATCACCAATTAAAATCTTCTCATTGAATAAAAGTTCAATTTGTGGAATGAATTGTACACGAAATTTAGTAGATAATATGTGTCTTGTTGCATGTAATAATTCCTTACGAGCCACGGACAATTCAGCAGGACAATCTTGTAAAAGTCGTAATATAACATCGGGTATCACTTTACTTTGATCAGGGTTTAAATATTGATCAGCATATCCACGAATGAACACATAAGCCAAAAATGAAGCTGCTTTAACTTGTCCTAATATGAAATCAGAATATGCTTGACGATTGGTGATTTGGGGTGAAATTGATGTAACCACTACAGTTTCTTCTCCTTGTTGTTCCTCTCGATATATCCTTTGTTGTTCAACTTGTAATGTTAAAAGGTCAATTATCTTGGGTAAGAATATTTTAAGTGAGGGATGTACCAAATCTTTATATGAGGAATATAATGAAACCATAGTAATTGGACATTCAGCCAAGGTCTTGAATGAAAACATAGCCTTACGAAGGGGTTTATTTGTAGTTTCTTCAAATGGAGATGTGTTAGTCTTTACCTCATCGTCTTCCTCCTTCTCTTCTTCCTCTTCCATCTTCTCATCAGGCTTCTCCTGTTCATCTTCAAACACTTCCTTTACAGTCTTGGCCATATTATCATAACTCTCACCAATAATCTCCACAAATGGTTGAACCCGATCGCCAAGTTTCAGCTTATATGCTTTATGTAAACTAGTAATGATCTTCATACACAACACCCCATTATCTTCATTCTCATCCTTCAATATCTTAACCAAAGTATCTAAAATCTCATCAGCAAAAGGCAAGAAAGTTTCATTCATAATACTTCGATGAATAATCTCCAAGATCGAATTACGTAATTTATGTTCAGCAGAACTACTAACAAATGAAATAGGCACTTCCTTCAAGTAATTCATAAATAAAGGAATCAAATTCTTCAAGAAATATTCATATTCAGCTGCTCCATTAAATGTTTCAATTGTATCTAAAAGCTCAGAAAGAATCAGATGTTGGATCCGATAGTCGGAGTTGCTATCGTTAAGACGCGACACAAACGCATCTAGTTGCGCCGTATATGACATTGTGCTTACTTTCTTATTTAGTGTCTGTCTATATCTTCTTTTTCAACCAGTGGTTGCTAGATTGTTTACCTTAAATACTTCAAGTTTTTTGGCAAAAAAAAATTGCGGATTTTGTTTTTCACTGAAAAATTAAAAATCACGTGTGTTTCACGTGATCACTTTTCTGGTAAAATTTCCTATTTGGGACGAGACAAAGATGTTATGCTGCAGTTCGCCCCACCTTATCTCCGTCATAGTTAACATTACTAATCTATCAACTACATAGTATCTATCTAAATTAATCTGCATAAATTATATATATAACAACTTTCTAGGCTACACTTTTCCAGGCACTACACCAGCTGCCTTTCTCAACTTATACTCTCTAACCCAATCAAACGTCACCCCAAAGAAAATCAAAATATTAAAACTAAAAGCAACCCAAGTAATCAGTTCTGCTCTGCTACCCATCTTTGCAGAAATCAACTCCATACTCCCCTGTTTCATCATTACTGTACTTGCTCTAACTGCCTGATGTTGTAACATTGCACCAATACCCCAAAATATCACATTGAATCCAGTTAATCCCATCAACCAACGTTTCACCTCATACCTGAATGGTAAACATGGAATCACCACATAACAAAGGATTAATAACGCAACTAGTGAAAGTAAAATCGTAGCGAGGAGGACCTTGGGATGACATACTTTCAGAAACTGTTGTGCTAATCTCACTAAATCAAGCTTGGTTTTGTTTAATATAGTAAGGGAATAATCTGGAAACAGAT
Organism: Spathaspora sp. JA1; assembly: GCA_003676035.1. Lineage (NCBI taxonomy): Eukaryota > Fungi > Ascomycota > Pichiomycetes > Serinales > Debaryomycetaceae > Spathaspora > Spathaspora sp. JA1. Next base: position 123,739 of record NSGQ01000001.1, on the reverse strand, counting down.
GCAAACTGTTATAATTAGTACAATTAAGTTGTCCCTTGGCTAGTTGTAAACACACCCCGTAATAACTCACACCAACTTGAATATCTTGAAACGTATGATTCTTGGAAATTGTAGAATGAGCAGCGGTTGAAAGATGTTGGAATAATGGAGACGTTTTATTGAATTGATAATGAAGAAGATAATTATTGGAATACCTCAGTGATTTATCAATGCATCCAAGAACAAGGAAACTTAAAAGTATACTGGTTATAAATTGTAAAATCACAATTATTATCGTAATTGCAAACATGTTATTTTTTGTTTCTATTAAACTTTTTATCTATCTACTTCTACTGTATATTTACCAAACTAATACTTTGGCTTCTTATATAGAAAAGTGTTTTGCAGCAATTTCATCATCTGAAACATCTTCAATGCAAAACATTTTTGCAACATTATGAAACAAAAAAAAACCTCTACATAAAACATCCAAACATCAATATTAACCAGTTTGAGCCGCGACGCGCTACCCGAAACACGCCTCAAACAAACACACTTCTAATAAATGAATAAACCAATCGAAGTAATAACAATGCAGTCACACCAGTCAAATAAGGCAACACAATCGCAAACTGATTTCTTAATTTGAAATCACCCACCACTATTTTATCCTCGGGTTTATTCCAATGACCCAATTTATAAAAATTAGCCATTAATTCATCCTTTTCATACCATACATCCAATAACCATTTTTCAAATCGTTTCAAATTTTCAGGACTTATATCATCTACATCTTCTTCATCATCCAATGGGATATCCTTAATTTTAAAACATCTAACAAAATAATTTATCCGTTCTGGTCCATATCCTTTTAAATAATATCTCTTTAATGAAAATACATCTTCTCCAAATTCCGTCTCTTTTAAATTAGAATATGCTATAGTTACATCATATACTACTTCAAGCGAATTTCTCAACTCCTTCAAGGCAAGGTACAATCCACGTACTCGAGGCAACAACACGTGCTTCAACGGTTCAAGACCTTGACTCTCAATGTATTCGCGTGATTTCTTGGTGGTTCGATTAGATGGAACTGTACCTTCAGGAAACAAAATCAATTCGTAAGGCCATATCTTATCAGGTTGATTTGTCTGGGGCCAATGTTTAATCCCACTGTTATTGGTGGTGTCTACCAACTTGACACCATTTGCCGGTCCTACTCCTCTTGCATTGGCATCTATTTCTAAAAGTTGATTCGTCAATACAATCTTATCCTTTTCCCATTTTCTAGACAAGAATAAAAAATTATAATTCTTCATTCCATATCCCAACACCGGGATGTTGGATAAATCCTTCAAGATAATATATATATAATCACTCATTCGACTGGTATAATTCAAGAACCAAAGGAATAACCAATCAGTGTATATTTGATGATTTGATATAAAGATTGAATTTGGTTGGAATGATGTATGTAAATGACCGTGGGCATCCACGGAGAATTGTTGACTATTAGGCACGGACTCGTCCAAAGTAACGGCAATCTTAGCTGGATTAATCAACGACGTCATAAACGTAATCAAAATGACAAAATGTGTCTTGGTAAGGTTCATCACCCCCTGTCGTGATCCAGCATCGGATTGGAATAGGTAAATCCCCACAACTTGAGTGAATACAATAAAGAGACATCCAATTAGGAATATAGGAACAACGATAGCTGATCGAATGATAATTACAGGCCAAGTGTTTCGAAGACTCATCCCTAACTAATGACAAAAAACAAAGTGGCGAATTGTGGTAAAGATGCCATTTGATTCAAAGAGGTGGTGGCGAATACGTGAAACGAGGCAGAAAAAAAAACTACAGACAATGCGGAGATACGTAAACAATTCGTAAATTTGTTGGGTAGGTGATTTATCCTAATCACGAGCCAATGAAGTTTTGTCTGTAGTAATATATGGTAACCATTTGATGTTTGCTTGTAGTTAATTAATGACACCAGAGAAATGTGTTGCAAATCTTACATGGAAACCTAGTTTAACTTTTTTTAGTCATGGCGGAGAAAAGTGTCAAGTTGATACATGTATTGCACCCAGTCGAGATGTTTACTAATATGGTGTTAATAGCTGGACAACTAGATGGTGAATACCGCCTCACATTGCATTACCCTACTTTTTGAGTTGATATTCGGTGATGTCGTCTCGGGTCCTTTTCCTGGGAGTGGGGTAGATAACCATTATAGTAAACACCTATTCTATCCTTATTAGTAGTTCCAAAGATCCCCCACCATCATAACAAAAGCTTGACCTTGTTGAATCTATAGTTTAACATAAGTTGACATAATTTGGGTCATGTTTGTGGAAATTCGTATATATTTCGAGGAAATAATTGCAAAATTTATAAAACAATATCCTAAAAAATTTACTCCACTAGTTGCAACTAAATATAATTCCGCAAGGCATGACACGTCTAAGCCGTTTTATCCGTGAAATCCTTGAATTAGCCTTATACAGTCATGCTTCCTTGTGTCTACGGCAAGACGCACCCGCATTAGTCATTGTTATTTCCTCGGTTGAATATGCCAAGCCAAGAAATTAAATAATCGACCGTTTTTATTTCAAGCTAGCCACACACCCTGAGAGATGACATCAGAGTAGCCTTTCGGCGAATAACGGACCAATGAAGGGCAACGTTTTTGACTTGATGTGTTTGATAAGCTAAGAGATAAGCGAAAACAAGAACAATCAACCAAGGAGCTTCAGTTCATCTATATAACCTATATTAGGTGGCTTTCTTCGATCAAGTAAGCCAGTCCAGTTCTGGTTAACATTATATAATCCTATGCATTTGTTAACCTCTCATAAAACTCATAAAATAAAGCAATCAAACGCTAGGCTATGGCACCCCACGACATTCCTAACTTGGTTTTTCCGCATACATGAAATTACGGTTGAATAAATAACCGAATTAGACATATTACCACCACCATAGAAAAAAACTTTACAAAATTCCCGCTTCCTCGGATCGAAGAGCCCGGAGATATAAATCTTCAATGTTACAATATATCATTGGAATAACCTGCCCCAAAAATTTTTATAGACCACTTTCTTTTCTTTTAGACTATACTACGACAAACACTTTAATGAGTAGAAGGATATAAGACAAAACTAATAAACTCACTTTACACTACATTAAATCCCTTCGGATATGACTAATTCAATCTCATCACTGCCCAAGGTTACCCCTCAAATAATACCCCAACATACAGAACAAGACTCAGCATCTCTTGCATCAACAGAATTGGGAGATCATGAACATCCAGTACATCTTCATGACGAACAAACCAAATCCATAGATAATGTACCACTGATACCTCTTGACTCAGTTTCACGATCAACAACTCGTAAGACCAATACTGTGCCTCATATGGAGAAAAGAGGACTTTTAGCTACCGTTGTGGTTATCCCGGAATACGTAGATGCTCGTGATTACCCTTCCAAAATTAAATTCATGGTGGTGTTTATCATCGCATTTGCATCAATCACTGGTCCTATGGGTACTTCAATCATGCTTCCGGCCATTGATGATATCACCGTTAGCTTGAATACTACTACATCGATAGTTAATGTTTCAGTGGGGATATATTTACTTGCATTGGGGATTTTCCCACTTTGGTGGTCGGCATTTAGTGAGAAATATGGTAGAAGATCAGTTTATATAATATCATTTGGACTTTTTGTCGCATTTTCAATTGGTACTTCATTAGCTCCCAATATTGCTGCATTAATTATATTTAGAGTATTTCAAGGTGGTTGTTCAGCAAGTGTACAAGCTGTAGGAGCAGGAACTATCGCTGATTTGTTTATCCCACAAGAAAGAGGTGTGGCTATGGGTTGGTATTATCTTGGTCCATTAATGGGTCCATTCCTAGCTCCGATATTAGGAGGGGTTGTCGCCCAAGTATGGGGTTGGAGAGCTACACAATGGTTATTGGTTATATTCTCAGGTTGTAATTTTGTTTTATTGACGTTTTTCTTACCGGAAACTCTTCGAAGATCAGATAACTTAAAAGCTATAAAGGATTTGTTGAGACAACAGAATAAAGAATTAATTCTGCTGACTGATGATGACAACACTTCTGAACATACTAGATTAGAACGGATATTAAGTAATCCAAGTATTCGATCAGCAATAACTCAACTTTCTGAACAACAGAATCAAGAAGAAGACATAGAAGAAGAGGAAGGTCCCGTGGTTGATCCAGTCATGCCCACACTTTCTCGATTAAACACTAATAAATCAACAGCATCTCGTCGTGTGACTATAGAAGACCAAATCTCCAAAGTCCTAACTGAAACAGGTAAAGAACATTGGAAAACTACCTTGTACGATTTAACCATACGTCCTATGCATTCACTCGTCCTACTTAAATATCCACCAGTTGCCTTAGTTGTGGCTTTTTCAGCAATCACATTTGCCATATTATATTTCTTTAATATGACTATTACATATAGTTTTGCCCGTGCACCCTATAATTTCCATCCAATCATTATCGGTCTTCTTTATATCCCCAATTCCGTTACTTATGTTATTGCATCAATAATTGGAGGAAGATGGAATGATTATTTATTTAAAAAGTATCAAATGACTCATAATGGTAATGTCGCTCCTGAATCACGTATGTCATGGAATATAGTACTTGCAATGTTATTATATCCACTGGCTTGTTTAATCTTTGGTTGGACATTGAAATATGGAACGTTTTGGGTGGTTCCATTAGTTGGTACCGCATTGTTTGGTTTTTCAACTATGTTGGTTATAGGTGCTACTGTGACTTATTTGGTTGATACATTACCTGGTAAAGGTGCCACTGGAGTTGCATTGAATAATTTGATTAGAATGATTTTAGCAGCAATTGCTACATTTATCGTTGAACCTTTATTAAGAGCTATTGGACCCGGGATCTTATTTTCGATATTGACTGGGATTTTAATTGTAAGTTCATCTATATTGATTTATTTGAAAAAGAGAGGGGACTATTTCAGAGAACATTATGATATTGGGGAATTATATGATAAGTTATAGGGTGTATACATTAATTTAAGGATAGTATTGGTTCAAAAATGTAGTCTACATTTATACCAACTCTTTTCAACTCATCCAATTGTGGAATCATTAATTTTGTAAACTCATTATATAGTTTTTCATCCTTGATGTGATAAATTGTTTGATTAGTTTCGATATTTATACCTGACGACGTTAACAATGTTCCATAAAGATTCTTGTTGATTTGTTTGGAAAGTTTTGTAATTTCTTCAACACACCAATTGATTAATCCACTTGAATCAATATCACCACCATGTTGTTTTAAAATTGGATTTATTTTATCATTATAAACTTTAATTGTTCTCGTCACAATCGCAACATTAATAACCACTAAATTAGAAAGATAATTCACCACATCGATCTTGGTTGATCCTTGTAATCCAACAATTAATCGAGAAGCAGTAGATGATAAATATAAAGATACTGCTTCAAGATAAGTCTTGATTCCTTGGTCTAATTGACCAAAACTATCATAATATACTAATATTGATTCTATTTCTTCGGGAGTTAATTTCGATATATTATTAATGAGATTAAATTGTAATGAATTTTGGACATTTTCCTTTCGATTCTTAATTTTCAATTTTGATATTTCAATAAGGAAAAATTCATCTTGAATTTCTTTTGTCTTATTTTGTTGTTCAGTTAATGAAGATTGTATGGATGCTAATTTAGATTCAATGTGGGAAATTAATCCTACAGCAGCTGCATATTGATTATGGGATAATTCAACATCAACATCATCCAATCTATCTTCCAAAGTCTTAATCTCATTGAAAAACAGTGAACTATTTATTATTTTACTGAAATCATGCGATCTATTTCTTGAATGAACTCTAGCTGATATATCATGAAGCACAAAATCTCGTGAACCTCTGGTGTTTGGATTACTAATTCGTTTCTCATCAAGAATTCCTTCATAGTTACCTGAATTCCGAAGTGATTCTCGTAAATGACGTTTCTCCTCTCTTGCATCACCTGGTATCAAGGGCTGGAATGCCGACGAGGAAGGTGCAGACTTATTCAAACGTTCTTTCTGAACCATTTCATTACGACCTTTATTGAACAGATCAACAATTTTAAGAAAATGATCATATCTATCCGTTTGATAGACAAAACTTAACGATTTCGATTTAACATTGATGAAATATACTTTTGAAGCCGCTTGATCAATTTGAATATTTGCTGGTGGATTGATTTCTCCAAGTGATACTTGAGTTAATGGCCAACAATTGATTGCTTGTAATCTTCCTGAAGATTTCGACTTTTTCATATCGACATGAGTTTTATTACTTGATGAAGGAGGTTTCTTATTTGCTATTAAAAGCAAATCATTCAAGACAAATATATGGGTTAAACTATTTGGTTTCCAAGTTCCAACATTAACTTCTTGCCATCGACCACTTTCAGCAAGAACATGACGACCAGGAATAGGTTGGATGAATTTCGAAGCACCTTCAACGTGTTTAAAAAGGGATTGTAATTCACTAGCCCACATTTTCTCAAGAACCATAATCGAAGAACGATCTTTACGTTTAGGTATAGACAATGTTTGCTGCAGTTGTGGTGCACTTGTTTGTTGTTCAAGTTCCAATCTTCTCTCGGCTGATTCTTTAAAGTATTCAAGAACAGTATGTAATTCCTTAGTACTTCCTCTTAAGCCAATCAATTCATCTTGTATCTCAGCTAAATTTTTCGTTAATTCCAAGATATTTCGTTGATTTAAATTAATATTATCTTTAATATCCTTATCAATCAATTGTTTTTGTTTAACCAACGACTTGTAATAATCATCAACATCTTGAGCTGAACCATTAGACAATTCCTTAAATATCCGTTCTTCAATAGTGAGAGCAGCTCCACCGCCACCTATATTACTAATCTGTTTATTGAGTTGAGGTAAGGGAGGAGCAGACGAGTCATTAAAACTACCACGACGACCATGAGCAGTTGCCGACACATGAATACTCATACGTCTTGAATGCTTCCCTATCGTCTCTCCACTTATCGTACGGGTTAACTCATCGAATTGCGGTGGCAATTGAAGTAGATTGTTAGTGTCAGGGGTGGTGGTTGTAACTGGTGTGGTTGTTGCTAAATTAGCATATGGGTTTGCCTTCCTGACATTTTTAGTGTTGGAAGATTGCCATGGCGCTCTACTCTTTCTATTTCGAGTCTTTTCAAAGCTTTGCATATCTGATGCCAATGTAAAAAGGGGGGCTCGATCTATTTATATAGTTCTAAGCTGGTCGAAATTTCCGTTTAGGATTTACAACCACCAGCTGACAAAATAAAAAAAAAACAAAAGCGAAAAAAAAAAACATCAACAGAAACCCAGACAACCAAAAACCAGACAACAATTAAAAGCTGCCAAAATTACTCACACATTCCTTAGCGGTAGCCTTATTTAATAAAATTAACACATTTAAGAACATACACACACACGCCTGATTATATATATATGTCCCTAACTAGCAGAGAATTAAATTATTTGGTATGGCGATACCTTCAAGAATCTGGGTATGATTTATCGGCATATGCATTAGACCAAGCGTCACTATGTCTGCAATATGAAACCACAAGTAATCGTGATATAATTAAAGAGATTAAACCTGGATGTCTTGTTAATTTGATACAGAAGGGGATTCTTTTCAGTATTGCTCAAGAGGAAGTAGTAGCTGGAGAGGTACGGGAACAACCAGAAGAAACTGAAGGACGATTGAGTCTTTTGAATGCTTTGGTTCATGATCATTTAAAAACAGTCGATCCTGAAGACAAACGATTCCTACTTAAATCTGAATTGAATGGAACTGAGGAAACTGATAATATGGAAGGAATAGAACACAACACTAAACAGGAGGAAGAACAAGACAAAGATATAGAACAAGCTATTGAATTTACCACGAAAATAATACTGCCCGTCATAAACTTCCCTTCGAGTTTAACTTGTGATTGGCATCCCACGACAAAGGTATTCGCCTATGGGAAAAATGATGGTACGGCAGTAATAAATGCTATAAGTGAAGATAAGATAATCGAATCAGTAGTACTTAACCATTCAAATTTACTTGAAGATGACGACGAGAATGATGTTAATATAGTTTCATGGTCACCTCAGGGGAATCTTATAGTTACCGGTGGTATAAATGGAGAATTACGAGCTTGGTCTCCTGATGGAAAATTAAAGAATATTGCCAATATTATTTCTGAAGATGTAAATTCTAATCCAACTATAATTATAAATCTATATTGGAGTTCTTCAGGTCAATATTTGATTTCGATTGATTCCAAAAATCAAATAAGTTTATGGGATGGTAATACTTTATCATTAATAAAACAACTTAAAGATACTACCGAGATACCTACAACTACCCCTTCATCATATATTGCCACATGTTCTTGGCTAAATGAAGATAAATTCGCCTTAACCACATGTAAGAACAATATAAAAATTCATGATATTGTTCCATCTCCTATATTTGGTACAATTGAAGTTCAACCAATTGGAGTTTTATCAGGGCATGAAAATGTAATTTCCTTGATGAAATTTAATAATAATAGTAAACTATTAGCTACATGTTCTGATTTTGATTACTCGGTAAAGATATGGAGAGGAAGTAAAGGTGCAACAACGACTGAAGAATGTCTTGATATAAATATAGGTGATGTAAAACATCAATCTCCTATAATAAGTTTAGAATGGATTAAAGACGATAATTTATTGTCTATTTCCATGGATGGAATATTAAATGTTTGGAATAGTACCTCGGGGAAAAACTTGAAACATTGTCAATTATTTAAACCTGAGAATTTTACCATTGAACAAGAAGATTTCCTTGATAATGTTGTTCTTGTATTTGATGCAGTTGTATCGCCCAACGGGAAATACCTTGCTGTGGGTGATGATTATTGTAGAATAACTGTATGGGATATATCACTTGAAGGACCAAAAGAGTTAATTGGATGTTTAGCAATGTATACTGCTGAAATACCCCAGAAAAAACAGCAACAAGAAGAAGAACAAGAGCAAGAACAACAAGCAAATGGTAATATCAACCCAGGTAATGTTGGAATTTGTGATTTAAAATGGGATAATGAATCAAAATGTGTTATTGGTTCATTCAATGGTTTAGAGAGTGTAATTGTATCCTTAGAATAATTGTAAATATATGTATATATTATAACTAAAGTCGAAAATAGATGAATTGAAAACCGACTAAGCAGTAGCAGAAGAAATGGCTGAACTAACAGCTTCAGCAGCAGAACTAGCAACTTCAGAAGCAGCAGAAGTTACAGCTTCACCAACACTCTTTTTTAAATTATTATTAGTACCAGGGAAAACAACATCCATATAACAAGTTAATAAAGCAACCAAGGCAAATGTGACTTTTAAAAGCGCAGGTTGTTGAGCACCTTCGTTTTCTTTAGGTGGAGCATTAATTGGTTCATTTAACCAAGCTTGAACTGCTATAAATACTGAAGACCATGATAATACTTTATTACGCATAAACATTGCTGCCATGGGGAGTGATTGGGCCATCACACTTGTAGCATTGTCATTTCTTGGCTTAGCAGGAACGTGTTTGTATGGAACAACCAATTCTTGATTAATTTTTGAAGACATTGTATAGAATTGAAGGTATGGGTTGATAATGGACAGAAGCAATTTGTCGGACACTTTTTTAAATTTTCAGTGACACTGGTATTTGGTAGCGCTGGCACAGTTAGGGGATAGTGGTGGAGGAACCTAAGAGACGTCAAGTCAGCGAATATCGTAGTCGATAAGTCTATAACATTCTAAAGTATATATTATATTTAGATGGGGCCTGGGAATAATGCCCGATAAATACTATACATTTATATTTGCTATTTTCATTTTTCAAGTAAATCCAATTGTCCATAGTATTTACTTACTATAGTGATAATCATATCAAGGGTCATATTACCAACAGATGAAGTATTGTCCTCAGTTATCGATTCCTTTATCTTAATTGCCTTGGTTGCTAATTTTCGTAGTATAAATATCTCATCTATGGTCAATAAAGATTTATCATCTATAGTTAAAAACAATTTCCAAATCCATTGAGATAAATTGACTATACTTGCATTGTTAAAAGTAAGCCATTTTGTAATATATACAAGTAATTTTATTTTAGTTGGTTTTTCAAATTGATGTACAAAGTATGGTATGGTTGGTGGTTCATTATTAAGAATGAATTTACGCCAATTGTTTGAATCTTCAGGGAGAGTCAATAAAGTTGAAGGAGAACTAACTTGAGATAATTGTTGCTTTATATCGGAGAATTCTTCAAGTAGTTCAGCTTGCCATGTAGAGAATCCCTCTTTGGGTGATTCTGGAGGGATATCGTCATCTTCTGGCGAACCCTCCTGTCTTAGTTGTGGTGGCTGGCTACCTCTCTCTATAAAATCAACTGGCAGTCCATTCCATGCTTCATTTCTTACAGATTGTAAATATTTATACACCTCGGCATTGCCATCATCGTCTGTGGTTTCCTCAATTGGTAACACTTGTGCTTGCCCATACTCATAAATTCCATCCATGTTAATTTTTCTATTTGTTTGTGCCACCCAAATATCCCACACCTAAATTCACAGACAACTTTTAATTTTCACCTTTGTTAGTTGTGGTTATATTTTTTTTAACTGTTGCCAAATTATTGATTATTATCCCTTTAGCTTCTGGTTGTAAAAAAATTGCCACTATATATTTATAGACTGTTTCAACGCATCACTCCCCACCTTACGATTGAGATTCATGGGCCAACGATTATCTTTGTTGGCTCCATCAGCCCCCACCGTTGCTATATCTTCCTACATTGACGATGCATTGAACAACAACTATCAATACTTTGAATTATTAAGTAATTCAAGATTCCTAAAGACAATCAAGGCAATTGATAAATCAACTGGTGAATTAGTAATAATCAAGCTCCTTATTAAACCTTCAACAAGTTCATTCAATATTCAACTTCAAGGGTTAACTGAATTCTTGGTCAAGCAATCAATTACAATATCACCTATGGTTAATGTTTGTTGTTATCTGAAGATAATTGAAACTGATCGGGCCGGATATTTAATTCGTCAAATGATAAAAACTAACTTATATGATCGATTATCAATAAGACCTTTCTTGGAACCAATAGAGAAACTGTTTATTACGTTTCAATTGTTAAAATTAGTTAATCAATTACATTCATTAAATATCCATCATGGAGATTTACGATTAGAGAATTGTTTAATTACAAGTTGGAATTGGATTTTATTGAGTGATTTTTCAAATATGATTAAACCAACTTACATACCCATGGACAACCCCAATCAATATCTGTTTTATTTTGATGGAAGCAGTAATAGAAGAATTTGTTATTTAGCACCTGAAAGATTCTACAAGGGAAATTTACATAAACATGCGAATGACGATGACGTCGATGAGGGATTAGTTAAGGAAACATTAACTGATGCTATGGATTTGTTCGGGTTAGGATGTATTATAGCTGAATTGTACTCCGATGGACAACCTACATTTACATTATCACAATTGTTTAAATATATCCAAGGTGAAGGAATTGTTGATTTAAGTTATATCAATGAAGTAAATATCGTTAAACTTGTTTTGAAGTTATTAAAGTTGAATCCAAATGAAAGATCAACCGCAAGAGAATTATTGGATGAATTTTATAATGTTTGTTTCCCCGAGTATTTCTATACTTTTTTATATGAATTTATGGAAGGGTTGAATACTCGTAAAGGTTCAAGTGATGATAAGATTGAATATATTTATGATAATTTTGAATCAATAAGTAAAGCATTACATTTTGAATATTCTGAGAATAATAATGAAGAAGAACACTTTCCCAGTCCAATTCCTATGAAGTTAAACTTACCCACTATGCCATATAATTATTCAATACAAGTTAAAACACCTCAACAACAATCTGAACCAGCGTTAATAATCCTTAATGTGATTTGTTCCTTTTGTAAAACTTCAATTCATGTTGATTCAAAATTAAAGGCAATTGAATTGATATTAACATTCAGTGAACAAATCTCGGATGAATGTAAATTGAATAGAAGTTTACCTTATTTGTTTTCCTTTATTGATGAATACGTGGAATACTACCAGCAACAACAGTCACCTGAAGAAAGTCATATTTCAAGTAAAGTAGTTTGCAATACTATTCATGCTATAACTACCTTGTTATTAACTATAAGTTATATCACTCCAATCAATACCCTTTTATTTCCCGAATATTTATTACCTAAATTATATAATCTACTTGTATTGAAATTAGATCCTATTTCCAAGAAAATGATTAGTTGTTCAATAGCAACTTGTTTACCATATTTATCAATTATATCTCAAAAATTCTGGATAATGTCCAAAACATTTGCTAATCCTCCTGAACAACAACTTTCATTTGAGAAATTTAAAACAATAACATTAATCTTGTTGACTGATTCAGAACTGTCAGTTAAATGTAATATGCTTGTCAATATATTACCATTATGTCAATTTTTCGGGGCCGATAAGACAAATGATATAATATTACCTCATTTAATCTCATATCTTAATGATCATACCAATCATGAATTAAGATTAATATTCTTACAATGTGTGGTTGAAATCTCACCATTTATAGGAATAATTTCATTTGAACAATATTTACTTCCTTTACTTGTACAAACATTGAAGGATAATCAAGAAATGGTAATTTTAAAAGTAATTCAAGTATTTCATATCTTTATCAAGAATAAATTCATTATTAATAAATGGGTCTATAATGAGATTTTAATTAATTCAATTGGATTAATTATTCATCCAAATCAATGGATACGTCATTCAATTATAAATTTAATCATTGCCATAAATGATAATTTAACTAATGTCGCCGACAGCTATTGTTGGTTATATCCTATTTTGCAACCATATTTGACTTATGATATAACTGTGATTGATTGGAATTCATTATATACAAGTTTGACACGACCTATAACTATCAAGATATTTGAAATGAGTCGAGATTGGTCAAGAAGTAAACGATCATTATTTTGGAAAACAGTTGTGAAACCAATAGAGAAGAATCCAACTTTATCCCATGAAGATAAACAATGGGTGATTAAATTAAAATCAATTGGATTAGAAGAGAAGGAACTTTGGAAAATTAATAAATTACAAGAATATATTCGTCATTCACATGCACAACCACCTGAAATTGATTACAAGTTTAATAATCCTCAATTAATTACTCCACGTAATATATTCTTTGATATTACCTACAAGTCAGAACCAATGATTAAGTCTAGGACAAGACAACAACAAATAGACATTGAACCTGCCAAACATCTGGGATCATTCTTATCACCCAAGGTCACTGCAAGTATACAAACCATGGAAACTAACGTATTTGGAGAATTAGATGGAATTGTCCTGCACTCACGTCGTCGAAGTTCTAGTGCCAATGGTAACATTCCTAGTCGAGTGTTTAGTATTAATAATTCCAAAATCATAACTACGAATATAAGACATACATATCTGGGAAATAATCCATATATTATAAATTATTTAAATGGAATAAATTTAACTCCTAGTTTACTGGATTTCCCGGAATTTGGAAGTGTAAATAGGAAAAAACTGAGTAAAGATCAGTTCAAACCTAAGGGGAATTTAGTTGGACATTTAAAAGATGATGAAATTGATGCAATTACATGTATTGAAGCGGTGGATACATTTGAGTTTTTCATTATTGGATATGAAAGTGGGATTATTAAATTATGGGATAGTTTTAAAATGGAAAAAGTTATAAATAGTAAGAATTATCAATTAAGTATGGAATTAGCCAGTGAAGTCACATGTATATGTGTTATTCCCGATCGATTTGTATTTGTTGCATGTACTAAAGATGGACAAATTCGAGTTTATTCAGTTGAAGTTAATCGAAATAAAAATAGAAAAATTGTAAGATTTGTTAAATTTAAGTTGTTGAGACAAATAGACATTGAAGGATATGTTGTACAAGCTAAAATTTCTAATAATTTTCTAATTTTAGTTGATTCAAATCTGAAAATATTAATGTATGATGTTATTACTATGGAAAAAGTGAAACAACTTCAAAATCCGTTAGTTCATGGAATAATCACTAGTTTTATAGTTGATACCAAGACACGAACATGGATCGTGATTGGTACAAATCAAGGTGTTGTTAGTTTATGGGATTTACGATTTAATTTACTTGTTAAATCATACCAATTAAAATATGAAATCAATGAAACTATATCCAATGTCAAATCAATTAAATCATTTGAATTGGTTAAACAAGGTGAAGAATTAACAATTGCAGTGAATATTGGCGGTGAAACATCCCATACGATTGTATTGTTGGATATTCCTAGCTTTGAATGCAAGACTATATTACGTGTTGATCAGGGTGAATCATCCTTGGTTGAACGATATTTCATGGAGGCCATCCCCAAGGAAATTCAAATGAATGAAGATTTATTCAAGGATTTAACAATTACACGGAATAAAAAACCAACCAAGCAAAATGAAATTATGTGTATTCGAGCCAATTTGAATTATTTGATATGTGCAACATACGACAAGCGAATCATATTATGGAATTTAACCGATACCTCGGAGTCTTGTTCAATCAGTAGTCAATTTCAATCAAGATTTGTTCAGAGGAATGTAAAGGGGACAACTATAATTGATGAAAAATTACAAACTTTGAACCATCTGGGAGATTTAGAAGAAGAGATACAACTGTCGGTATGGAATGATGGAACGACCAAGCCCCATTTGGATGTTATTAAATGTTTAAATTATTTATATGAACCTTTTGAAATGATCTTATCTGGTGATAGAAGTGGTGTTTTAAATTTATATAAATAATGTGCTACCAGTTGTGGACATCTCCCCCACTTTTGTTCTTCCTCGACGGAAAGAAGAAAAAGAAAAGGGGCAAGAGAAAAAACTTTCTGTCAAAAAGATTAAACTTTGTATAAAGAATAGAAATGACAATTGATGATAAGAAAGGATTACAAATCGCATTAGAAGAAGCCAAGAAAGGTATGTGAAGAATGAAACCGAAGAGAATCTGTCAAGATGTTTGTTTACTAACTTCGATACCCAGGTTATGCCGAAGGTGGTATCCCCATTGGAGCCGCATTGATTTCTTCTGATGGAACCGTTGTTGGTCAGGGACATAATTTAAGAATTCAAAAAGGTTCAGCTATATTACATGGAGAAACATCAGCACTTGAAAATGCCGGTAGATTGCCTGCTAAGGTATATAGAGATTGTACCATGTATACCACATTATCTCCATGTCATATGTGTACTGGTGCCGTATTATTATATGGAATTAAACGAGTTGTATTGGGAGAAAATGAAAATTTCGTGGGTGCTGAAGAATTGTTAAAGAGTAAAGGAGTTGAAGTTGTAAATATGAATGATGATGAATGTAAGGCTATAATGAAGAAATTTATTGATGAAAGACCTGAAGATTGGAATGAAGATATTGGAGAATAAGATGTAGGTGTATAGAAATAAAAATGAGTTATGATGATGAATTTGCGTAGTTATTTATATAAATTGTAGAAAAGTGAAGTTTTCGCGGTGGGTGGAAAAAATGTCTAATCTGTGTTTCTGTCTGTCTGTCGTCTGCCCTATGTCTGTTGTCTGTTATGGAAAGAAAGAGACTTCGAGAACAAGATCAGCCGACTCGTTTGAATCAAGTTGAAATAACCTGTGCACTACCTCCATGTGATAATATTAAATTTGAGACCTACCTTGAATATGAACATCATATAATTACCATACATGACTATACTTGTACTTCATGTCATCGACAATTACCCAATCAACATTACTTGAATTTACATATAGATGAAAGACACAACCCTTTTATTCAAATTAAACAAGAAAAAGGTGAGGCAACATATCGATGTTTGGTAGTCAACTGTCAAGAAGTGTTTGTATCTTCGACTGAAAGAGAACTGCATTTGATCAACATGCATAAATATCCAACTGACTTTAACTTTGATATTATTTAGACAGGTCCAACTTTCTCTTCTTTTTAACTACTTCCGGTTCTTTTGTCAATTGATGGATTATTTTCTCATCAAATTGAGATTGACACGTTGGACATGTCTTTGATTCAGGGATTATACTCATAATACATAAACATACCGAACACACATAACCTAAATCAACTGCCTTACCCGTGATAAAACAACTAGCACGATAATTGACATTGGAATTTGTAGGTAAGATAATATATGGTCTTAATGAAGGCTCTATAAAATATGCTGTTGATAATACTTGTATAATTCCTCGTGGATCAGTTAAATGTAAATATATCCCATTAGTAGCATCGGAAGGTTGTTGTAAATATGAAGAATTTTCTTGATTACCTAATTTAATAATATCAATTGATACTTTCATTTTTTGAGCAGCAAAAATTGTATTCATAATTGGAATATATTTAACATCACTATCATCATTAGCTGAAACTACTAATATCCGTGATGTCATGGAAGTGGTGCTTGTGCTTGTGGAACCTGTCCCTGATCCAGATGTGCTTGAACCGGTTGTCGTTGAAGAACTACTACTTGTTCCTGCTGTGCTTGCATTAGTAGTTGATGCAATTGCAGATGCTGTGGTTGTAGTTATACTTTGATCTAAAGTTAACATTCGATTTGTATATGTAAGTGCCATCGAAAGTGCTCCAGATAATTTTGAAGCTGAATCAATATTCTCGTCGGGTTTCTCTTTGATAAACTCATTCAATTCTTCCAACACAGCCTTATCGACAATTCTAAACTGTCGATACATCCCCTTACTAACAAAATCTCTGGCTGATGTGTTTCCACCATCCAGAACTTTCACTTCTTGATAACTTTTGCTTGGGTTGGGATAAAGGAATCGGGACCCTCGAGAGGAACTAGCAATAAATGCTACTTGATTTGAATTATTAAGTGCTAAATGTGCATTTAGAAATACAAGAAGATTTTTCGTCATTTCTTCAACCGTCATTAAATCACGTAATTTATACCATCCTAATGGTGATACGTCGAGGATTATTGTGAGTAGAGAAGGTTCATCGGATATTGTTTCTGCTGTTGATGTAGGTTCTGTGAATACTCTTTCCGATATAGCTTCCATTGAGAGTGTGTGTTATGGAGAGGTTGCTCTAAGGTCTACACTTTGGATTAAATATTTTTTGGTTTTTTTTTTTTTTGATTTAATATTGAAAAATTAACTATATATAAATACATGTAAATTAGTTAACTTAAGCAACTAAAGCAGAAGCAGTAGCAGATTCGTACTTCCAGTTTGGAGGTAAGACAGAAACGGTTCTGTAGTATCTAGCTAATCTGTGGATTCTAGATTCGATTAAAATTAATCTGAATTTGGAGTCCTTGTCCTTTCTGTTTCTTTCTAAATGCTTTCTAACAGAAACGGCCTTCTTGATCAAATAGTATAAATCTTCTGGAATTTCTGGAGCTAAACCGTTAGATTTTAAGATTCTCAAGATCTTGTTACCAGTGACAACCTTAGCTTGAGAAACACCGTGAGCATCTCTTAAGATAACACCAATTTGAGATGGAGTTAAACCCTTTCTAGCATACTTGATGGTTTGTTCAACAACGTCATCAGCGGTTAACTTGAACCAAGATGGAGCGTTTCTTGAGTATGGAATAGCGGAGGAGGAAATACCTTTACCCTATTAAAAAAAATTGTTAGTATTTTCACTTCACTACAAATGAACAGCTAGACTAAAAACTTTGAAACTCAGTACGGTCAAACCGTAGGTATCTTCATACCGTTGATATCTCCTCGTACAACAAGTCCCAGGTCTAATTAAAAAAGCTGAAAAAATAATATGGTATCAACCAGTCCGTGGTGTTACCCACAAACACAAACACCACACAAGTATCCGCATCTAAAGCATATAAATAACAACTCGAGTTCATTATGGAACATAAATGAATTGTTTACTCTAGAAAAGACCTTGAATTGGCGACATCATACAATGCAAATTGTGTATAAAACTGAAGTTGATCCTTTTTAAAGTCCAATATTATTGATTGTAATTGTTTGGTAGTTCACATACAGATGAATGCATACGACCCATGATGACTGTTTTGATTCTTTGATGAAGAAGTAAGAGAAAGTTTAATGAAAAATTTTTCAAATAAATTTTTTTATACGTTTGCAAGAAGATGTGCGAAAAAAAATAGGTTTTGGTAAAGCACACGACTTTTTGTTTTTTCAATCGACCAGTTAGCAAAGTGATATAGCTTACTTAACAACTGCGTAAGTTTCATACCGGAATCATAACAACTAGGATTTTAGGGCTTGCTGCTTCGGCTAGGTAATAGAAGTATTGTAATTGTTTAAGTTGAGTCATTTATAGTTTATACTAGTTTAATATATCAAGTGAATGAACTATTTTATTATATAAAGCAACAAGTTTGTTTTTTGATAAAATTTTGTAAAGATATAACCGAAAAATCCAAAAGAATTGATGTTAATTGGGACAACAAATGGATACAGAAATAACTCAAATTCCAAAAAGCTATACCGGTCAATCTTTTGCTAACAGTAGAGGGAAAACATATGAATATTCAAATTCTTGTTTGTCTTGGTTTGATTTGCAAATTGTTTTTTTCTCTCTAGTTAATTGTTGCAAAAAAAAAATGAATTGACATGGTAGCACTTTTAGTAACTTGTAATAATATTAAGCTTGCAGACAGATTTGCTGATTTTTTGAGTTACAGTCCTTTCTGCACTAAAACTTCGGGTTGCAACTTACACATATGACTCTAGCTATAGTAACAAAATTAAATTTCAAAACAAAATCATATTACTATTAAATTATAAACTTACTAACAAAAGCCATTAAATTATCCCATTACTCTCTACTTTTATTCCCTTTTCATTCACTCTCCTTTTATATTGGGTCTGATATAAAAGATATTGAAGGTTCCATCATTTTTAGCAATCAACCTACGGGATCCCTCACCGCTCAAAGGATCAATCAAATTAGTACTTGATCTTTTGTGGTGGATTTGGTAGTTGCATCCATACAAAGCAAAACCTGTTGGGGGAGACTTCTACTTCCACACCATAGACAGGACGGTGATTAATTGAATGAGTATGAGTACACTCAATTTCCCTTTCCTTATAAGTTACAGACTCCAAGTGGACAAAAAAATAATAATCAAAACCCACCACTTTTTGAAATGGTACATGAAGTTGCACCAGATCTGTAGTGTCAAGTATTTCATTAAATTTTTTCATTTCCTCAAGTTGCTCAGCATTGAGGTGAAGTACAACTATTTTTGGAATTCTGTAGTAGGAAACTATTTTTTTTTGGTTTCATTTATAATAATACCATTCCAAATGGAATAAGTCTGAGGGTACTCAGAATCCTCAGTTGTATAAACTCGTTCAAGTGGCATATTTAAGTTTTATTCTGTTGCGAATTTTTAGAGTATGTTGCCTTTTCGCTTGCTTATAAATATATAAATATTGGAAGGCAGAACATAATGGTCTTATATTAAATTGCATAACAAAATACTAAAAACATGTTAATGTTGACATCGTGTTTTCTCTGTCTGTACTCCAATTTCTGTCATAATCTCAAAAACTAAGAGCTTTTAGATCACTTTTGGCAACTGAACCAAAGTACAAGAACCCTAGAAAAAGCATTTGATCGCATTAACCATGACTACACCCATCATCTTTTAATTACCATAGGAATGAGTCTCATCATGCGTCGTCTCATTATGGCAACGATCAATCAGCTTCACGCAAGTGTGGTTATCAATAAATGCACTAAAATCCGGGGTTAGAAATTACATACTTGGCTGTATGTATTGGAAGAACAAAATTGAATTGCAAAACAAGATAATATTACTATTAAAATATAAACTAATTACTAAAAACCATTAAAGTATACTCCTCTGCTTTGATTCTATCATTCACTCTCTCTTTATATTTGGTCTGGTATAAAAGATATTGAAGGTTCAATCATCATTCCATTTTCAGCAGTCAACATATCGAGAGCTTTTCTACACAGATTTATTTCCTACTAAAAACCTAAAACGAAATACGTATATATTGCAGAGTTGCTTATGTACTTGTCGTTTCACTTTCCTTCTGAGCTTCACTGCTCAAAGTATCAAACCCAATAGGAATAGGATATGCTATAATGCCCTTGAAATTATCATGGTATTTTTCTTCCATCCATACAAAACTGAAGACTTTGGGAAAGACTTCCACTTCAACACCGTAGACAGCATGGTGTGAAGATTTATCACTGTGGGTACAGTCACAGCGTCTTTCCCATAACACTACTTCTCCGCACTTGATCGTGTAATATTTTTCAAATTCAACAGCTTGTTGAATTGGAACATTAACTTCTAACGTACGGCCAAATTCAAGTTCATGATTTCTCTCGACCATTCGTTTAAATTGTGAAGGATTAAGGCGAAGAACAAATCGTTTTGGAGATTTGTTGTACGAAATTATCTTCTTTTCGCTCTGATTGATGATGATTCCATCCCAAATGGAGTAAAGTTTCTCTTGATCAATATAAACTCTTTCAAGAGCTGGTTCAATTTCAGTCATTATTTGAGGATCTATCGTTTCAAATGAAAATAACGTTTTCGTAACTAAATCAAAATAATAATGTTACACTTTGATTTGGGGGAAGGGATATGCTTATATACCGTTTAGTTTTGGTCTGATTGATATGCTAACCGCTGAAAAAAATGCTATGCTGTCCGAACACCGAAGAAGGTATTGTGTTAATAATCACACAGGATCGAAGTTGCCCCTTTCGCACATACTTCGCCTAAATCCGAATCACAAAGTTATATTACCTGCATAATCACAATGACTAAATCTGAGAGAAGGTAGAGGAGACCTAAATGTGTTAATTCAAGATCTAATACGGAAATTCTAGATCAAGATCTAAGACAATCGCTAACGCAATCTAATTCAATTATTAAATCCCTCACTCGGGAAGGTGTCTAAATCGAGTAAGTGGGGTTATGAAGAGTTATTGATGTTAAGCTAGACATATCGTTTTCCTTAATACCACAAGAAAAAAAAAATACAAGAATAGAAATATGGTCAGGAATCCTCTAGATTGAGCTGGGTAGATATATAGATTATCTCTTTACATCTTTTTATAACATCTTCAATCTTAATACTTCACCTTCATAATATAATATACGCTACTATCTGTTCAAAAATATAACAAAAGGCTTCTGTTGCTCCACAATGTAACTATTTTTTTTTTTGCCTCTACATTAATAACACTAACAAATAAGATACATACACTCTAGCAGTTTTTTTTTGGCTTTCAATATGTATTAGCTTATTATGTACCTAAACATCTAACTAACTTTACTCCTACATATAACCCACTGTAATTTCCTTAATTTGTCAGGTTGGACCTAGGGGGAGGCAATAAGCCATGTTTATTGTAATTTATGTATCAAATTTTATTGTGTTCTTTTGCTTGATTTATGTTTTGTTGGATATGCAAGAGATTTTGTGGTCTGAAAACTCTAAATCGAATATCAATCTCCAAATGATGAATTGTTATGATTGTCACTAAATGATTATTACTGTCAATTTTGTTTGTTATACAATTTTGTTTCATGCATATCGTTATAAATCTGCATGACCTTTACTAGAACTTCTAATGTTTTGAGATAACCGAATCATTTCTTGCGATTGCAAAACAAACTTTCATTCAGGTTCCCGACTGCAAAAGATGAATTCCCTTACAGTGAATGACATTAAATACATTGCAGTTTTCCTAGCAAATTACCTACCACTGCTTCCCGAACATGCGCTTGAGATAATATTCAACAATGTTACCCAGAAACATCTAACTAAATTCTTTATGAATTTTCCTGATAAGTATATCAGCCTGACAGCTCGCAAACACTTTTCAACTAAAGTTCATTTTCTAATTGGTCCGCTCAAGAATTTGCCTAATACAGTTTTAGGGCAATTCCAGCTTACTCAATGTACTTTTGCGAAACAGATAACTTTAGGTATCTTGGATCAATTTCCTAATATTACAACTAGACGATTGGTTATTTATAGCGGAAGAGATTCTAGTATTAAAGAGGTCATAGATATATTAGGTAGATATCGCGATAAGATTAGCCAATTTGGTAGCCTAGAAATCTTGCAAGATTGCGGTCGCATTACGCTTGGGCAATTCAACTTTTTGTTGTCGTTCAATAATTTGACAAAGTTAGTATTGCGAGGGGTTAACTTGTCTTCGATAGAATATGGGGGATTAGTTAGCAACCCAAGGCTTGGTAATCATCCGAGTCTACAGGAGATTGGATTTCAAATCGACGGTTGCATCAAATGGCCCAACGTTCAGTTTCCCAAGAAGTTAAGAAAACTTTCGATGTCTAGTCGGGAATCTCTTGATGTCACTCAATTGGTATTGCCTGTTAACCTCCATTCTGTTTCCTTGGATCATATTTGCCTACGTAAATTTTCTAAATTACGTAATAAGCTTCTGACAACTTTAACTGTGCTTACCATGAATTCAAATGAACTATCAACTTTAGCGATTGATGATTTGCCGGACTCCTTGGCTGAATTATCACTTTCCGGGAATCAGATTAGAACTATCAAAGGAGAGATGTGGCCACAAGGTCTCAAGGTATTAAAACTAGATCATAATGATTTAGTTGACGATACATTGAGTGAAATCAACGAGACATGTGGTTGGCCACGGTTTTTGTTACACTTAGATATTAGCTGTAATAACCTTAATCAGATCAACAATATAAGAAGGTTACCACTGAGCTTGAAAAATCTCAATATATCAACCAATCCCTGGAACTGGGAATTGAAAACTCAGTCTCTATTCCCTTGCAATTTGCTCACGTTATACATGAACCATTGTCAAATCTATAAGTTGACCCATTTGAAATTCCCAACATCACTTAGACAGTTTCAATTGAATTGTAATAAAATTAAAAATGTTTTATCATATTTCTCTTGGGATACACTTGTTGAATTGCACACACTAGAACTTGAAGAAAATTTGATTGGTAAGTTGGATGGTTGGATTCTTCCACCTAATCTCAAGTTATTATACTTATGCCGGAACCCTTTATTGAAAATCACGCTGCTGTTTTCTTTATTTGATCTGAGATATCAATATAAGCTTCATTCTTTGATACTTTTCGATTGCCAAATAATCAAGATTGAAATAGATCATTTTCCTCCGGGTTTGAAAATGTGGCTAACTCGTCCAAAGGAGGAGCTTCTTAAACTGCTGGTCAACATAGATTCGAAAAATCCGCATTTGATTATTTTTCTGAATCCACTAAAAGACAGCAATATGGCAATGAATAACATACTTTAAAGAATATATAGAATTGAACAATTGCATTTAATACTTTATAAACTACTCCTCTCTCACTACTTCCTGAAACTTTAAAACCGTCTTTTCTTGACCATATACATATCCTTCTCCTTTTTTAGAGACTAGAAATTGCATGATTGATTGTTATTCCAAGTAGAACCTCAAGCTCAAGAAGACATGCAACAAATGCCATGGTAGTGAGGTGCCCCATACCAGCAACGATCCCAAGAAYATGCCCGGATCAACATCATACTTTCAACCTGAGTCTAAACCTTGATCAATACAGTCATTATGAAATAATTTCTTTATTTTAATTTGATAGTAAAATTTTGCCCTAGTGTATTGATTTTACTAGGTAATTGTCAAACACGAAAATCTTTTTTTGGCAGCCTTAAAAACCTGGGTGGCAAATCAATGATTACAAATGTGGCTGTATGTGTCTCGGAAGAACAAAATTAAATTAGAAAAGACCATATTACTATTAAGCTATAAACTTATTAAGAAAGAACTTCCATTAGCCTATGCCTTTATTATCTTTTCAATATTTCACCACTTCTTGGATTGGTAATGAAATTCCACCGGACTAGTAGCTTCAAGTGCGTAATTCAAGTTTTCCACTTCTTCAAATTGCCGATCATTGACAAATCACTGTCCCTTATCACTAAACCCCTGTGTTTCAAATCACACATGGCTGTATGTATCGGAAGAGCAAAATTAAATTACAAAACAAGCTCATATTACCATTAAAATATAAACCAATTAGCAAAAACCATTAAATCGTCTCACATTAGCCTGTGCTTTGATTCATCATTCACACTCTCTTTCTATTTGGATATAAATGATATTGAAGGTTCAATTATCTGGCAACCTCAAACAATTGGTGGTTTCCAAAATTTCATTACATGTTCAGCCCTATCTAGAGCTTCAAAGAATCAACCAGAATAGGACTTGGTGTATTGTGGCCGAATTGATTCTGCTTTCAGTCTCGAATATCTACAAAGGAAAAGTTTTTGGGAAAGACTTCTACTTGGTAGATCTTGAGATCAAAAGATGAATTCCCTTACAGTGAATGACATTAAATACATTGAAGTTTTCCTAGCAAATTACCTACCACTGCTTCCCGAACATGCGCTTGAGATTATTCAACAATGTTACCCAGCAACATCTAACTAAATTCTTTCTGAATTTACCTGACAATTATATCAGCCTGACAGCTCGCAAACACTTTTCAACTAAAGTTCATTTTATAAGTGGTCCGCTCTGGAATTTGCCTAAGACAGTTTTTGGGTGATTTATTTACATAATTGGCACTAGCATACACAGAAACGGGAGTACGGTTGCTGTTATTGTGTCTAATGTTACTTGGATCAGATGATTGTAACATTATTAATAATAAAAGTACCGCTACATCTCGAAACTTGCCATGCATAATGTGAACAGAAAATCTACAATTCTCCTTGGTACCTGTTCGCTGTAGGAAAAGAAGAACGTTTAACATCACTTTTCTTTTAAGAAAATTGAAAGGCGATTTAGTTTTACCCTTAGAACGATCTTCCTATTAAAAAATTTTCAGACCAAATCGCCAAAATTGTTGATACCACTGTCATCTAATTATTCACTCCTCGAATATTCCCGAGCTTTTCCGTCGGTTCATTCCATGGATATGTTTCTTCGAAATTGATTTGGTGGCGTTATGCTGTCAAAGATTTTCACATCAGTAGGATAAACCCGCAACACTCAAAGTAGTTGTGAATATCTTGGTGTATTTACACACAAAAGGTGTGAACTTCAATAACTTTTAACAATAAAAGTCCTTTTGGTCCGAGTCTTGTAACTTTCCAAGCAAACACCTGTTTTTTTCTATTATTCTTCGGTGGGATGGCTATTCGACAGAAGCATTGGCTCAGGTGCCCTACGTTCTGTATTTTTCCTTTTCTAGTACTTTGGGCAAAAATTCTGAACCCGTTCCTTTTTCTCTGGTTTTGCGTATCAATAATAGTATTCCCTAAAATGACTCTCTCACTATAAATTGTATGATAGTAGAGCAGTTAATAATATTAAACTTACCGAGAATCTTTGCGGATTTTTTGATTTACCTTCCCTTGTGCACTGAAAATCAGGGTTGCAAATTTATGATTACAAATGTGGATGTATTACTCCTTTCAGCAATCATACCTGAGAAGATTCTCGGGAAGATTTTTTTTGGACTATAAATTAGATTGCAAAAATTGATGGGGTATAACCATGGGATATATAAACACCTAGTAAATCATTTTCCAAAGATAAATGTAGAATTTATAATTCATCAAATGTCAGAAAGAAACCCATTTAGTGTAGTGGATGAAGTACATGGTCCTTCAATTGAATCAAGTACAAATGTGAATCATACTACCAAGACCAAGACTCAATTTGAAACAGTGTCAATAGTGGAAGATATTGGTCCTTTAACATTCACGAACCCTCGTAAGAACATTTTCCGACTTATAACTGCATTAATTTGGGCTTTTGGTAGTGGGCTTTCAGATGGATCCGTCGGGGTATTATTAAATTATATTGAAGCTCAATACAACATTTCCTATTCCATTGCATCCTTAGTTTGGGTTAGTAATGCTTCTGGTTGTATATTAGTTGCCATACTTTCTGATCAAATTCAAAGGAAATTAGGTAGAAAATCAATCTTTTATGGTTGTATCTCATGTATAATCACTTTTATATTAATCCTGACTGGTCTGTATTATCCAATAATTGTTATTGGATTTTTCTTCTATGGAAGTGGTGCTGGGATATGTGTTGCTCAATATAATGTATTTATAGCAAGATTGCAAAAATCCTCAATTGCCCTTGGGTATTTCCATGGTTGTTATGGTTTAGGTGCTAGTGTATCTCCATTGATAGCCACTGCATTTGTAGAATCTGGATTGAAATGGAATTTTTATTATTTGGTGGTATTGGCGATGTTTCTTATAAGTACTGTTAACACATATTTTGCATTTGTTCGCGGACAAGAAGATTTGCAGCCATGGGATGACAGACAACAACAGAGTCGCATCACACCTGACATCAACAATAACAAAGCTGGTTTAATGAAACAAGCATTAAAGAACAAATCAACTTGGTTTTCAGCATTATTTGTGTTCTTTTATCAAGGTGCAGAAGTATCGTTTGGTGGTTGGATTACAACATATTTAAGAGATTACAGAAATCATAATTATGCAGCAATAGGATATGTTGCTTCAGGATATTGGTTTGGATTAACATTTGGAAGATTAGTATTGACCAGATTAATTCATAAATTGGCTGGTGCAAGAAGAGGGAATTCAATTTTAATAATATTATCAATAATTTTTGCATTATTAACTTGGGTTATATCAAGTTTACCTTTGGAAATAGTAACAATCACATTGACCGGTATAATGATTGGTCCAGTTTATCCATTAATGATTACATATATAGTACTGGAGGATTTAATTCCAAGAAAAATAGCCATTATTTCCCTTACGGTAACTATTGCATTTGGAAGTTCAGGTGGTGCCTTAGTTCCATTTTTAATTGGAGTTATTTCTCAATTTGTTGGTGCTTTTGTTATGTTGCCTATGTTTATTGTGATCTTTTCAATTACTTTATGTGTTTGGTTATTGCTTCCTAATGCTAGATATATTAAGGGAACTGGTAAATTTGATATATTTAAGAGAATTTGGTAGATTTAATAGATAACTCGTAGATATATGTGCACATATGATTCTCAGCTAAGATTCATTAGCTTGTTTCCGCACTCTATATCGTTCCTTGGAAACAATAATTGCACGTTATGGTGTAAGATCTGTGATCAATAACTACAAAATATTTTCTCTACCTAAGAATTAATATATTAAAATATTACATCTATAACAGTCGTCCTCTCCCAATCACAATAATTGTTCTTCCAAATCTTCCAAATCGTCTTCATCTTCGATTTTAATTAACCTAAACAAGCTGTTAGTAAAATCAAACACAAAATCAGTTACAAAAAAAATATACATACTTTGATACCCCAGCTTTATCTCTAAATTGTTCCAATGCGCCGGCATATAACATCCTACTTTCTTGTCCACTAGTAGGAGGAATCCAATAAAGTAAAACCAAGGGGGTTTTCAATCTTCCATCACTTAATTTGAATGGATATGATAATACAACATATCTTGGAGTATTATCAGGCAATTCTTCAAGTAAATCAGGCACTGAATCAATTATTTCTAAATCCGCATCTCGTTTTACTTCGTATGATTGTTTGTCAATAATATCTAAAGTCCAAAAGTTAGTAAAAAACCACTAAAACATAACGTAAAGAGAGAGAATTTGGTGGGGTTGGTTTGACTACTTACATATTGCGGCTTGCATTTTATCCACACGTGCACTGGCAAATCGAAATTTACGAAGCTCACTTAGAGTTTCTGAGGAGAATGAATATAATGCAGTAGACTGGTTGCTCTGGTTAGTTTCATTATGCGAATTGGATGTTTAAAGAATGCATCACATACCATAATTTAATTTACCAATGGTTATTTCAATGTGTCAATGGGGTTTTTTTCCAAGATTGATACTCGGATAAATTAACCACCACCAGAAAGGGCGAAAAAAATCAAAAAGGTCGTGTGGCTAAATCAAGCTTTCCCGATTAGGAAGTAATCAAAATACAACGTCAGTTTGCAAACAACTTTTCCACCATCAGCATTACATTTGAAATTGGGCGGGTTAACTTTATGCATCTTTCTTTATCAACCGTTAACTCACAGCATTCAAAGCAAATAGAAATGGGCAAAAGTAGAATTGATGTTCCACTCATAGAGTTTCTTAAAAGTATGTCAGAACAACAACAAAACAAATAACCAGTTACAATATAGATACTAACCTTCTTTTTAGATCGAATCTACCTTGGCGCATTTGATTATGCTCCAAGTGATACCAGAGAGTTGGTATATTTCACAATAGAAGATTCACTTCCGTATAATTCCTTCCATCTTGATTTTGGACCATTAAATATTGCTATTCTTTATCGATTTGCCGTAATTTTACATAATATTCTTAATGAAGAAACCAATCAAGGCAAAGCTGTGGTGTTTTATAGTTCCACATGTCCTAAACAAAGGGCAAACGCTGCATGTTTACTTTGTTGTTATATGGTTCTTATTCAATCCTGGTCTCCTCATCAAGTTTTACAACCAATCGCTCAATGTGATCCTCCATTGCAAGGGTTTAGAGATGCAGGATATTCCCATGCAGATTATGAAATTACAATTCAAGATATTGTCTATGCAATGTGGAGAGCTAAGGAAAGAGGTATGATTGATTTAACTAGTTTTAACTTGGAAGAATATGAACAATATGAACGAGTTGATCAAGGTGATTTCAATGTAATTTCTAAAGATTTTATTGCATTTGCTCTGCCTCAACAAAAGAATCAAAAGATCAATGAACCATTTAAAAAAGTGTTAGGTTATTTTATGGAAAATAATGTTCAATTGGTTGTAAGATTAAATTCTCATTTATATGATTCTAAAGAATTTACTAAACGTAATATTAGACATGTTGATATGATTTTTGATGATGGGACATGTCCAACTTTAGATTATGTACAAAAATTTATTGGGGCAGCAGAAACAATTATACATCAAGGAGGTAAAATTGCCGTTCATTGTAAAGCTGGATTAGGACGTACTGGATGTCTTATTGGTGCTCATTTAATATATACCCATGGATTTACAGCTAATGAATGTATTGCATATATGAGGATGATAAGACCAGGGATGGTTGTTGGACCTCAACAACATTGGCTTTATTTACATCAAAATGATTTCCGAGATTGGCGACATACCATGGTATTAGATAATCGTGGATGTGATTTTATTGATGGATTATATCTGTTGATTGGATATGAAGAATTTAAGACAAGAATGAAGATTGAAAAGAGGAAATTAAGAGAACAAGCCTCGAGTTTTAGTCAAATTGATTCTTCATTTCAAACTCCAATTCGTAGAAGAAAAATTAGTGGTGCATTAACTTCAAAAATTCAAATTGCTGTACCAAATGATTCTCCAGGACAACCTAGAAAGTATAATATGGAAAATAATAGTCCTAATCAACAACATGAGACTGAACTTATTAACAATTCAGACGAAGTAGAAGAAGATGACGAAGATGATGAAAATGTAGTTATGATGCAAGATATTCAAAGTACACCAAAGGATAGTGATGTAACTACAAGTACACCAAATCAATGGAAAATATTAAGATCAATATCAACAAATTCAAGAAGGACAAATAATAATAATAATCAACCATTACAAGTAACTAAAACAACTACTACTACTACCACCAGAACAATAAGTCATACTTTATCTAGTTCACCTAATGGATCGCCTAGTATCAGGATGCCCAAGGCCAGATCCACTAAATCTAGAGTGTATCTGGCAAATGGGTTACAACAACAATCACAACAAGTACGTGTTCAATCAGGTGGAATTAGAAAAGTAAGTGGGAAAAAATATTAAGTGTAATAATATATATATCTAGATCTTTATACTCTCTATTCTTCTTCTTCGTAAGCAGCTTCTACTATTTCAAATGGTTCGTCATTTACACTAAATGCCAAAATATTGTAATCTTTAAATTTAATCTTGGAAAGTGAGGAATCATCAAGTTCAAGCCATTGATTATCATAAGGAGCGGATAAGTCTCGAGGAACTGCAATTCTCAATTGTTCAATTTTAACTAATACTTGTTCTTGTTCGTCGTCTTCCTCTATGAATTCTGATTTTGGTACAGGGATATTTTCTTCATCTTCATCATCAACTTCTTGTTGTTGCTCTCTAACTGGTTCATCAGGTTGAATTCCGCCTGAATTATTTATAGCATCTGCCAATTCTTGTTTGAATTGTTCAAGTGAAGTTATAGTTAGAAACGGGATTGTATATGTTATTTGACTTGATTTAAATTTTAAAATTGTTATTGAATTTGTAGTTTTCTTTGGTGGCTAAATTTTTCATTTTGTTAGTATAAGGGGAATGTGTGTAAAGACAAAAAGTTGTTGATGTATTTTACTTACCATTTTTACGTGTAGGGTATGTCGTGTTGTTGTTGCTAAATGGCGTTGGAATTTGATTTGGTTGTAAAAAAAAAAGTTCAGCTCTTAACTCCATCTCAGGAAGTTAACAAGTGGTGAGAGTAAATGCAAAGCATAACTAACAAAATCACTCATAAAGAGTCGATATGCCAACTATATCGATCACTCCTTCGAAAAGCCACGAAAATCAGATCCATCCCTCCATCACCAACTCTACTTAAACAAAAGGACCCTCAAGCATATATTAATCAAATATCAAATGAACTTCGAGTCGGGATAATTGAACAATTTAGAATAAATCCAAAAAGATCACACATCCTTGCCAATCATTTAGTCTCAGGAATCACTTTGAATGATCAATTAGACCAGTTATTGACCAATAATGAATTTTGGGATGAATTTTTAAATATTATTGAGCACCGAAGAAATGATATATTTAATGCTCAGATGAGACGTGGGTCTTATTTATCACGAAAAGATGAAGTTGCCGATAAAGAAGCTCATTTAGTACGAGGTCGTGATAAACGAAGAATATCTCAAAGAATTAGGGCTAGAATAAATAGGGCCAACAGAGCTGATACTAGTGTTAAGTTTGATAGTCAAAAAGATCGAAATAATTTTCTTAAAAAAGAATTGATTACCAGTCAAGAATATAGTCGAGATACTTTAAGGCGATATCTTAGTCATTTACAAGAAAAACAAATAATCCCAATCCCAAGTTTACTTCCATATACAAGAGAATCATTGGATACTGATAAACAAAGTTATCTTCATATAATCGATGGAGTTTCAAGAAGGGCAATATCTGAAGCATATGATAAACAATATTTACAATCAATAATTATCCCCAGTATGGAATATGATATTAATCATGTTCATAATTTTAATAAAATTGAAACTAATTTAAATGAAAAAGGTCCCTATATAGTCAAAGGTAGTCTTTGTCACGCTGGTACTATAAGTGTTCCACTTCTTAAGAGTCCATTTAAGAGAAAAGTAGGAAGAAAAAAAGTAGCTGAATATGTTAAAAAACTGGTTTTATTGCATAGAACTGAAAAAGTCTGGGAATCAAAAGACAAGAACGATATTTCTGGAGAAATTTCTCTAGGTGATGGAAGTTATTTTATACCTGGATTACTAGGATTCCGGAAGAATGCCGTGATGTATCCTCGAAGCTATTATGAAAATTTGGCATATGGCGAAGCTACATTTGAGTTGTTTATGAAGATGCATGAATTGGAGGCTAGAAATGATGAGCAACCTATTAATCTTGATGAGTTTTCCGATTGGTTTGAATTTTTAGATATTACTTCAGAATGGGCTGCCCAAGGGTATCAAGATCTTAGAAAGGAAATTGAGTATACTACAAGGAATGGATTTGAACTGACTCGTGGTGTACTACAAAAGAAAATGAATAAATTATATCGATTCAGTGTTGCTAGGTTTTCCAAGTTGAATGATAATTTAACTAGATATTCAGTACATAAACATAGTGAAATTGTATCACCACCTGTTACAACCACATTCAAGCACAGATTAAACAAGAGAAAAGAGGAGTTATTATTGCCAACTCAAGAAAGAATTGGTAGAGGTAAAACCTTGGGTGATTTCCTTGAAGAACATAAATTACGCCATTATCATTATGGATATAAATTCTTGGATAGATTTAAATTTTAACTACTTCTTGTATATAGATATAATCGTCACCTTGTCATTAAAATGGTACAGTATATACATTACATGCAAAGAAAACTACACAACATAACCACCAAAACTTGTGCTATTTGTAACATATCCTTCAGAAGCCGGTGTTTCTGTCTTTTCTTCCTCTTCTTCTGGCTCCTCCGGTACAACATCACCAATTAAATTCGATTCCTTTTCGACAATTTCGAAATCTTGAATCATTTGAACTAATTGATTAGTTGAATCATCTTGATCGTGTCTTGTAGTGTCATCTACCGATAATCCACTCATCATAGCAACAACTTCAGATAAACTCTTACCCTGTTGTTTTAATTCTTTGTGTTTAGCAATAACTTCTTCTAAACAAGTGATGGAATTTTCATACCACCATCCCACAGTATTTGAAAATGGAGGTATAATCATAATATCCTTTCTTGTGAATATAGCTTCATTATTTAATTGATTTCTATAAAAGATTGATGCTTGATAATGTTCTTTACAACAATATTGTGAAAGATAAGTGTTTGGTAAAATCATAGTAGGTTTCCTATTATATATTTGATATTGATAACTAGTATCAACAGTATCATATGTGAAACCTATGCCATTACCATTGTTAATACTATTACCACCACTACTTCTTCTTCTAACCATTTGTTTCGGGGATTGGTCACATGTTATATATCCACATTGATGTTCTATATTACGTTCTTCGATTATTTCATCATAAGATTGTTGAGTTATAAATCTAGATATGAATTTTAATAATCGAAAATCAACATAATAATCCACTAATAATTCCGTGATTAACAATTGAAGTTTAGATGCTTCGATTAGATTAAGTGTTTCTTTGTTAGCATATGGTTCAAGATAATGAATGAACTGCTCGAGACTAAGTAATTCCATGGTGTAAAGAGCAAATAAATCTTGTGGCAAATTGGTAGTAGTGGCGTGGTTGTTATCCAGATGAAGTGTCGATACCAATTGGTTGCTAGATTTTCTACTTTTCCTCTTTTCCGTTGTAGTTGGTGTCGTCCAATGTACGATATCACGCTTTGATAAAAATAAATGTCTCTTTTTCCGTAAAAAAGGTGGGAAACTTTTTAAATTTGGTCTCGTTTGGTAGATTTTACAACCCTTTGATTGTTTGATCTCTATATCCTTTTTAAGGTCACAGCACAAAAAATTGCTTGGTATTTCTTGACACCTTTTTATGACATTACAATCTATAAATAAGTGATGGGTAAGAAGAAGATACAAAACACACCACTGCCACCAATAATATCGCCACCGCAATCACCCAGTGTCAGTCCCACTCCAACATCAAAAGATATATCCAATGATATAAAACCTTCAAGATCCAGAAACAATTCCTTGTTGGATTTCCTTAGTTCGATAACGACAGATACTACTAGAAAGAGAATTCCAATTACGACAAGAGGTAAGAAACGACTATTTTCGTTATATCGATTGCTATTGTTAGAATTGAATCTCAGTAATAATCAGAAGCAAGATGATGTACATACCCATCAGGAAGATCACATGATATCGAATAATTCATTTGATGAATTAGTTAATATGTGTAAGATCCCATTCCATTTGGAAAAGTATATGATGTTTGGATTGTTGGTTTGTATAAATACATTTTTAACTTTATTCACATTGGCTCCTTTAAAGATTGGTATAATTTCCATTCAAACATTGTTTAAAGGCAAGAACAAACATTCATTTCAATTGGTTAAACGAGATTTAATTACATTCAGTCTAATAGCAATATCAATCTATATCTTATCTACTTTAAATTTAGACATTTCCAGAATGTATCATGATATTAGAGGTCAAACAGATATAAAGTTATATGTTATGTTTGGAGTATTGGAAGTTGCTGAAAAATTGTGTTCTTCATTAGGACAAGATATCTTTAATATATTATGTGAAGATCAAAATCAATTTAGATTTGTTATATTTTATATCTTGGGAATGTTTTATTTATCTTTCCATGCATATATTCTAATTTATCAAACAGTATCACTTAATGTTGCCGTTAATTCATATTCCAATGCATTAATGACACTTTTACTTTCAAATCAATTTTCCGAATTAAAAGGGTCAGTATTTAAGAAATTTGAGCGAGAGGGGTTATTTCAAATCACTATGGCTGATCTTAGTGAACGTTTCCAACTTTCACTTATGTTGAGTATTATTGGATTACGAAATTTACTGCAATTGAGTAATAATGGAAGTTTAATACCTCATAGTTTTTATAAAAATTGGAATATTTGGTTAGGGGCAATTTTCGGTCCTGGTTTCATTGTGATTGGAAGTGAAATATTTGTAGATTGGTTAAAACATTGTTATATTTCAAAATTCAATCGATTTAGACCAAGAATTTATCGGAATTTCCTTTATGTTTCAAGTTTAGATTTTATTCAAATGTTTCATCATACAAATAATCAACGTGAATTTACCGATTATTTGAGTTTAACTAGAAGAATTGGATTACCTTTATTACCTACAATTGTCTGTTTTTTAAAAATGACCTTACCTGATTTTAAAACAATTTTCATTACCCCAGGGTCAATTTTAACTAGTGGATGTGTTATATTAGTAACATATTTAACATTATTATTAATTAGGGTTATTATTGGTCTTGTGGTTTTTAAAATTGCAAATTCAATAGTGATAAATCATAAACAACATCAAACTGAACTTAAACGGAAAGTAGTCATACCCACCCCAATTAAAAACACTTCAACAATATTAGAAACTCCACCACCTAAAGATGAAATATATTCTCAAGTAGCTATAAATTCTACATTTTTAAGAGGTTCTCCAAATACTGAATCTTCAAGTATAAACCCCAAAACAAGAATTCATTTATATGATCATAATGAAAAAATTCCACCTACTCCTGAAGAAAAACGAAATAAAAATTTAATAAAAGGTCCATTTAATACATCGAATTTACAAAGTGATGATGAAGAAGGATTATCACCAGTTATGCGATATAAAATGTCAAGTAAAAGAATATGGTAAGAACAACACTCCCAGATAGAGCTGGTTATATTAACAAAACACATCATATATTTACAAGATAGTTAGATTTATATACAGAAAGGAAACCTTTTAAGACGTTTGTAGATTGGGTTTAGACCCTTGGTTTTAATTGTAATTTCATGTAATCATTGACATACTTTATCAATTCTGGTCTTGGTTTTTTCAATCTGGCCGAAAATGCAAGTGAAGCAGTTAATAATGCCAATGCACCAGCTTGATGAGCAGCAGCAAGTGGGATAGGTACTAAATAAATCAAGGTAGTTATACCAAGAGCAACTTGAAGCATAGCGAATCCCATAGTTGTATGCATAACCTTTTTAGCTTGTTTTGGAATCGAGGCTTTGTTCTTATTAACATACATATGACCAGCTAAAATTGCAAAGAAAGTTGTTGTGGCGAAAATTCGATGAACTAATTGAACTGTGGTTGGGTTTTCAAGTAAATTTCTCCACCATAAATCTGATTGATCGGGTTTTCTCGAGTATATAGGTGACATTAATTCATTTGTATTGGGGATCCAATCATCTCCCATGTGAGGGAATGTGTTATAGATTAAACCAGCGTCAAGTCCAGCAACCATACCTCCTGACATGGCAGTAATAAAAGTCAATGCTAATAACGATGCACCAATTATTTTAGTCTTTTTAACTACAGGGTTATTCAATTGTTCCAAGATTGTTTTCAATGCTTCTGGGGTTGATTTAGCTTGTTTAATATATTTATTTTCATTTAAAATTTCAAATGCAGTCCACAAAACTCCAAGATACATGATAAAGGCTGCTCCTAAATGAGTAGTCAATCTATATTGAGATACAGTAGGTTTTGAATTCCGTTCAGCCAAATTTTCTTCATCTAATCCAGATTTAACCATCCACCAACCAATAGCCCCTTGTAATCCCAATAATCCAGTAAGTAAAACCACCCGTCTAGTGATATGTCTGGTGAATCTACCTGATTTCCAGAAATACATTGCCGGGAATATAAAGAATAATCCAATAAATCTTCCTAATTGTCGATGTCCCCATTCCATACTATAAATGAATTTAAATTGTTCTAAACTGATATGAGAATTCAATTGTTTAAATTCAGGACTTTCCTTATACTTGGCAAATTCTTCAAGCCATTCAGCTTGATTCATAGGTGGTAATGCCCCAGTTACTGGTTTCCATTCCGTGATTGAAAGTCCTGATTCCGTAAGTCTAGTGAGTCCTCCAATTACAACAATCAGAAAAACAAGTCCTGAAGTACCGATTAACCACCAACCTACTACTTTAGGAGATGTGGGACGGGAATTATTCGTGGTAGATTTTGGAATAGTTATGTTGATTTTAGGAATATCGGATACGTTTGAATCGACGGGAGTGGCAGTAGTTGTTGAGTATGATCTGAATGAACGTTTAGTTAAACCAGGAATCAAACGAGATAATCTAATACTGGAAATTAATTTACTGGGTTTAGATTGGATATGAGTTTGGGATAAAGTTAATCGACATCCTTTACTCTGAGCCAATGTATTCAATACATGGGAATTCTTGGTAAAGAAGAACCGAGACCTTGACAACATTGTAAACCTGATCTAAACAAAAGGAAAGTACCGTTGTATCCCTAAGGGTTTCTGACAAAATTTTCAAACACAATTGGCTGGGATGTTTCCGCAGGTGGGGCGGAAAAAATCGTTTGATTTATTCTGCATATAACAACAGGTTGCATTTGTGGTTTAAAGCTGCCACTTTTTTTTTTAGCAGCAATTTTGTTTGTGCAAATGTTTAATCCTAGTTATATATGCTGAATCAATAATGCAGGAGCCAACACTTGAACAAATCAACAACCCAAAACCGAGGCACAACTATCATTCAAAATTGCATGAAGAACCATACTACATTCTTGAAAATCATCTGGATTCATATCTTAAATTAGGTGATAAGGATATTGCCAATAAATTGAAACAAGTTGTAACCATTCAAGATAATTCCATAGTTTTAACTAATGGGTTTTATATATTCATTACTTTAATTCTTGTGATTATTATAATTGGGGGTTTAACATTTGGAATTAGAGAATATTATTTATCATTCAAGAATAAAGTTACTTCTTCAACCAGTGAAGTTATTAAATTATGTAATTGGAATGAATCTAATCCCACGGGCCCAAATAGTGAATCTACTCAAGTTACTGAATCCAAGATTGGACAACTGGCTTCTTCTAAAATAGAATCAGGAATGACTCAATTTGAAGATAATAAAACCAATAATGAGAATTCTCAATATGAATTCAATAAATTTGAACCAACAACTACTTCATTACAAAGTGATTGTAGATTCAATGTTATTATAACCAACAAGGATTTCACCAGTGGATTCAGTGATAAATCAATAACTAAATTAGTACACAAGAATATTCCATCCACCTCACCAGTGAAGATAGTTTATTCATTGAAACAATTAGAAAGTCTTAACATCAATACTACTTTATTGTCAAGGAATAAACATAAACAGAAAATCCCCATGACTAAATTGTTATCATGCAATATAACTATTCCCAGATTGAATTTTAATAAAGCATGGCAAGCAACAAGTGCAATTATTCAAGCCAAGACTATGATATTAGAGCATGAATGTGATCAAGTTGAAAAATCATTTACATTATTAAAGTTGTTATCCATTGGAAAGACCGATGAATTATTGGATAACCCCAATCTTTACTTGAAAGCATTCAATAATTGTATTGAAGAGTTTGTTGATCTGGGGAAAGTGTTTGACATTTTCAATGATAGTAACAGTTGCTTACAACGGTTATCAATGGAGATGTTATTGAGTTATTGTTGGTGTCATTTCCGATACTTTGAATATAATCAACCAAAGAAAGAAGTAATTGAAGAACAATTTAAACAATGGGAAGTTCCAACTATGATTCAACCTAGAGGAACCATTTTCAGATTATTGTGTAATTTACAATTAGGTATGTTTTCAATTATGCATCAAACTAGTGAACATGAATTGAAATTAGGGTTGGTTATTCGAGAATTGATTAGACATAGTATATGTCCCGATTTCCATGAATTCATGGCAATATTAACTCAAGCCATTGGGATAACTAATTTCGAAAGAAATAAATGGTTCTTCTTTGAAATTTTAAAGTTTTTAATCTTGAAACATGAGAAATGTTGCTTGTTTCAACATTTACATTCAATTGAATTGAAAACATTGATACAATGTGGAATAAATCAAACACAATCAAAGATAATTTCAGAAAAATGTCAAGAAATTTTACAAGTGTTGATTCAACAAGATGAAACAGTGGGTAATTGGAGAAATAATTCACCAATAGTTGAGAAATTCTTTACTGCTCCATTACTGCAACAACCGCAGTTATTAACTAATTCTGGATCCATACCTAATTCTTGGAATTTTGGAGTAATATCTACATTAAATTCAATAGATAGTTGTGAAGTACAAACTACCGGAGATTGAAAAATCACAAGAAAACGGAAAAAAAGTCTTGTCAATATTAGGAAAGTTTGTTGGGGATAATCTCCACATTATATCTCAATCAGGAAAAAAATCTGGATACAAAAAATTGACACTCATTGTTTGGAAATTTGAATCGAAATGGTTATGAGAATGTAGATCCCTGCATCATGTGATTTTCGGTGGTTTCCTATAAGGGATAAAACTTGAAGTTGAAGTGTTGTGTTTCAATATTGGTAAAGTTTCAGCCCCTCGGGTCAGCGGGTGTATCCGGTCCCAATATTAGTTACAATGTTCAATATTAACTTTGTCATTGTTGGTGATTTTTGAAACATCTAACTAAACCGCGGGATGATGGGGAGAAAAGTAAATCTCGAGACTGATTGTATAAAACCCACATGAAATTTTTTTCTTTGGGGGTAATAGTAATGATGTAATATAATTTATATATAACTTTAAATAATTTTTCAATTCTTGCTTCGTTCCTTCTTTTCTTTCTTCAACTTTACAAAATGTCAGGATTTGAACTTGCAGTTGGTGCATTTTTAGCTACTCAACTTTTAGAATCGAAATATTTAATTAAAGATGATATTTCCCTTGGTAAGAAAGTAATCACTACGGCATTGCCTTATTTATACCGGGCTAAACGTGGTAAAGCCTCATATTGGTATTATTTTGAAAGTTCAGCATTGAAACATAAGAATCGTAGGGCAATTTGTTTCCCTCGGCCAATTAAGAACCCACCTGAACCTGAACTTGATCAAGATGGGTTCCCAATTTATGATACTCAATTTAAAATGGAAAGTTATACCTATCAAGAATTATACGATATGGTTTTAAGAATGTCATATATTTTCAAATATGAATATGGTATTACTTCCGAACATACCATTGGTTTGAATTGTATGAATAAACCACTTTTCCTTATAATGTGGCTTGCTCTTTGGAATATTGGTGCTTTACCGGCATTTTTAAATTTCAATACCAAGGATAAACCACTTATTCATTGTATTTCAATCGCTGACGTCTCTCAAGTGTTTATTGACCCAGATTGTGCCAGTTCAATCCGGGAAACTGAAGATAAGATTCATGAGGAGTTACCTAAGGTTAGATTGAATTATCTTGATGAAGAGAAATTGTTAGATAGATTAACTAGAGCCAGTTCGCTGAAACATCGTGCCAAGGATGAAACTAGAAGACCAAAGGATACTGATGCCAATGCCGCTGCCTTGATTTATACCTCGGGTACGTCGGGTTTACCTAAAGCCGGGATAATGTCATGGCGTAAGGCATTTATGGCGTCGAATTTCTTTGGTCACATTATGCAAATTGACAAGAATTCAAATGTGCTTACCGCCATGCCATTGTATCATTCCACTGCTGCTATGTTGGGTGTATGTCCTACATTAATTGTCGGTGGATGTGTCACGGTTTCTCAAAAATTCTCCGCCTCGACTTTTTGGACCCAGGCTAAATTAAGTCAAGCTACCCACATTCAGTACGTTGGTGAAGTATGTCGATATTTATTACATGCTCAATATCATCCTGATCAAATCAGCCATAAGGTCCGTATAGCCTATGGGAATGGACTTAGACGGGATATTTGGAAACAATTCAAGCAAAGATTCCATATTAGGGCCGTGGGTGAATTTTATGCCGCTACTGAATCCCCCATCGCTACTACAAATTTACAATATGGAGAATTTGGAATTGGGGCATGTCGTAAATATGGAGCATTGATAAATTTACTTTTACAAACTCAACAAGCAATTGTGAAAATGGATCCTGAAGATGAGAATGAAATTTGGAGAGATCTGAAGACGGGGTATTGTGTTACTGCGAAAGCGGATGAACCTGGTGAATTATTAATGAAGATTCTTAACCCCAAGAAAGTTGAGGAATCATTCCAGGGTTATTACGGGAATAAGAAAGCAACCAGTAGTAAATTAATCACTAATGTGTTTAGTAAAGGTGATGCTTGGTTTAGAAGTGGAGATTTATTGAAAATGGATAAAGATGGGTTATTGTATTTTGTCGATAGATTAGGTGATACATTTAGATGGAAATCGGAAAATGTTTCCGCTACTGAAGTTGAGAATGAATTAATGGGATCACAAGCTATAAAACAATCAGTGGTTGTAGGAGTACAAGTTCCTAAACATGAAGGTCGGGCCTGTTTTGCCGTGGTTGAACCCAAGGAGGAATTTGATGATTTGGAAGTATTGAATAAGATTCATCAACATGTAGTTGCTTCACTTCCAAATTATGCTCAACCTCAATTCATTAAAATTGCTAGAAATAATGAAATTGAATCTTCTCATAATCATAAAGTTTCCAAGAATCAATTTAAAAAGCAAAAATTACCTCGTGGTGAATCTGGAAATGAAGTTATTTATTGGTTAAACAAGACTAAATATGAACAATTGAGTGATGATGCTTGGGTTAGTATTTGTAATGGAAAAGCTAAATTGTAACTGGGCCAGGAACTGGACCTATGTGTTATGTATTTCCACAGTACTAGTTTAGACGTAGTTATATAACGCAATACAAATGATAAAACTATTATTGTTTTTTATGTAACATATATAAAATTAATACAAAATTACAAGTGAGATATTCATTCTTTATTAGATAAAGCAACAACACCAGGTAATTCCTTTCCTTCTAATAATTCCAAAGAAGCACCACCACCAGTAGAAACATGAGATAATTTATCAACAACACCATACTTCTTGGCAACAGTAGCGGTATCACCACCACCAATAATAACAATATTACCAGCTTCAGCTGATTTAACAGCATCATCCAATAAGGATTTAGTACCAGCAGCGAATTTTTCAAATTCAAATACACCAGGAGGACCATTCCAAACAATGGTCTTGGCCTTGGCAACGGCTTGACTAAATAATTCTCTTGATTTTGGACCAGCATCAAGACCCATCCATTTATCAGGAATACCTTCAGCTTCAGTGGCGGTACCTACAGTAGCATCTTTATCGAATTTATCAGCAGTGACGAAATCAACTGGTAAAATCAATTCAACACCGTTTTTCTTGGCTTTAGCAACCAAGTTTTCCACGTTTTTGGAACCAGCTTCATCAAATAAGGAATCACCAATGGCCATATTGTCCAAGACTTTCTTGAAAGTGAAGGCCATACCACCACCAACAATCAATAAATCAACTTTATCTAATAAATTATCAATCAATTGAATCTTGTCGGAAACTTTAGCACCTCCCAAGATAGCTAAAAATGGTCTAGCTGGGTTTTCCAAGGCCTTGGCGAAATATTCCAATTCTTTAGCCATCAAGAAACCCGAAGCTCTTTGAGGTAAATCAAAACCAACCATGGAAGAATGTGCTCTGTGGGCAGTACCAAATGCATCATTAACGTAAACATCAGCTAAACTAGTCAATTCAGCTCTGAATTTCTTGACAGCTTCAGGATCAGCTTTGGTCTTGACACCATCTTTTTTCGATGATCCTTCTTCTTCAATGTGGAATCTTAAATTTTCCAAAAGGAAAACTTGACCATTTTCACCAGCATTTACAGCAGCTTCAACTTCTGGACCAACGGAATCACTTAAGAATTTAACTGGTTTACCCAACAATTTTTCCAATTCAGCAGCAACTGGAGCCAAGGAATATTTGGCATTTGGTTCACCATTTGGTCTACCTAAATGAGAAGCCAAAATCACGGATTTGGCCTTTTTTTCCAAAACGTATTGAATTGTAGGTAAAGCAGCAACAATTCTTTGGTTGTTGGTGATGGTTTTCCCGTCTAATGGAACGTTGAAATCAACTCTAATAAAGACTCTTTTGCCAGTGACGTCCAAGTCCTTGACGGATAATTTGTTGGATAAAGACATTATGATAAATTTAATTAAACGAATTCTAAAGAAAAAGGAAGGGTGAGTTTAAATTTCAAGGGGAAATCTGAACAATATAAATAGTTTGGAAGAGGAAGCCCAAAAAAATGAAACACTGAAAAAAAAAGGATGATAAATTTCCGAGGAGGGGTGAACGGATTAAGGGGTGGGATTTGGGATATTTCGTAAAAAATTGACATGGGAAACCGTCAAGGTGGTGTTGTACGTATAACCGTCATACCACACCTGACACCTGACTAGAGAACGTTTATATATACTAAGCTTTCCAATTGAACAACGTTTTACAGACTTTAGGTCTAACTCCTTAATGACACCTGATTATTTTTCAATTACATGTTCGTGTTTCTTTTTTACACAGAAAAAACTCCGAGGGAGGTAAATCTCGCCACATGGGGTATGACTTGCATCAGTCAATTGAACAGGTAAATTTAACTCAATTGACTCAATTGCAGAATATGTTACTTCAACTATATGCTAATACCTTATAATGGAGTGATATAGCAGAAAAAGTAATTTATGTGCTGGTAATTGAGGATAGTTATATCCCGATGACCACACAATCTATAAACAGCCAATATTTTTCTTTTTCCTTCCAAGTATATTATCACTCTACACCCATCTGTTAAACCAAAATCGTGTTGGTTCTACCCTTGACAACACCTGTAAGTACTTTAATT
The DNA here is from genome assembly GCA_003676035.1 of Spathaspora sp. JA1. Classification (NCBI taxonomy): domain Eukaryota; kingdom Fungi; phylum Ascomycota; class Pichiomycetes; order Serinales; family Debaryomycetaceae; genus Spathaspora; species Spathaspora sp. JA1. The sequence goes on along the minus strand of NSGQ01000001.1, from coordinate 80,342 downwards.
ATATTCTGATACAAAGTTATGTATTATAATTCCCGGGCCATGGCTATTGCCGGAGGGTAAAATTCCGCCGGGGACCAAGGAGGTTGCAAAAATATATGTCCGGCATATAAGCCGGTGGTGAATCAGGTGACTCCTTCAAAAATATTTCCTACAATCAAGCCACACCTATTAAACTAATATCGTGTTGACATATTGTTTTAGCGTCAATTTATCTGAAAGTAAATATTATACTATACTATTCTCTAGTTATATTGTGGTTATAATACAATAATAATGCACGCATAAGTATAAGGAGTAATATTGCTAGAATGTTCTAGAACTATCGCCTGCGCTACCAGCAAAAAAAATGTCTCCATCTCAGAAAATTTCCGAGTATAACTACATCTAACTGTATTTATTTACATAGTGTATTTACAACTACTACAACTATGGACAAGCTCTTACAATGGTCGATTGCACAACAATCAGGCGATCAAGAAGCCATGGCACGTATTGGTCAACCCGATAGTAAAATGTTGGAACAATTATTTGGAGGACCTGATGAACCTACCTTAATGAAACAATCAATCACCATAGTAAATGATCCTGAAGTAGAACTTGAACAAAAGGAAATTGCGTTGGAGAATTTTGAAATGTTGATTGAAAATTTGGATAATGCTAATAATATCGGGAATTTGAAATTATGGCCTTCTTTAATTAAGTTGTTGAATGATGATGTTGAAGAAAGGTTGAGGTTTCTTGCTTGTAGTATAATTGGTACTGCGGTTCAAAATAATCCTAAATCTCAAGAGGATTTCATAAGTAGTGAAGGTGGGTTAGGTAAGTTGATTCATATTGTGGAACATGACGCGAGTAAAGAGATTCAATTAAAGGCATTATATGCGATTTCTTCAGTACTTCGTAATTTCCAACCTGGTTATGTTCAATTTGTTGAAAATCAAGGGTGGGATATTTTAAAAGGTGGTGATAATAAACGAACAATTAGAATTTTGTCTGTGGTTTCTTCAATATTATCCAATGGAATAGATGTGGAGATACATCAACATATAAAACAACAACAATTGCCCAGTTTATTAATTTCGGTTTTAAACCAAGATTCAAATGTTAACCTTATAGATAAAGCCGTGAATATTCTTGTTGAATTACATAAAAACCAATACCCATTCACAAGTCAAGAAATAGAGTCAATTAAATCTGGTATTGAACAGATCAAGACGGTCGAACACTTGAATCAAGATGATTTAACTGCTATAACTTCCCTGTTTATTTAATTATATCATTTGGATCATCACTAGTGAAGAATTTGAATAATGTTGAATCAACTGTCGGTGGAACAATATTTTTACCCATATTATCCTGTCCTAAAGTGCCCAGTAGTTGTAACTTTGTATATAATTGATTCATAGTTTTATATCGGGTATATAATTTATCAGCTTTAACTTGAGTCATTAAATTAAATTGTTGAATTGATTTTAAAAATGTAGTTTGAACATCAGTGCCTGATCTAACATACCCTAAATTTGCCAATTGTTTATTTCGTTCATATTTATCATATAGGGAATTAGCAATTGTATATGTGAATGAATTTAACCAAGTAATTGCTTCTAGTCGAGTACGTACCATAAAGATGTTTGTTTGCAATTCAACTTGAACTTTATTGATTAAATGTTGAATATGACTTGCTTCAGGGTAATTTGAATAATCAACTTCTTTCTTTTTCTTGGGTTTGGAAGGTTGTGCCTCGGGTTGAAACCTTTCCAATACTTGATTCTTGAATTGTCGTTGTTCAAAAGCACGTATTTTACTTAGTAATTGATCAAATCCTTCTACGATTATAATTACATGTGTATTTGGTCCTGTACCCAAGTTTGTCTTTGCAGTTATTACATCACTAGTTAAACTATTATCATTAAGTTTAGTAATGAATGTGTCTGCTAGATAGTACAATCCAATAACCAGTTCAACCACAGTGGTTGGGTGACACGGGATGAATATATCCTTGGTTGAATCATACTGTGAAGTTATGTTACGATGCCAAGATATAATTGGTTGACGATATGCCGGTTGTGGTTGAGTCTTGCAAGCAAAGTTGTCAAGTATGTCATTGAATGAATTGTATGTTGAAGTTTCAATATGTATTTCCATTTCTTGATATAGTTGTTCTTTAGTTTTGGTTACTTTGTTTGCGTTGACAAGGTCTTTTTGAGTATATTTAAATCCATCAATTTGAGGTAGGTCAATTACATGTTCTTCCTTTTGTTTCTTTTTCAGTCTCTTTGGTTTGACTTTTTCAGGGGAGGTTCGGGGTTCTACACTTTCCTTAGGCATAGCAGGTTGTGATAGCACCTGATGTTTCGGGGAACGCCTAGCGGGTTGGCTTGCCAGTTCTTGTTCTCTCGGTTGATTTGGGTCACTACTGGTAAACACTTGTTTACATTTCGCAAGAAATTCAAAATCTGGATCAATAAGCTTAGGTGTCCTTTCCTTAGGCTGAGATAGTAGCGGTCCTTCTTCTTCAGAGTCACTTGATAACCAATGAACTAAATCTAGCATATTCTCCTTAACTGGCTTACTCTTCAGAAACGAAAATGAAGAATCAACAATTGAATCATTTTTAGTCTGGCGCAGTCTATATGGACTTGATATGAGTATTGGTGGTGATGAAGGGATAGCAAATCTCGGCACATCAGTCGTAACTGTCTGCGATACATGAGATCTGTGTTGTGGAGTTAACGGTATGTCTGAACTTAGTCTCGGTTTAGGTATATGTGAATGTAAAAGTTCAGACGTTTCAGGTAATTCCGTCGATGAGTCGATTTCTATAACTTCATCAGACTCATCCAGCAGTGATAACGTTATTATTTCAATTTGCAGCATTACTGTATACCCTTGGTTGTTGTTAGATCAAATCTAATGTCTGAAAAAAAAAATCAGACGCGAATTACCATCCTGCATATACTGCTAGAAAATGTCTGAGTACTTGAAAAACTGACATTTTTGTTACTTCTTGACGACACCATACACAGTACAAGCACAAGGTAGATATGACCACACGAAGACTTTCATTTAGTATGCCCACTAGGGGCTCTCGCAAACTGCAAGCCATGGATGACGCCGTACTGGAATTAAAACAAATCTATGATGGAATTCGCTACGATTGGCCACAGATCTTAGACAACAAATCTCCTATAGAAACCGCCATTGCCTTGCTTGACGATCTGTCTGTTGGTTTAGCTCATAGATTACCTGAATTCGAACATCTCAAACACAAGACTGAGTCTGGATTACGTAATGTCGTTCATGAGCATCATGAAACTTTCAACAATAGTATTGGATCCTATCACATGTTGCTCACCACATTACATGAATCACAACTGGATTCTCATGAGATTAAACGATACTTGGAACTGTCAAATAAGGAAATGCACGATCGGTCAGATCAATTGTCGGAATTGAGTTCAACTTCAGGTCGATATTCTCAATTGATTGATGTTTTGGATAGCATGACTGAATTAACGCAAATTCCAGAACGGATTGATCAATTGGTTATTGATAAAAAGATTCATCAAGTATATGATGTTATTTCACATGGGTATAAAGTCGCGGAAAAGTATAATTTATGGTCATTGCCGGCTATGATTGGTATACAAAATTATCTTGAACTGCAAAGTAATAAATTGTTTGATATGATTATTGACGAATTACAAAATGAAATTTATATTAAACAGACCAGGGGTAATAGTCAATCGGTGTTTAACTCACCTGCTCCTCAATTGGCGTCACTTGTCTCATTGGTTAATCTGACTAATCTTGAACAATATGTGAATAACGCTGGGAATTTAGATATAAATGAAATTGTAAATTATTTATCCCAACCAGTGGAGAAGTTTATCAAGACACAATTACAAGAGTTACATCAAAGCAGTAGTAACACATTAGCTAGTGACGACCAATTGGTGTTTAATTTCAATTCAAGTACAAGTTCATTCAATTATATCTACATGTTATTAAGAACTGCATCAAAATTAGGCAGATTAAACCAAGTAATGGCGATCCTTGTAGATTCAAACCAACTGGAATTACACGGCTTAATCACAAGAACCACGGAAGAAATTAAACTGAAACATGCCATACAATTATCAAAATTAACTAAAGTTCATCATCAACAAAATAAATCAACCTTGCTTGACATTATGGGCAACGCCAATTTTCAAGATTCTTGTGTTAATATCCTAACTGATTTATTTGGTGCGATATTTGTTAAATGTCTTGAAGTGTTTTATCGTCATAAAGTTGTCCATGAAATTGTTGCTATGATCGAACAAGGTCAAAATATAAGTAATACTCTGATGGCTTCTCCAACTACTCCAACAAAGACTAAACGATTAGACGGAGAGATATTGACGATTTGGAATGTAATTAAAAAGGAATTACGTTCAGTTATGTTGAATTATATATATGATGAAAATCAAGTAATGCTTGACCCAGCAACTACAAACACAACCACATCGCGAACCAAAGATCAGTCGATGATTTACAAAGTAATGACCAACAAAAACAATTTATTTAAACTACAGGATGTTAGTTATGATAATACCGCTACGGAATTACTTGGGATTGTGTCGGATATATTCCCCGGGTTCACAGGCATGTCAATCACACCAACATCTAATTCCTCACCATATGTACAAACTGAATCTTTTAATGCATTAATTGATGTTATTGTGCCCAAGAATTTATTCAATATGAGGATAATCTTGGAATTCTTTTTGATATTCATTGAAGGTTCCCATCGAGTATTTGTTAATTTCGAAAATGATCAAACCAACTTACCTAATTCCAACTCTTGTTTACAATTCTTTCATGATTTCATGAGGATTTCATTCATGGGATACATTAAAGAACTTGTTGAAATATCATTTAGTGAACAAGTTGGAGGGACATATATCCGAGATGTACCCACGACATCTGGATTGAAATTAGATGTAATCCTGTTAAACCAGGATATTAAAGTACTAGATCAAACAATAACATCCGGTGCGAACTCAAACGTCGTGATTTATGAAAATGCATTCAATTTCAAGAAATTGTACCTTGAATTATGTCTCTTGTTTAATACTTCCCTAACTTATCGTCCCGACTATTCCGATATTGTTTTGAGAGTATTGGATAATTTCAGTAAGGAATATACTAATTTATATCATGAATTGTTATCATCATCCGGAGAAAACAATCAAATTAATAAATGGATGAATATACCTACACTAACGGAAATCACAGGCAAGATCTTACAAGTTAATGTAAAGAATAAACTAGAATTAATCCAAGCTGAATGTCAAATCATGTTGTTTCAAAACAATGACGTTGAAAAAGAAGATTTGCTAGACCAGGAATCATACTCTCAAGTTCTTTACTTGTTGCTTACTTCATCATGGATCTTGTCCTGGTTACCCTTGATTAAAAAGGAAAGCAGTAAACAAGAAGAGTCTGTACAAATATCCACCATTGACAAACTACGTAACAATTGGTCATTTTTAGAAAATGGTAGAATGTCAATTAATTTCACAGCAAATACATCCGATATAATCCACAACAATGTATTCTTATGCTTAAGTCCCGAGAAATTATCCCAATTCGATGAAATATTACATAATTTTGAAACTATTCGTGATGGAACATTACTTGGATTACGATATGATTTACGCTGCAAGGCAATTTATTACATTACAAACTCCTACAAACATCAAGATTGGTGGACACCTTCTAATGAACCAAGTGATGCCGATCACTACATTGGATTATTCAATCAACAAGTGTTTGCCGTGGATAATAAACTAGCCACCATGTTAAACGACATTGAACGAGAAACCATATTCATAGGGTTAAGTAAATTCCTTAATGATTTATTCATCCAAGGGTCAAACAATTTGAAAAAGGTTAATTCAAATGGAATTAAACGGATTTTGTTAAATATATCAACCGTGCAACAAATGTTACGAAGTGTAGCTAATAATCCAGAATTAATTGACTTCACAAAACTGTCAAAATACTTTGAAATGTTTACCTTGAATGAATTCACTTTGGTGAATCGGATTAAACAAGGTGGGTATACTAAAGCTGATTATAAGAATTTAGCGAGGTTGATATATAGTGAGAAATTGGCCGATGGGAACGGTACTAGTTTTAACAAGGGGAAATATTCTGATCTTTTAACCAAGATTGATGAATTTATAGAATAAATAATTTTATATATAATATATATACGGTGTTTTAACAACAATTGATAGGAGCAGTTCGTTTCAACCTAAACCTCTCCATTAATCTTTCCGATGTGAATCTACCAACACCAGACCCAATAACCACCGCGAAAAAATACGTCAAGGTAAACGTCATGGCTGCCAACATCAAAGTATATCCAAATAAATCAGGAACAATACAAAGAAATAATCGTATTATATCCCGGAAAACCCCCGAAACCACCGAGAGTGATTTAACTGGTTTACTAGTTTCATTCACCCCACCTTTCAAACTATCTTCCGAAGTATCATCTTTACCACATGTAGTTGTACTTGCAAGTAAATTGGTAGGAGCACTACCGGCACCAACACCAGCTATACCAGTTTCAAATTCATGATAATTTTCATTCTGCCATACAACTTCTTCAAGATAATTACGAACAAACTCAAGTAATCTCGTGGAGAACGCGACGACAAACAACAACAAGAAAATCCCAAATGCTTCCGCTTTGGTCGTTGCTTGTAAATTCTCAAAAATCACAGGGTAATTCTTAAACTGAGTCGTGAAGAACATATGCATCCCAGCCATTTCTGACAGATGGTTAGATCCATGATCCATCAGTCCATGATCCATGGTAGCCATAGCTGTTTCCATAACCATGTCCATGGTGGCACTAGCTGTGTTCATTACCATATGTTTATTCTGAAATGACATTATTCTATTAGTTTATTACTCTATTATTACTATACACAGTTTATGGGCTAAAGAATGAAGCAAAGCTGATGGTTTATATAGAAAAAGAATTAATTTGCTCATATGCGATATCGATATAGTCATTTTAATCAGATGGTTTTATCAGTTTATTTGTGTAATGAGCAAATTTCCAATTACTTAATTGAGCCGGATTTTTTTTGTGATGCGCAAATTGGGGGTTTCCTAATTGGGGAGGGGGATGCGGCGTATACTTGGACAATGTTAATGTTCCGTGATCGGAATCGTATATACTGTTTTGAATCTTGCATTATTGCGCATAGTTTGGGTATATTTGCTCACAAGATGCGAAAGTGAGCTAAGTTCGTGAAAAGGAAAAATAGGAAACATCATCCAGAAAAACCTCCGAGTTTGACTTTGTGGGAAGTTTAAACGAAGTCAAATTTCGCCTGAGTTCTTCTTCTCCAGTTTTACCTCTGATGGAAAAGTTAAGGTTAAACCTTGATATGTTAACTTCTCTGTAAACCTAAACTTCGCCCAACGGTAACGACTAGATAGATTCGATTTGGGTCACTGTTTCATTGTGTATAGTCAGATATTACCATTCACTATTGCTCGACCAATCAAGAAGCATTCATTGTTTAAAATGATCAGAGTTTTTCTTGTCACGCTCATACTTCAGGTTTAACCCTGCTCAACTCTACATCTCTATGGTAAAAACTTGAATAAAAAGGAATAACCTGGCGTTGTTTATTATGCTACATATTTTCCTTTTCTTCTATATAAGGACATCGTTGATGTTTATCATTAACCAACACATGATAATCCAACCATTCAGAAGCAGTAAATCTAGCACCACAACCAGCACAAGAACCAAACATGGGTAATTTATCAGTTAAAGTATGTGCCGTCTTCCCCTTGGGATCATCAAATTTAAAATGCAGATGTAATAAATGTTTCTTATAATCATAAGGACGATTGAAATATTGAGTCCGATGATTACACATATATTTCGGATAAACACATTGAAATCTACCAACTTCATTATGAATCCGAATATGTCGCGTCATATCTCGACTAATATATTTACCACACACCGTACATTTTGAACCCTTGGATAATCGTTTCTTGGCCTTAGTGGTGCTGGTTGTAGTTGTATCTTCGTCTTCCATGGATCCTCCACTGCTAACACTTTGATTAGATTCCGTTCTGGGGAGAGTGCCTATTTGAAGGTATGAACTCTCTTCACGATCGGAATTATCTCCTGAACTACCACCATGATGATTTGGAGGGGATAGAAAACTATCATTTTTAGAACTGGCATATGCCTGGGATGAATCGATTGAAGATACCGGCTCAACGAAAAATGGAACTTGAGGTTGCTGTTGTTGCGGATCTAGGATTGGCTTCTGCTGTTGCTGTTGTGGTGGTGGTGGTTGTTGTTGTTGTGGTACTAATCCCCCATATTGAAACTCGGTGAAATTTGCCGTGATTGGATTTGCTTGCTCTTCATTAAACGATCTCGCAGTATTGGATCCACCATCATCATCTTGCTTCCGCTTTAAATAATTGTCAAAAGTTTGGTTGAAATTATTAACATTATTCTCATGACCATCAATCCCCGGTGAAAAAAATTGACCAGTGTTTAACCCAGACTCAACTTCAAAATATCCATTATTTGACTGTGGATTCTTTGTCGAAGCAGACGTTGGCTCAACTACAGAGGGAGTTATATTAAATGAAGGAATACTCAATCCATAGGGATCATCCGTCAATTGTAAATCCTGATCCAAGAATTGTAACTCAGATGGAATATCAATATCATCTTTAACATTAACCGGTTGAGTAGATGGTGTGAATGATAACGCGCGATGTAACAATCCGTGATTTCCTCCATTACTTCTATGATTCCAATAATCAGTTCCTGAATCTGACTGAGAAGATTTCACTTGTCTGGTAGGGAATGTTTTCCGATTAATTGGATCTAATTTAATGAAAAATCCCGGATTCTTCTTTGGTCGTCCCCTCTTCGCCTTGGGCTTTAAATCATGGGGAATATCACGGATTGGTTCCGTAATAGGTTCACTATCTTTAGTATAATACATAGTTTGAGGATTAAATCCCAACAAACTATTGATACTCTCTCCAGCAACTTCGCGAATCAACAGAGGTTGGAGTTGTGACATATCTGTTGAATGTTTAGTGAATACCGGGGTTGAGTGCTGTCGTATGGAACTAGGACGTTGTTGTTGTGATAAAGCTTCAAGGGCTGGGTTAGTAGGGGGTATTGAGTTGGCGTTGGTTTGATCTATTGGGGTCCACTCTTGTTGATGTGATAGTGGCGATCGTTTATAAGGTAAGGTTGTCTGATAGTTTTGACTTAGATGTTGTTGTTGTTGCGGATGCAGAAGCTGATATTGTTGATCATTCGGTAGCACCTGTTGTTGCTGTTGCTGTTGCTGCTGCTGCTGTTGCTGTTGTTGTTGTAATAATTGTGCGAGCTGTTGTTGCATTAGTGTGTCATTATAACAGTGATCAATTCTTGACGAAGGAACCGACGATGAAATTCTATTAGAAAAGTACCCCAAATCATCATCCTGTTTGACATCAACTAAATAACCACTTCCAGTTTGTGATTTATGAACGTATTCTTGCATCGGTATTTGGATACGTGGTGGTGTTTGTTCTTGTTGTTGTTGAGCTTGAAATTGTGGCAGATTATTATTGTTACCATATATCCCGCTAGTTTCACCCGTGACAGCTAGCTCAGGGTTAAAATGAGGATAACTTGATGCTGATGTTTGATATTGAGGTATGTTTGTTCCAAAATTGGAATAATCGTGAGTTTCTCTTGAACTCAGAGTCATTTCTTTCCCTTATTCAAATGTATTAACTAAAGGAGTGATTTAGGGGGGGTGAGCGAACAATTTGATACTAAGGGGAAAAAAAAAATCTTAGTGGCTATCTAAAAAAGGCTTCGTAATAACTTTGTAGTTGGTACTGTGGCTTTTTTTTTGCTTTATAGTATGTGTGACTCGTTACTCAGGTAACTTAGTAGTAGAACATATGCAAAAGACGTGTGTCAGTGACTAGTGATTGTTCTGGTTATCGTAATCTTTGTCAAACAAAAAAAAAAAGTCTCAAGACAGTGTAGTCGGATTTTTTTTGCTACTCTCCTATATTATTGTGCATCAAAAGCATTTTTTTAGATTCCGTTTTTTTTTTTTTTTGGGACCTCTGAATTTTAGTTGCTTTAAGCTTTTTTTTAAATTATTATTTTATGCAACAAGTGCTGCTTTAAAACATATGATTTTTTTCTTACACTAGATCCCCATACCGATCCTTATAACGTTTACAAGTCATCCAGCCACAAATTTTAATAAATCACAATTTATTTCGACCGTTTATTTTGAAGTTAATTAATGACATAGTGACCCACGTTCTCCCGGTTCCTACATCAGTTTATATTAGAATATGCGGGTTGGACCCCCATACTAAATTCTATTACCTGGAAAAAACAAAAATATCGGATATAAGAGGCAGAACGGAAATATACCCCACAACTCTTGGCAAATATCTCTTAATAGAATTATTACTGGCTCGATAGGAGTTAGTAACAATGAGAACTATGTTCTCGGGAAACTATATCTGCCGGTTGTTGTTTCTAACCGAGCCATCGAACTTAGTTTATCTTCAGGAATTTTTGGTTAGCTGAAATCACTAGAGCATTGGGTATCGGTTTTAGAACATGAGAACCCTTGTCATGATCTAGCCTGAAAGCTTAAATTGACTTTTCGGTGATCAATTTTCGGAATCAACTTTACTCCAAGGTATTCCGGATAAAGTTAATTATAAAAATATCATCAAATGAAACAATATTAACTAAAGAGGATTAGATATAAAAAATATAACGAAAAAAAATAATCCTGCATGCGTGAACGTATACACCCAGGTAAAAGTGTGAAAAAGCCATCATGCATGACTGTCCGAAAAATCATGGAGAAATATTTACCCCAACTGCGAAACAGGTTTGACAGCGTACTGCTAGATGTGATAGTCACTAGATTGTTGTGCTAGTAGACTACTGTAAATGTATTATCTGATATTGTTGACACTACATAGTTATTGCTGCTTTCTAAACAAAACTGTTGATTGATCAAAACTGTTGATCAAAATTACCCAGAAAATAGAAAATTATCGAATCGAAGGTTTTTTGGGATATTTTTAAGAAATAATGCATCACAATAGATCTGTTCTGCCAAGGGTTGCATGGGCTGCATAAAATACAAGAGCGCGAATTTCACAAGGTTGCGGAGTTTAGGAAAATAATCAGGTTGTCCAGCCTATAAAAATCAAACTTTTTTTCAATTTTGTGGCACTAAATCTAAAAGTCTAATTCATAGATAGGTTCCATCTCTTTTGTTTAAATTAGGCTATATGCGTAACACTATCTTAATTTTAGTGTACTTTATCTAAATTACAGAATAGGAGAAAAAAAAAATCACACCGATGTTTCGTCATAGATGGCACCATTTATTTTTTCAATTGATTGCTACTTCCTCCCTAATTGGTCTTTACCTCTGCATGTTTCATATCGGTTCTATCACAGGTCGAGTTCGTGTGTTGATGTATCTAACAGCCTTGTTATTCCAAGTAATTTTAAGGTGAACTGAATCTAGTCTTAAACTTGGCAGAATTTCATAGTAGCATGATCGCCTTTACTATTGGGCGTGACTGTGTTAGAGATATCTCCTTTTTTCCGACCTATTGGCCACAGATCAGGATTAGAGGCTAATGAAATTTGATGCCCGGGGCTGTCTGAAATCTGCATGACATTATTATTATTATAGTTAAAGTTTATCATTATTATGCTATTAATACAAAATTGATACAAAAGATTTTCTAAATAAATGTATACAGTAATCTTAAATTAGTGTTCTATTAATGGAACCTTTCTCTGTCATAGAACTTTATTTTCCTTCTCGGTTCATTTTCCAACAATGTGTTTTAACGCCTCTTTGCAACTTTAAACGACTCTTCTATAATATTCATGCGATATCATCGTTGTTCAATAAAGGGACATAGTTGCTCAGCATCCTCTGTCAAAATATGTAGATCCAACCAATCTTTGGCAACAAACCTAAGACCACAGGGACAAACTCCCTGGAAGTCAAGCTTCTCGTTTAAATTATGTAATCGCTTAATTGATTCATCATCAAACTTGAAATGTCTATTCAATAAATGTTTCTTGTAATCGTAAGGTCTATTAAATTTGCCCAGTTTATGAATACATTGACTTCGTGGAAATCTACATCGGAATCGTGATTCACTCTGATGTGTCCTCATGTGTCGAGACATATCTCTTGTAATTCTCTTGCCACAAACTGTACATGTTCTATGATCAACAAATTGAGTTTCAACTAACGGTAGTGGAACATTAACATTGGAGTTGACCATGCTAGTGATATCAGGATATTGATTTACATCGACGTTTAAGGAGAAATGAATGTTGCCATTGACTGGTGTTTGCCAAGGAGGTTGCATTGGTAGTGGGTCAGTTTGGGTTTGTGTTGGCTGTAGTTGTTGTTGCTGCTGTTGTTGTTGTTGAGAAGGAGCCGGCAATGCTGGATATGACAGAACTGGTAGTTGGTAAGGATAAGGTTGTTGTTGCTGTTGTTGTTGATTTAGTTCTAATTGTTGTGGATATGTTTGGTACCCTGCGTTGCCAATTCTTGCTTGGTCATCATATGGTGGTGGTGGAGGCGGTACTGGGGTTCCTGAGAAGTAACTTTGCTGGTTATGTACCAGCTGAGACTGTTGGCGCATGTGGATTGGTACGGGCCTTCCATATGGTGGTTTGGAGTAGTTGGGTATTAGTCCCTGGCTGGCATTAATAATATTTGTGGTATTGGCAGGGTCCGTTCCATTGATTGCATTATTGTTTGTCATATGGGTATAAGTTTCTTTATGTTCAACATGAACTCTTGCCAAAGTTTCTGAATTGCCGTTCTGTTGTTGGTCATATTCAAACACTTGGGCTTTATTATGTTCTAATGTTGGTGTTTGTTGTGATGATAGTACTGACTTATACTCGTCAGTGGTATTTATTTTTCTCATATGTAATTCAAATTCCCTGAATGATAATTTCCATTTATATTGGTAATAATGTCAATAATTAAATATAATTAATAAACATCTACTGCTAATTGAAAATACATAAGGAAAGTTACCATGAATTTATATTCCTTAAGTTTAGGAGTGTTTTTTCAATTGAAACTTATCGACAAATAAAATACGTAGTAAAACCACTACAACCAACAAACAATAAAAAAAAGAGTGCAAGTTTAGCCGTGTTTTCGTGGTGTGTTAGTATTTCAGGCTCTTCAAGGTATATTTCCAGAAATTCAAGTTAACCTTGAAGTTATCATATGGTTAATTACACAGGTATTAGTTGAATTATTCTAATTGAATATTATCTACAATTTTATATTTGACATATAAAGCGCAATATGTCGAATTCTTATATAATTCTAATCGCAAAAATTATGCATAGAACTAATGAAAAAAAAAAATCCAACCTTTTTTATTTTGGTTCCTTCAAGCCTAAAACTAAGGTGGGAGATCAAGTATTAACTCTTATTTCTGATTTTAAGAGGGCCACAAACTTTTAAAATAATCAAATAAAAAAAGAAATCCTAAAAAATATCTTGTCGCAAGTTAATTGTTTGATGGTTAGCTCAGGCATTTTTTCAAATATTTTTTAATGTGAGGAGGGTAATTTTCTAACCTTGCGTCACATTTATTTTATTACACAAAACGATGTAAAGATTTTAGGTGCAAAATGTGTATTTCTATATTTCTTTTTTCTAAACTAAATCCTCCTCCTGGAAACATGTTCCGATCAAAGTTAATGTGCAACAAGCTTTAAACTCTTGATTTTAGACAATTAGTGGTCTGTTAATAAACGAAAAAAATACCAGCTGATAAGTTCCCCTCGCGCCGCCTAATAAATCTCACAAATGTCATGCTTCTATTTGTCCCTATAAGGTTTGATGTTGAATCTTAAATTTGCCACCATTGCAACCTAATTGCAATCATTTCGTACAACCAGTCCCAAAATTGAGTATGAAATGCATCAGTCATGCCAAAAGTGCTTGAGCTACATGAACCCATACGAAATGTTGGATTTGAAGATTCCATAAATATTTTCGGTTTGGGACCCTTTTACGAGATCTGATCTTGTACATATAGTGGCAATATTTTTCCACCGCCGGGCTTATCTTTTAATTCTACTTCTAATAATTTGGGTTACCCCTCTTTAAGCAGCTTATATGTAGGAAGAAATCTTCTTTATAATTTAGCTTTCTTCCGTTTGATACTGAGTTTTGTGTTTTTTGAGGACGTTACCGTTGTAATTGTTGCGAGTATGTGGAGCCCCGCTCCAAAGATCGGTAAAATTTTAATTAATAAGTGGTTTTTTTTTTGGTCCTTCATGAACAACGTTCTATTCTTATGCCATGGGTAAGGATCAGCAGGGGGTGTGGAAGATCACTAATGACCAGTTAAACTGTCGGCATTTTTTTTTCGCTATCTCTCCGGGTCGGGAGTATTCTATATTCTCGGAAATAAAATATCCAATAAAAAGAATATTAAGTACAAAACTTAAAAGAAGTCACCAACATTTCTAGAATATTGCAATCTTTTCCCCGCTCGTCGGAGATGAGAGGGAGAAGTTATGATGGTAAGAAAATAATTTTATCAAACGATAAATGTGGCTAATCATAAAAAAATGGCCTGTCGGAGGAATGAAAGATGGCTAGTAGCCGCCTTGAGTTTTTCTTTCTGAAAATAGAAGAACACCTGTCATTATAATTATAAGACGAGAAATTTGTAAAATCATCATTCGAGAATGTTTTCTTAATTAATATTCCATTTTGAAAATTTGCAATGATCCATCAGCAGAGAGGTTGAGGTCATTTTATTTTTTCTTGCTAATTTCGTGCAGGAGAAGTTGAAGTTGCATAAAAAATATTTCAACGAGGCGAGTTAACACGCGCAAATCCAACAAAATAATCGCACGAAATTCCACTTTGGGCAGACGTCATCATTTATCGTGGCAGAAACTTGATGGACAAGAGAATGTTAATATACGAAAAATAGAACCAAGCTTATGTGCCAAGCTCGGCAAAGGTGCTACGATTTCCCATAGATATTTGCTAAGGCGATTGAATCTACACATTTTCACTTCTGAGATGTATGAGAAAAAAAAAATAGTAAAGGGGATAAGACCGAATGCCTTTCGGAAGCAATTGTAGATGATACATTATCAAACGGCACAACGGTGATGACACCGTGGAAGGGCTCATAACAATATTCGGTACATTATTGTCTTTTCCGTAAATTCTTTTCGTAAAATATTCATGCTTTTAGGAGCAGACAATTCCGGATTAGAAAGGGGAATTCTCTTTCCCTCAGGTGCACTCCACTTTTCTTTGACGGATCTAAAGTCAGGGCGGTACCGGCGTGCTCTAATTCCACCTGATGATAGTCTTCAATAACTGGGAATCTATTTGAATTCCTCACTATCGTACAAGTAATGTTGAATTGAAAAGTATATCGAGGTACATAATCTGGCATAGTTACTTGGAGGAAGTAAGGTCAGGGGGGTCGCTATATATTACCAGAACAAGAACAAATAAAATATCCAACAATGATTAAAAATACAATGGAGGTTATCTCTAAATAATTTTATAGTTAATTACTAGTCCTTAATGCAAAATCAAAAAATATGGAAAATTATTTCTATAAAAAACACACTTTCTGTATTATTTTACCTATTGCAAGTTTATTTTCAGAAGTTTTAAATTAGCTGCTAGCAATAATAGCGCATTTGCGTTTCTCCGATAACTTTGACAAACCCCACCCCAACAATTTTCGACATCTCCTAAAAGACCACGTTGACGCAGTACTAAGAAGATAAACCAAGCGATTTGTACTAAGTCAAGTTGGGAGCATGTTTGTGCCTACGGTTGCTTTATCTCACAATGCAACATTTGATGTACTCCTTCAGTGGTGCCGAAAAAGAAATAAACTCGAATTGCATCGGGCTGCGAAAACTTTTTTCACGATTTCTAATTTCAAATTTGCAAAATAATGAGATCCCAATTTTGCGCCACATTTAATTTAGGAGAGGTTAAGTTGCAGTATCATACAGTCAGCTACATAAATGTTCTCATAACCTTTCTATAACAACTTTCAAGAAGTGACATATTTGGTGAACTTACTTGCAACACAAAATTTTCTGGACTTTTCAGATTGTGTGCATCTATCCTCTCTCTCTGACAAACTTCTTCTGACACGTGTGTTGTGCATATAAAGTTTCGATTGGTCTTTTGAGTAACTACTCCATATAGAACAATTTAGCGAATTTTTTCATCTAAAGTACATGGTTATTCCTTCTTGCACTGGATTGATAACGTTCTAAGATCATCTTCTCCATGCCTCAATATAAGTATATTTACATATATCAAAACTGATTTGGGTGACCACTCATCTTATATTCATCTTGTTAGTTTAACCTTTTCTTTCTAAAGTTTTCAAGGAACAAATTTAAAATTGGAAGAATGGTTAAATAAGAATTCATCTGAGATTCGGTGATATCAAGGTATATTATTTCAACTAACCACAAGCGCCTGTAAATCAGGACTACCTAGAAACCTTAAGCAAACAAGAGATATAAAATACTTTTTAGAGCAAATGATTAGCAAGAGTGAACTTCCTTGTTTTGGCAACCACATGCGGTCAATTCATTGTTGGTACTTAACCTGGATGCCACAGCTGAACTACAAGCAAGCCATAAAGCCATCGCGTTAATTTTGATTGCTGAAGATTTTGCTATTGAGCAATTTGTGCTCGTAGATCTCTTAGAGCTCTCACTCGAATGATATAGCAAGCGAATCATTTCTTGTGACTTCAATATATCTATAAGAATCTTTCCAGTTCTACCTGCGCCCTGGTATGCGTTTACAAGGGAATTTTCTGAATGGCCCTTCTCCAGGAATCTTAGAAAGTATCTTAATGATCATAGTGCAAACTGCTGATCTTTGATGAAATGACAACCACTGTCAGAGGAATGATATGACAGATTTATCCATTATTATAATACTAATAATGGTGTTTCGAGGATAAAGTGGTGCCATTCGGAAACTAGTTTCTTTTTTTGAATACATAGATTTATAGCTGATACTACTAAAGTTTCCTTTCTTTTGCTTTCAGGAATCAAGCTTCATAAAAAGTAAACAATTTCTATTTTAATTTTGTTCACGATATCACCTGAAAGAGTGCTGTCGGACTTATAAGCTTTAAATTTTTATCTAACATAACTGTGAAATATATAAATGTTGCAATAACTTGAAAACTATCACGCTTAATTAGTACTCTGCAAAGGTAATTGAAGCGACCATTGTTATTGTTCTTCTAGTACTGTTAGAGTAAATTGATTTTGTAAGAAAATAGTTATTAGTAAATCAGGAGAATGCAATGACTTGAATTATATCTGTTATTGACCGAATATCCTGTCAACATGTTCCGGCGATGCAAAGAGTTCGAAATATCTACGCCATTTAAACTTAGTCAAAAGTTTTAACTATATCGCTTCAGGTGTGATTTTATTTGCAGGTGATTAAATCCATCTTCCTCTTCGAATAATTGATGTTGATAAGTAGTTCCATTTAGACTGCAGGCGCTCCAAGAATTTCCTTTTAAAAGAGCCAACTTTTACTTGGCCCGCTCGACTCTTCCTTGGCCCTCCTGGACGTAAATGGTTTGTTAACCCGACCATACATGAACTTAGTATGACGTCGGTTCGATGTAGAATTCATGGTTATGCAGATCATTTGATTGCCTAAAACGGCAATGGAACGTGATTTTGTGCAAATCGGCTTATGTATGTTCCGGAAATATTGCAGTTGCCTTGGCCTCTACCGCACTGAATATGGATACAACATCTCGATCCGAAATCTTGTTTATTGAAGAGAAAATAAACTCTAACTACGATCCGAAGTACGTTGATGGATATTGAATAAATACCTCTTAATCAAAAGCCTTAATTAATGCGATATATTGACTAATTAACCACAAAGTCGATTTTGCACCATATAGATTCAATCGAATATTTGGCTCTTTTTGATGGTTTTTTTTGGTTTCTTTTTAATTCCTGCATATAGCCCCTCTTCAAGGACTGCATAAATCAAAGTCAGTGCACATGATCAGACCAAATCTGGCCAGTTTCCCTTTTTAGACGAGAAAAATAAATTTTTGCTGGTCCGTCCGATTTCACTTCCGGACTGGTCGGAATTGTTAGAAATCTGTCACTCAACACCGCTGGCTCTACTTCTTGCTTCAGAGAGAAACACCAGCTTTCTAGATAAATTCATATGGGTATATGTTGCCCAAGTGTATATATGTGCCACCTACTTCTTCAACTTGGTGAAAAACTGATTCTAGCTGTTTTCAAGAAATTTCCACAACCCAACCTGTCTGTCACTCGTTTTCAATACTTCCGACATCTTTAAATTATCTGCATCAGCGAAGTACCAAGCAAATTGTATCATAGAAATAAAATATCGCAAATCACCCTTAGGTATGTATAATTGTTCTACTTTACAAGAAATGAAAGGATCTAGACCCAACCTATAAGAAAATGTAGAAGCACAAAATTAATTGGTGCAAAAGTATTTTCTTCGGTTGGTTAGTACAACAAAAAAAATATTAGCTTGCTGGTATAATATGAAATGAGATTCTTTGGCATGTTTCACCGATCATTATCTGAAACAAGCCTTCGACCATGTAAATAATAGTGGTCTGCTTGTGAAATATCACACACATCAGAATATTGTGACTCTAGTGGGTTAGAGTGCACGTTTGATGTTTGATGATCTTAATTGCAATACTTAATTAAATCCCTATCGCCTACGGCACTTTGGGCTGTTTGCAGAGAAATCCGGTCAGTTGAGCCACTATCGGTGCACCAAAAAATTCACAAAAAAATATTTGTATCTCCCCTGCCGGTGCAGAAAATTGGAAGATTATTGTCGTCTTGGCGAATTACGAATTTTTAGTGCCTTACCGAAAGGGGATGTTGTTAACTGCACTAGAATTTTCTCAAACACAAAGAAAATTGTTCAACTTCCGAGGGTGAAATCGGCTAGGACAAGAAAATATATCACAACAGTTACACAAAGACACGAAATAAAGTTCGTCAAAAGTTAAAAAATTAAACAAAAAAAAAGTAAATACGAAAACAGATTCAAAACAATTTGCTTTCACTACCAATTGAACCAAATTGAAACGAATTAGCCTTAGAATGGGTCCACAAAATTTTTATCCTTTTTATATCCAATTGTTTCCCGTGTTGCCTTTTTTTTAACGTTCCTGGCTCTTTCTTTCTTGATCTTACTAGTTCAAAAGCTAACGTACTTACTCACCTTTAGTCATTCCTTTTAAAAATGAAGTTTAGTAAAGCTACTATCTTGGCCTTTGCTGCCTTATCGATCGCTGCTCCAGCAGCTAAGAGAGACGACGACTCCGACTGCGCCTCTACTTCCTTCCATGGCCATCACCAACATAAGAGAGCCGTCGTCTACGACTATTCCTACGTTACCGTTACTGTTGATAGCAATGGTAATCCAATCGTAGATCCAACTCCAGTCGTTCATGCTTCTGTTGTTCCACCTTCCAGTGAACCTCACCACCAAGAACCAGCCACTCAAGCTCCAGCTCCTGCCTCATCAGCTCCTGCTTCATCCGCTGCTCCTCAACCATCGACTGCACCTCAACCATCTTCAGCCCCTGTTAGTAACGGTATTCTCGGAGATTTATCTGCTTTCCAAAACCCAACCCAAGAATTTCCAGACGGTGTCTACTCCTGTGACACCTTCCCAGTTGGCCAAGGTGTTATTGCCTTAGATCAATTAGGTTTCGGTGGTTGGTCTGGTATTTACCACACCGACACTTCTACCGGTGGTTCTTGTACTGAAGGTGCTTACTGTTCTTACGCTTGTCAAAGTGGTATGTCTAAAACCCAATGGCCTGATGCTCAACCTGCTAACGGTGTCTCTGTTGGTGGTTTATTATGTAAGGGTGGTAAATTATACAAGTCCAATTCTCGTTCTAACTACTTGTGTGAATGGGGTGTTAACAAGGCTAACGTTGTTAGTAAAATCGGTCAAACTGTTGCCATCTGTCGTACTGATTACCCAGGTACTGAAAATATGGTTATTCCAACTGTTGTTGGTGGTGGCCAATCTTCTCCAATCACTGTTGTTGACCAAGCTACTTACTACAGATGGCAAGGAGGTTTAACCTCTGCTCAATACTACGTAAACAACGCTGGTATTGATTGGCAACAAGGTTGTGCTTGGGGTTCTGACGGTTCTGGTTTAGGTAACTGGGCTCCATTAAATTTCGGTGCTGGTTATGATAACGGTATTGCTTACTTGTCTTTGATTCCAAATCCAAATAACCGTAGTCCTTTGAATTTCAACGTTAAAATTGTTGGTGAAGAAGGCGCTTCTGTCAGTGGTCAATGTGTTTACGAAAACGGTCAATATAACGGTAATGGTGCTGATGGATGTACTGTTGGTGTCACTTCAGGTATTGCTGACTTTGTTTTGTATTAGTCTACCTCCTCGTTCCTTGTTTATGTATTAGATAATTGTTTTTTAAAGAATTTTTTTTTGTGTATACCAAACTATTGTAATTGTCAACCGAATGTTTTACGTTTGTAGATGTGTATAAAAAAATAAATTTAAAAATGGTATTTCGAATGTTATTGAACTCCTGTCGCTTATAACGAATTCGCGTAGTTACGTGAAAGTCGGTTCATTGTTTCTGTAATTTAATTTTTGCTAGAAACAATGAACCTGAGACTGGCGCGTAGTGAAAGTTCTTCGTTCGTTTTTAGAATATGAATAAATAAGCGAAATAAACGCATAGAATGTTATTGCTCCATTTTCCAATAAGAATACTCAGTTTTGAGCTGAAGATCTATTTGGTTTTAAGAGCCAGTTTGCAATTCTTTTGATGATTAAGAAATTTTACCAAGGAATGAACTATCAGAAAAATGAGCACTATACGACAATAGCGATGACAGACTTTTGGTATTTGCACCCAAATGTCAAAAACTCTGTTCGTAGTGTAGTCTCTAATTTCGTACAGTGTAAATTACATCAATTAATTAAAAACTAAAACGTAGACTAGAAAGGACAAATTATAAATATAAACAGATTGGGCTGAATTTAAGCGACGGCTGCCCAGAACTTTTGCCAGAGATTCTTTGGAGCTTCTTCTTCATATTCCAACTCACTGACTTCACGAACACCAGAATCGATGTCACATTCCTCCAATGGAATGAAAATGTTTCTCCATCTCCATGAACTTCTCCCAACACCGTTGAACAATACATGGAAAAAGGCCCATGAAAAAACAAACAAGATAAGGGATACGTAGGCAGTGAAGAATCCTGCAGGAGTAATGTCCCAGAAAGCCAGGAACCCTTGTACAAAAGTGACAATGAAAATGGTAATACTGGCGTAGTATGCACCCCATGGCATGAACTTGGCCTTGAATGGTAATGAATCACGAGAAATGTTTCTACTACGAAGGACATTCATAAATCTAATGTGAGTGAACGAAATCCAACCCCATGCAATAAGACCGGCACAAGCACTGATATTTAATAACCAGTCGAACGCATTGTTACCGTTTGTGGAACAAGCCAAGTACCCTAAGGCACCAAATGCAGATGTAAACAAAACAGCGATGTAAGGAACACCAAATTTATTAGTTATGGTAAAGAATTTTGGAGCAACACCTGATTGAGCTAATCCGTAAAGAATACGAGATCCAGAATAGATATTGGAATTGGCAGCAGAAATGATTGTAGACAAGATAACAGCGTTGAAGATATCAGGTAAAACCTTGGTACCGGAATTGTTCATGGCAATAATAAATGGAGAAGTGTGGGTGTATGAACCATCTTCGTCTGATAATACTGGATCGTCATAAGGAACCAATAAACCAAGGAATAAGATACACAACACGTAGAAAACCAAGATTCTGAACAAGACCTTTCTAATAGCGGAAGGAACACTCTTTCTTGGATTAGCAGCTTCACCAGCTGAAATACCAACCAATTCAGTACCTTGGAAAGTAAAAGCTGCACTAATCAAGGACGATAACCAACCTAAGAATTGTGCAGTATTCTTGTTACTAACCAAAATACCAGGTCCCCAAGGTCCTGGATTTCTCCAGTATCTGAATCCAACAGGTCCGGTCTTACCTGCACCACAGACCATAATGAATGCATAAATGATCCAACCAAAAACAGCAAGAACCTTGATGGAAGCAACCCAGAATTCAACTTCACCATAATATTTTACTGGGAATAAGTTGAATACCGTCAATAAAACAAAAAAGATGGAAATCCAAGCTGCAAGTGGTACAGCATCGGTCCAATATTCAATAACTTGACCAACAATAGATAATTCTAATGCGAAAGTGATAGCCCAAGAGAACCAATAGTTCCAACCATTAGCGGCACCAAGGGCAGGGGAACACCAACGAGTAACAAATTGAAGGAAAGAACCTGAAACTGGGATTAAAGTGGCCATTTCCCCTAAGGATTGGGTAACAGAGAAAGCCAAAGTTGTCATAAATAAAAACGAAAATAATGATGATACTGGACCAGCAGCTGCTATTACACCCCCAGTAGAAATGAAAAGACCAGTACCAATTGTACCACCAAGAGCAATCATGGACACATGTCTTGGTTTCAAGTTTCTCTTAATTTCACCTTTGACATCATCAACAGGTTCAATATCTGAAGCTGCAACAAACAGAGATTGTTTTTCTCCCTTGGAGTCGGTGGAAGATCCAGCTGGATGGACATCCCGATGGTGTGGTTCCGCACTGGAACTGCCAGCATATTTTTCAAAGTCGGTGGACATATTTGAGAATAATTTTCGTCAAATATAAATGAAGTGGTTTTCAATTGGTAAGAAAGTTCTTTAGAAGAGAAAACAAGGGTATTTAAATAAAGAAAAATCGTGAAGTCAAAGTATCAGAAGAAAATTTCTTTTGCATTAACAGACTATTTAGTCCAATGTTGTCGCCTCTACTAAAATCAATCAATTAAAAATAAGAAGTCATTATTGATAAGCTTTTTTTACACAATGAAAAGTCGAAAAATTATGCATAAAGTATTTCTTTTTTCTAGTCAAAATGATGCACTCCAAGTTTACAAAGTATATTTTGTATCTGGGGGACGGGGGATTTTATCCGATATAAGCAAAAATTAAATCTAAATGTCCCCACTTAGCTACTGGTTTAGATTGGTTGTCAATTTTGGACTTGTAATATAACTCTTTAAATAAACGAATACCCGTTAACGGCATCTCATCGCGAATATGTATTAGGTAGGATGCCGTGAATTCATAAAAAAAAAATATTTTGCAAAAAAATAATTCCAAGAAAAACAATTCTTTTGTGTTTAAGCTTTAAACTTGGCCCATACTCCTCACTGATCCCTCAAACGAAAATATATTCACGATTTCTAATATCTCAAGTTTGTGTATTAATCGTTGTTACCTTCCCCCAATTCCAAAACTTTAAGCTCGTTTTATGGCTTTGCTTCGTTGTCTCTTGCCGTTTGCTATATGTCTCAGACAATATCGGAAAGGTGATTTTATCGCATGTGACCTACTTTGACAGATTTCCAGATTAAGCAAAAGTATGTCGGCAATTCACTTTTTAGAGGTATTCATGTGACTGGGGAGTGTGATTGTGGGTGGGAATAATTCTTGGCTTCCCCATATTTTACACAAAACCTGAGTATAATCAATTCTTTTGTAAGGGATCTTGGCATGATTAGGAAAAATTTGTTAGATTTAATCGTAGCCGTTTACAAGCCAAGTAAAGTCTAACTTAATAGAATTCGAATATATCGCAAATCATCAAGAGATTAGAGGCTAAACAGAAGCTAAATGCAACTCTCTAAAATTAGATTATGTAAAGAAGTATTTAAAATCCCAGGATCTTTTTTGTTTTTGAACTTAATATTTTCAAGAAGAAAATTGATTGGGTAAATCTTTAACTTAGTTTTTTTGAATTTCCCATTGGTTATTGAACCCTCCAAAATAATAATAAGAATGAACTCATGTTTCCAATTCTAAACATACTCTAAAAATTTGGCAAATTTGGATAAAAATCCCCACAAAGAATTTTATTCAATTACTAATGGAAATCAATTGATTTTGAAATATCGACTACAGTTCATATTTATCTTTCCGACATGACACCATTTCAGTGGGTTTGAACAACTAGCACAATATCAACATTTGCAACCCCCCTGTTTCACCTACATGCAGGACTTAAATAAATTCTCAAGAGATCCTGGTCTAAAGTTGACTTTCTATTGACAATTCAAAAAATTCCAAGCTTTATCTGGTCTTACAAAAGTTCATGTTACTGAGACTCACTAACACATTGATATCATTTTGGAATTAGTCTGTTTCACTGCCCACCAGAACACCCAGGGCATATGTCATAAAATCGTACAATTTTGTGCACGTGACTAGTTTCCGAATTTAGGAACATCCTTAAATCAATAGAAAATTTTGCATTTGCCTCAAGGCGCGCGTTCCATTTTGAAAGATTGTTATAGGATGCGTATTTTTTTTTCTCCCTCATTTCTACTCTGTCATCTTTCCTTTTATCCAACCTCAGACCCCGAGACTAGTAAAGAAATTACAGTTAGCCTCACTGATAGTTCCCGCGTTTCACCATAACGATATATTTGAATTGTTTGAAGATTTCTCGTGTGTTTATTATTCAACAACTCGTTAAATCCAGATCCTTTACCGTTAGGACACCTATTAATCGCAACCACATTGCGTCAACCACCACCTTGGAAAACCAAAATACATATAAGAACTTAAACAATCTGTTTGAAACCCCCTTGAAAAAAATGAGTTCTTCGGATGATGATGAAATTGTTCTCTCCAGAATTCCCAAAAAGAGACACACACTTAAACAAATAACCCCTCCTACATCTATCGATGAGGATGATATACCTTTGAAAAATCACATCAAGCGTAAAAATCCAATAGCTGATGAAGAGGATGAAGATTACGAAGAAGATATCCCATTGCTTAAAAAGGTAAAACAAGCAAATGGCAGTGCTAGGAAAGTCAAACAGGAACCAAAGTCTCCAAAGTCTCCAAAGAAGAAAACAACTACACCCAAAAAAGCCTCTACTACTAAAGCAAAAGCTAGCCCAGATAAGAAAACCAGTGCCAAAGTCAAAAAGGAGTCTAAGTTAACTTCCGCTTCTCCCAAGGCTCGAAAACTGGCAATTAAAGAAGAAGAAATTAAGGAAGAAACACCAGTACTGACACAAGAAGATGAAGAAAAGTACAAATGGTGGGAGGCTCAAGATTTAGATGGTGAACAAAAATGGGAAAGCCTTGAACATAACGGGGTTATGTTTCCTCCAGAATACGAAGCTCTCCCATCTCACGTGAAATTGTACTACGATGGAAAGCCGGTAAAGTTACCACTTGCAGCAGAAGAAGTTGCTGGGTTTTATGCAGCCATGTTGGAAACAGACCATGCTAAGAATCCTGTTTTCCAGAAGAATTTCTTTGATGATTTTTGCCAAGTTTTAAAAGAATGTGGAGGTTGTGATGTAAAGATTAACGATTTCACAAAGATGGATTTCACGAAAATGTATGCTCATTTCGAAAGATTACGCGAAGAGAAGAAGTTGTTAAGTCGTGATGACAAGAAACAAATTAAGTTAGACAAGGAACGTATCGAGGAACCATATAAAACCTGTTATTTGAATGGACGTAAAGAACTCGTAGGAAACTTCCGTATTGAACCTCCCGGCTTGTTCCGTGGTCGTGGAGCCCATCCAAAAACAGGGAAATTGAAAAGACGTGTTAGTCCCGAAGATGTTACTTTAAACCTTGGCCGTGATGCAAAAGTTCCTGAACCACCTGCGGGTCATAAATGGGCAGAAGTCCGTCATGATAACACTGTTACTTGGTTGGCTATGTGGAAGGAGAATATTGCCGACTCATTTAAATATGTCAGGTTTGCTGCTAATTCTTCTGTTAAGGGTCAATCTGATTTTAAGAAATTTGAAACGGCCAGAAATTTAAGAAATCATGTCGATGCAATTCGAAAGGATTATACTCAAAGACTTAAGTCGGAAAAGATGCAAGATAGACAGATGGCAACTGCAACTTATCTTATTGACGTGTTTGCTCTTAGAGCCGGTGGTGAAAAGGGTGATGACGAAGCTGATACCGTGGGTTGTTGTTCATTGAGATTTGAACATATTACTTTGAAACCACCTAACAAGGTTATATTTGATTTCTTGGGTAAAGATTCTATTAGGTTTTATCAAGAAGTCGAAGTTGATAAACAAGTTTTCAAGAATTTAAGAATCTTCAAGAAATCACCTAAACAACCTGGTGATGATTTATTTGATCGTATCAACCCCCTGGTTTTAAATAAACATTTCCAGAATTATATGAAGGGGTTGACTGCCAAAGTATTTCGTACCTATAATGCGTCAAAAACTATGCAGGATCAGTTAGATTTAATTCCTAATGAAGGAACAATAGCAGAAAAAGTTGTTAAATTTAATGCTGCCAATAGAACTGTTGCTATTTTATGTAATCACCAGCGTTCGGTTAGTAAAAATCATGGTAATTCAGTTCAAAAAATTAATGATAAGTTAAAAGAGTATATGTGGCAAAAGATTAGAGCCAAGAGAATGATTTTAGTGCTTGAACCCAAATTAAAGAAGAAAGACCCAGGATATTTTGAAGAAATCGATGATTTGGTTAAGGAAGATGAAGAACATATTCATCATACCATAATCAATAGACAAAGGGAACAAGTCATGAAGAAATTGCAACGTGATAATGAAAAGTTGAAATTAGAAAAGAAACCATTGCTCACCGAAAAGGATGTGAAGGATAAATTGGATAAGATTGGTGAATTAGAGAAGGAATATCGTCAAGAATTGAAGAAAGGTAAACCAGAGGTTAAATCTAATATGACGGTTGAGAAATTGAAACAACAGATTGAAACTATAGAAGCTAGATATGTTACTACATCGCTTCAATTAAAGGATAAAGAAGATAATTCCGAAGTTTCCTTGGGAACTTCAAAAATGAATTATATTGATCCAAGATTAACGGTAATGTTTTCCAAGAAATATGGGGTACCAATTGAGAAATTATTTACCAAAACTTTGAGAGATAAGTTTAAATGGGCTATCGAATCTGCAGATGAAAACTGGAGGTTCTAATAGAAAAGGGGCTTGCTATATAGATTGTAAATTATGTATTTTAATATTTTTTTTGCTTTATAAGAATACATGTTAGATAACACAAATTAATGGAATAAGAAAAATTTCCTCGGTAGTAGAGCACATTTGGATTTTATGCGGAACGATTAAAACAGAGCGTGATTATTTTACGTGCTTATTTTTTTGCATTGTTGATATTCGTTTAGAAAAATAAAAATAAAATCTCGTGTTTTGGTGCACAAAAAATACCTGAAAACCTGGAGCTACGCTTACGTAAGAGTACTTTGAAAATCACAAATTTACATTAAGGTACACCGTACATAGTGATAAACAGTTATGATTACCCTGTAACGAGAATAAAAAACCGACTTCGTTAGGGAGATTTGCAGAGATTGATACCCAGAAAAAATAGAAAGTTGCACCTGGTGATGATGCAAATTTGGAATCTGTGTGGGAGGGAAATGGTACCAAATAAAACACATAAGAAAATTCATGGATGGGAGCCTATATAAATCTATGGGTTACATCTAGATTTGCAATTTGCATATGTTACATTTTAAGTTCTGGTGGTTAAGATGTCGCACTTCTCTTACCGAATTAAAGTTTTGGTTTTTCTGCAGTATGGTTAGATTT
Source organism: Spathaspora sp. JA1 (assembly GCA_003676035.1). NCBI lineage: Eukaryota > Fungi > Ascomycota > Pichiomycetes > Serinales > Debaryomycetaceae > Spathaspora > Spathaspora sp. JA1. The sequence goes on along the minus strand of NSGQ01000001.1, from coordinate 52,378 downwards.
ATGATTTTTGGTTTATTTTTAGGATAATTTGTTGGTATAATTTGCTGGGCAATTCCTGCACTCTTCATTCCGGGTTGTTTCTTGATTCTGACAACCCGGATACACTTTTCTAAGTTTTGGCATATCTCTTTTTCTCCTTTGTAGATATTCAGATCTTGTAAACTCGCTGTACATTCGCTTAACAAAATGAGAGCCGTTTTATTGTTCTCGATATTAGGAGCAGCATTCGCAGGTACTATTCCACCTCTGAAAGTAGCTGAAAATACAATAGCAGTACAAAAGGAATACCCAATAATATGGTTGGGTAAAGACGAAGCAGATAGTATCGAAACTCGCCTTTCACTCAACTTGCATTCACCTAAAAAGTTAATCTTTCAAGAAGTTGGTGATTTTTCAATAGTACCAAAGGTAAAAGTAACAAAGAGGGCCGACGATGATCCCAATCCTCAACAAAACAACCGGAATACTCAAACCACCCAGAATAGGCCAACAACTACCCAGAATAGGCCAACAACTACACAGAATAGGCCAATAACTACCCAGAATAGACCAACGACCCAGAATAGGCCAACAACTACCCAGAACAGACCAACCACCCAGAATAGGCCTACAACCACCGAGAATACTCCAACGACACAGAATAGGCCAACAACTACCCAGAACACCCAGACTACTCAGGATACACAAACTTCAAAGACAGAAGAAAAGCCTCAAACAACAAAGCCACCTGAAGATAAAAAGCCCGAGGATGATAAACCCTCAATTCAAAAGCCAGAAGACAAGAAAACAGAAGATACAAAGGGTGACCTACCACCAGATCCCAAAGAAAAGAAACCAGAAGATGAAAAGGTAGATGATACTAGACCAAAGGTTTCTGGCCCCCCAAAATCAGATATGCCCCAGATTCAAGATAAACCACCTCTTGCTCAGAATGAACCAGAAGTATATTCCTACGATCTTCAAATCCCTGCTGGAGGAAGTTCTAATCCAAATATTTATCAATCAAAATTACCCAATAATCTTGTGTTTATAATTGTTGGTGGTGTGATAGCATCAATTTTAGTTCTGTTTGCTTCTGTTGGTTTATTTATTTCCATTGCATCTAAAAGATTGGCAAAGAAAGAAAAGGAAGCTTTCCGTAACACTAACTCTAGCTTTCCAGATTCCTTTAACTACGAACCACCATTTCCGCCATCCCAATATGGCTCGAGTGACACTAGAGTTGGTACTGATGAATCTTCTTTTACCCATGGGACTTATAGAGATACTTTACTTCTCCATGGCGCCGGTGGTATTGGAAATACCCCTAGTATTAGCGGTGCTAGTGTAAGCGTGAGTGGTTCTTCTGACAAGAGGATTGACAGTCGTCGTAATATGTTTGTTAGTCCAACAATGGAATATGCAAACAATAGGAGCAGGAAGATTCAAATGACTCCATATGCCAAGAGTAGTATAGATAGGTTTCAAGATAATGCTTCATCGATATCTTTGAATTTGAAACCAAACTCTAGTTCTCAATACTATCCTCCACCAACATTTGGAAGAAGTTCTTATTTCCCTGACAACCAAACGGTGATGAGTGAATTGAATGAACCATCACTAAATTATCAAGAATATGCTCCATACAATGGAGAGAGATTCGGTGATGAAGGTGGTTTCGATAACTCGCCTGGAAGGACAAGAAGACCTCCAAGTCAACACCTAAATAATTTGTTAAACAGATAGTGAATCATTTTTTGATTGCAAAAATGTCGTAAATTTAGTTTAATAGAGAATTTTACATGTTTTTTTATTTATTTCTAGATTTATTCTTTGTTCTTTGATTTGCTACTCCATCACAATGGAACAGCAGAAAAAAAAATAAATTGTGTTGCCCTTATAGGTGAAATTTGAGTTTTGTGCTTCCTCCCCCGCCACTTTTGATTGGGATTCCTTTTTTGGTCTTATTTTTGCTCCCTTAAATGGGATTCAGATTTAGAAATAAGATATGATCATTTCCTCTCTCTCTTTTATATTACCTATTCCGATCTATCTTAGTACTATAAATAAAATTTTGCTTATTCAATTATGCTCAAACTTTCCCTTAGACAAGCATCTTCTAGATTTAGCAACGTCACTCCTTGTTTTAGATTATTTCATATTTCCCTCATCAGGTCATCGAAAGGTGATGCATCAACTATTGACTCGTTTAAACTCCCCTCTCAAACATCAATCAATGAATGGGAATTCAAATACGATTTCATTCCTAAAGAAGCCACACCTAAAGCTCCACCATTAACTCAAGATGCTGTCAATCAGGAGATTGCTCATGAAAAGTTAAAATCGTTTGAACGTGAGATGTTTTCAAAGGAACAGAATTCATCTATCAAAGTAGAAGCCAATTCTGCTAATGTTGTCCATGCCGGTGAATCAGTGGCTAATACTGTTGAATTCATTGAAGATCGTGCCAGTAAACCAGTTGATGCTCGTTATCCACCAGGATTCGCCAGGGGTAGAGGTAAATCGGTAAATCATGACAAGTATGTTTATTCGTCTTTAAATCCTGAGATCAATAATAGCGATATTGTTGTTGTGAATGATTCCGAAGTAGAAGTTGCTGTTCCTTAAGCATTCGACTTACAGGGAATTGTCATTTATAGGAAATTAACATTGTGTATAAATTTTAGGTAATAAATATGTTTATATTATATATACATGGTACTTAGATAAATATTAACCAATAATGTTATAATTTTCAAAAATTTTTTTAAATCTATAATCTGTGTGTTCAATTTAATATTGTCTAGAAGCTTCTTGACAAGCCTTTAATTGTTGCAAGTAGTAATCACAAATTTGCATGTTACCACTGTTGTCTTCCAAACATCTAGTGAAGTTTCTAGCGTCGGCATCACAATGTTTAGCTTGTTGTTGATATTGATCTTGTTGTTGAATTGGAGCAACTTGTTGTTGTTGAGCTTCAGCAGGGGCAGAAGAAGAACCACCAAACATACCAGTTATACCGGCACCGATAGTGTGCCCGACAGCGGAACCAACAGCTACACCAGCTGCGGTTGAGGCCATTTGGGCAAACATACCTGGTTGTCTAGGTTGGGCTGCTTGAGCCGGGTGAGCAACTGGGGCAGCTTGTGGTGGTGGTGGGGCATGATAAGCTGGAGCAGCAGCAGTGTGGGCTGATCTAGTTTGTTGTCTTGGAGCTGGAGCAGATCTTCTTTGTCTAGCCATGTTGGTATAAAGTTATTTGTTTAATTAGAGAAACAAAAATAGAATTAATGATGAATGGTTTCTATATATACTCGAAAATTTTTTTGGTGGCGAACGTGCACTTAGCGCAAAAAAGATGGTCAACGTGCAGGAAATCCCGGGTCATAACCAAGAGAGATTTATCAAAGCCGCTTCCGCCACCAAGTAAGTAATTTCACGTTATATAGGAATATCTCATACTAGTCATGCCCTGAGGGTTTCTCGCGAATAAGATCATCGTTTGGAGCGGGCTCCGAAACGGAATCTCTAGGTCTGAAACAGAATGACTTGTTCAACAAAGTGCGCATCTAGAATGTTCTAACAATTCGGACTTAATCTCCCGCTTCCGAAAACCCCACACCATTCAGGTGAATATCAAAACTTGAATCACAGCAGGTTTTAAAGTTTTATTTCATATAGTTTATTCTGAAGAAATTCTTCTTTGAGTTTTCAAATAGATTAATGGGTTCCCGTAAAAGGTATTACCCTCCAATGTAAATACGTTCACGTGACTCCCTTTGTCCCGATAAAACCTGATCCAATCATCATTGGTCAGTTGGTAATCTATGGTATATATTCACATTTTTACCTGAATCGGAAACGTTAAAGAAAATATTGCCTATGGTACAGTCCAGGAAACCAATTTCGGCGAACGGTCAAATGGAGCACATTGTGATATGATATTATCCCAGCTCTTCTTGGTGCTACTGATTCTCTGGTCCCAAGCTGCTCAAACAAAGTCGTCAGTTGTTATTAAGTTTAAGAGTAAAACCTCCCGAATAATACGATAGAATATCCAGGTAATAGCATAGGACAACGCTGTACAAGTTCGTCTTGTCAAGATTTAAAAAAGCTAAAAAAATATCCTCATTTCTTAACTTGGCTATGTATCTATCTGTGGTTTTTTCTCTCCTTTTCCCCTACACGCTCTTTCTTATCTTTATTTACTTAGCGCGGAGAACAACGTAGCCATATGAAATCATATTAAATCTCAACAAAAAATTTCCACCACCTACCCACCTTTTTTTACAACCATTTATACTATCAGTATTACTTAATTATGGATTTTGAAGAAAGGTTAGAAGAAGCAGAACAATTGGATGCTCCCAGTTTAGTAGGCTCGTCTTTAAGATCAGCTGACGATTCCGCCCATAATAACTATATTCATCCTGAGAAATATAATTCTACTTCTAAGGCCCCTTCTACCAAGTTCAGTCAAACAATTAGTGCTTCTTTAGATGATTTGATTAATGAAGGTGCCCTTTTGGCTTCTGAAGAAGATTTTGATGATGTTTTAGATACTGACGGTACAGTAAAACCAGATATTAAATTTGAACCAATTGAAGAAAAATTAGGCGAGGAAAATGATGACGAGGAAGAAAACATCAAGGAAGTGGAAACACCAAAAGTCAAGGAAGTGGAGATTGAATCCAAACCTGAGGAACCGGTTGAAATCCCTACAAGTTCTGTTAGTACAAGTTCTGTTGGTGCGTCTGAAGTTGTAGAACTGACAAGCGCCAATAAAGATTCTTCATTCTATGGTCAAGAGAACTATTCTACTCCCAATTTATCTGAATACCAATTGGCAAATGAAATTAAGGATCATTCTCAATTGTTGGAAAATGTTCAATCATATGATCATTATAAATTACCCCGGTCGGAAAGTGGATCAGCTAGAGAACCAGCAAGTCCCGTTGTCAAAAAATCTATTATTACTCCTCAAGCTGTTCCTCAACGTCATGAAGGTTTAGTCGCCAGTTCTAGAGAAGGAATTCATTCTCCATTTTTCCATACTGATCGTCCTAGATCCAGATCACGTTCTTCAAATCCAGGTTCCAGATCTGGTAATAGATCAAGCTCGAGATCTTCTTCTACTCAACCATTAAAACCCCATTTAGCTCGTGGTGATTCATACAAGAATACTAACGTAGATGAACCTTCCAAGTATGAATTACCTCCTGATTTGGCACTTCAAAAGCAGAAAGAAGAAGCAGAAGATTCCGAATCTGTTTCTGTTCGGAATTACGAGGGCGAAGAAGAAGAAGAGGAAGAAGATAGACGTACCAGATATTCCAGACCAACTATGGGAGAATCCATTGCTGCTGCTGAAGCTGCCGCCGCTGCATTGAAAGCTGAATCAACAACTTTCAAAGAAAACGCTCCTATATCCACTCAATTTGGAATGGGAAATTATGATGAAAAACCAATTACTCGTGATCCATCATTAGTGACAACAGGGGATTATACTAATTTTGAAGTTGATACTCCTAGAAACCCCTTACCTCCAACAACAAACTTGTATGGTGCTAGATCCGCTTCATCTACCAATTATCTTCGTTCTATTTCCAGATCAAGATCAAGAGCTAGAAATGGTGATGTTGGTCATAACTCAAGTTTTGATGATAAGAATGATGCTGATCCTCAACAATTGCAACGAGAAGGTGCTTTGATTTCTGATGATCCGTATGCTTCGATTCAAGAATTGGATACTATGGTTGAAGAAGTTTTACAAGGGAAATCAGTTGGTGGTGATGAAACTGAAGAAGAAAGTAAAAAGGAAATTTTAGATAAGGTTAGTAATGTTGGATTGAATGATGAAAAGGAAGTGAAGGAAACAGCTGATGAGACAAAGAAAGATGAAAATGAAGGAGCAGAACAAGAAACTTCAGAAGTTGCTAAAGCAGAAAGTGAAGTTGTAGAACCAGCTGAGCCCGAAGAAGAGGCAAAGGTAGAGAAAGATAATGACGAAAAAGATGAAGAAGTTGTAGAACAAGCGGAACTGGAAGAAGAAACAAAAGAAGAAGAAGGGGAAGTTGTAGAACAAGCCGAACGTAAACCTGAAGAGGAAACAAAAGAAAAAATTGAAGAAGAAGAGGTTGCAAAAGATGCGGAAGAAGAAACATCAGAAGAAAAAGTTGAGGAAGAAGAGGCTGCAAAACCAGATGAACTTAAAGAAGAAGTGGTAGTAATTGATCACACTGAAGCAAGCGAACAACCAGATGAGAATGCTACTAAAGAAGTAAAAAAAGATGTTGAGCCTATTGTTGAACCTACTTCAACAAAACCAGAAGATGATGATGACTTTGCAGACTTGGAGATCTCTCCAGAAGAAATCCGTAAACATCTTGAATCATTACCAATTTATCTTTACACTTCATTGGCTGGAGGGATGCAAATAATGCCTCGTACTAATAGATTGGTTACTATTTTAAATGCCAATGGAATTAAATTTGAATATCGTGATTTGGGTACTGATGAAGAAGCTAAAAAGATTTGGAAAAGACAAGCTGGTGGAAAGACTTTACCAGGTATTGTTCGGGGAGATGATTTCATTGGCAATTGGCATGATATTGATGAAGCTAACGAAGAATATAAATTACAAGAATTGTTGTATGAAACTCTTTAGAAATTTGCAATTGTGTTTTTTTTATATAGTCCATATTTATATCTAATCTTTTGTTTGCTTTGTTAGAGAGGTGTATTTCAGTCGGGGTTTCACTTTTTAATTTCGCACTGAATATTTAAGCTCCACTTTTTTCTCTTGGTATATTGCTGTGTGATAGTAGTACAGAAAGATATACCCTCCAACGGCTACGTAGTAATATGTCATTGATTCAGAAAGAATCTATGATGAAATTGCTTCGGCATTCAAGTAAACAGTCACAATTCGTCAGCAAGACGAGTGTCATAGCTGTAAGCCAACAACATTTGGGAAATGTTGGTCGTCCTGTACCTCAAATCACCCCTTATACACCTATATCCCAACCACACCAGCGTCAACCTAGTGTTTATAAATTCACACAAATCCCACCCAGGAGGAATGACAAACAAGAAGAAATCAACAAGTCAGAGCTTGAGAAGAAGGCCAACCTAGGATCAACCCTTGAAAAGTTAAATCAAGCAATTCCCCTCATCTTGCAAAAATCTTTAGATAAATCGTTAATTTCACCAGATATCTTTTTAAGAATTGCTCCTCTGCATTTTGATGAAGATTATTTACCTAGTCTAAAAGGTCCAGTTACATACTATGCAACTTGTAAAGCACTTCAATTATTTGTTAATTCAGTTATATTAAGTCCCAAGGTTAAACTCCATATTCAATCAATTCGAGTTAATTTTGGACCCGATGCACAACTGATGTTTGATGATACAACCAAAATAGTTGTTCGATGGTCTACTTGTCCTGAAGGTTGTTTTCATTTGGAACCAGAGGATAAAGACCAAGAAAGTCATTCTACGTCCCAAGCTAAGTTGGGGGCACATAGTTGGTCTAAATTAGACACCATGAGTTTATTGAATAAGAACCATCTGGATTCAAAAATTTCTCTTGCAACTACATTAACAAAATTACCAGCTACTTTAATTGGTTTAACTAAAGAAAATAAAAAGTTGGAAAGAGTAATATCAGGATTATTTATCTTTGAATTGACTAGTGATAATTCTCAAGTATTGGTCCATACTATTGAAGATATGGATATTATTGAAAGATTTGCCCCTGATAATATAGATTCCTTGACCCCTTGTTAAAATTTCGAAAGGCATTACCCAGCTAACTTGTAAATAAGATATATATATAGGTATATATATAGAAAACGCTTTGAGAATAAATATAAAATGCATACACACCTCTCATAACAATTCCTGGATATTTCTTCTTAAATGCTCAATATTAAGAAAGTCAGGATATTCAAAATTTCTAATTTGTTGTTTAATATCATGAAAATTATAATCTTTCTTAGCCGTATCTTCATCTCTATATACATTTTGCAATTGAAAAGTTAAAAATTCAACTTTTTCAATTGGACTCAATTGTTTACCAAATTTTTTAAATGTCCATTCCCAAAGTGGATTATTTACTTCATTATTCATTTCCATAATCTTCTTATCGATATTATTATCCAGACTCCTATCCTGTTGTAATTTCAGTAATGCATATGTCAATTGTGCATTAAGCATCAATTGAGCTCTTGAAATTTCATTGGTTTCATTCACAACCACAAATAATCGCAATTGTAACACCAAAAGAAGAATTAAAAACGAAAGGATAAGATAACATACAGAAACAATATTGTTTCGGAAAAATTCATTGGTGGAAAACTTCCCAATTGAAACCTTGGGTTGTAATACTGGTTTCTTCACTTTCTGTTTAGTGGGTTTCTTTGGAGTAGGTTGCACAGTTGGTGGACCTTCAATGGTATATGTTTCGTTTGCAATTTCTTTTCTCAATTCTTGAAGCATTTCCTTGATTGTTGTAGTCAGACCAGAAATTGACAGTCTCTCAATAATTCCTTTAACCCATGAAGTTCCAGTCCATTCAATATAAACCGTAACCACTACATTTGTTTTGTTATCATTGGCCCAGGAAAATGCATATCTTGTTTTAACTTTGAACGATCCACCCAGAGGTACATCGGGAGTTGTAGTTGTAACCACGACTACTGCATAATCAGCAAGATCTAAATATTCAATAGTTTCTATAGCTTCACATCTAGTAGATTTTGGTCCTACAGAATACCCCAAGGCTCTTCGATAAGTATATTTTCTTTCCAATATTTTCGGATCTTCTTCAGAAGGAGTGAATTTATCAAAAGGTGATACTTCAGATCCATCATGTGATTCAAGGAAAGAAAGTTGGAATTTTGTATTGGGGCCAAATAGTATGGAAAACACTATTCCCAAAGGAGCATCAATTATTTCATCGATAATTTCCACCTCTGTATGATATTTATCAAACGATGCCAATGTTGGCAAGTGAGCATCTGGTCCATTATTTTCATAAGGCGAATCTGGTTTTAGCTTGATTATTTTCGCACCACTGATTACTTTCTGCTTCTTAGACAGACGTACTGAAGATTCATCTTCATCTTCGACCTCATCTTCCTCTTCTTCTTCATCTTCTTCTTCAATACTACTTTCAAAATCAGGAGTTCCTAGTTGTTCTATCTGACGTAATTTCCTTGGAGGCCCATCATCTCCATCAATTGTCATGATATATGATCCTATTGATTCTTGACTCCCTAAACTTTCGTGTTCATCTTCTTGCTTCAGTTTATCTTGTTCTTGTTCAATCTGTGGAGTTTTATCCTTGTCAAGTTTATTCTTTCTTCCAGTTGCCTTCAGCCAAATAGTAGTCATTAATTCAAACGTAGCATCCCTAGAAATAAAACTGGCAAACGTATGTTTAGTATCATTGGTTTCAATGCTTATTCCATTGGGGAACAATCCTACCGTACTTTTCTTTTCAAACCCCACAATCTCATCCATGGTCAACACCAATGAAGTGACCCAACCAAGTAAATTTGAATTGAAACAAATATAGTTTTCACTAATGTATATTCTTCCCTGTAATAAAATCTCCCGACTTAAAGCACACGCATAATCATCAATTAATCTATCAGTCAAGTCTAATTTCGGAAACAACAGATGATAATCAATATTACGCTTCAAGCTAGAATACCTATAACTGGTATCCCTATACATTTCATCCACATATAGTCTGGTATCATATTTTGGTGTGACTGGTGTTTGTGGTGGAGTCTCCAATGCCAGGTCAAACGTTCCCTCACTAATTGTACGTTTAGATTTTCTATATGTAATGATTTTGGGAGATGTCAAAGTAGCGGCATTAGACCTAACTTCTAAACCTTTGGAAGACGACTGATCGTTACTGGCAGCCCCGCCATTTGTGGCTGGAATATTTTGGTCTAATTCTTGTAGTTCCTTAAGGAATCTAGGAGGCGAAGCAAGACCAATGGAATTGTTGTCTTGATGTAATGCATTTTTGGATCCTTCTTTGGATATCACTGAACTCGCGTCTTCTTTAGTAGTCAAAGGATCTAGTGGGGCTGCCTTGGCCAATGTGGTAGATTGTAAAGATATAGTAGATCGCAGTCTGCCAGAATCTTGGCATATTACTTGATCCACCCGTTTGACTTTCCCATTGGGTTCAATCATGACTGCAGACCCATTTTTGAATATCTGCGGCCTTGGTATTTGTTGATCTTGCGGTTGCTGAGTAGATTGGTCATCTATTAAAGAGTCCGTAGAAGGTGGGAAGCTATAAGACCAGGCATCTTCTTCTTCCTCTATAATTGATTCGGTCATTTTTTGATCTATTAAATACTCAATTCTATGTTAAGACTTGTTAGAAAACTTGTCTAAGTAATTGATGATTCTATATTTATTAGATTAGAGGAATATGCTGATGATACAACTATTATATGATCCGTTGTAAGGTATAGTTTTAAGGGTAGCAAGTTTGTGACATAACATTCCCCACTCTAAGAAGGGAAAAAAAAAGATATGTGCAAACGACATAAACGACATGGACTTTCGATGCCCTTGACTGTGGAAATACCAAGAAATCTTTGCTTAATCTTTACTTGCACGGCTATACGATAGAAATTACAAGAGCATATATAATTTTTATTTTGCTTGAACAAATGCTAATTCCTACCAAAGAATATATAAGTAAATCATAAATAAACAATTCCAAACCATAAACCACGTAAATCTTACTAAGTCTCCACCCCCAAAAGAACAGAAAAAATCAGTACGCTAAGCCCGCTAGACGCACTGGATGCAAAACTAGACAGTTTCCAAAACCACATCTTTAAACCCAGTTGTAACCTTCTTCCCCTTGTCTTCACCAACACTTTCTCCATGAACAGCCAATAATGCACCAAGATCAAATTTAGGTAATTTCAATAACTTAACTTTCCTAATATGGACATTTTGTAACGGATAAATTGTTTGAGTTGCTTTTTCAATTTCCCGTCCAATAACTTCAGGAATTAATTTTGAAGTTAATTGAGCTAATGTAACATTTGAAACTTCCCGTTTCATAATCTCAACCATTTTCTTTCTAATTTCTCTAATCTTGGAACTTTGAGCATACGTTGTTTTACTCACTTGATTAGCTTGTCTTTTAGTAAATCCAATTGCGAAAACCCGTAACACATGATCATCAGCAGTTTTCACAGTAACATTAGCTTCAATTAATGTATGCCATTTACGAACCAACGATCTTAATTTATCTGAAGTGAAATCCATTCCATGGAAATTAGTTAATAAATTCTTACCTTGAACTTCATCAACCCTCAATTTAATCTTACGATATGAATGGTCTTCTGTTCCTTGTAAATCAGCCAAACATACATCAACTACTCGACCTTTTAATTCACCAGCTGCACTTTTCTTACCAATAGGTCTAGTGACCATGGTTTTCCCAACATCTCTATTCTCAAAAGTAATTGGGGCTTTGATATCATACCAATCTTTTCTGGTGAATGGATCAATGATCTTCTTCTTTTGACCTTTCTTTCCTTTGGATAATTTCTTATTCTTACCAACTGCCATTGTTTGCGTTTATACCCTGGTCAAAACGAAAGAAAATAAAATATTTTTCATTGTCTTTGTCAGAAAATAAAATGTCTAAAAAATATTCGGGGGCAAGTAGCAACCAAATACATAACCTATAAACTCCTCACGTGAAATATATTAGGGTTTAAATTGAGGTGTGATTATTAAGCTATAAACGGTAGTATTGGTTATAGTTTATCTTTCATCTTTCAAGTGTCAAAGTTTGCAGTATTTAGAGACTCAAGAATCTATTTCATTATGCAACTGTTTAAAAGTTAACAAAAATTCCTTCATTTTTGGTGCAAAATTTATCAAAATTTTACAAATCCGGTAGAATCTTCTCTGCAAACACATTTCATATAATCTGATATTACCGTAATAAGTTTAAATTCCAGGGATTTAGAAATTTGCAACTTATCTGGTTTTGCACAATTAGGAATATTTAAATACGAAATGTGGCTTAGCTATACTAAGTTCTGCTGGACCTAAAACTAGATCTTAAAATACGAACACAACAATACTCGCAATCAGAAAGTGCAGTAAGCAGTCCGTTCTCTTATCGCAACTGTTTTTGCAACCCTACACTCTAATTACAAACAAAATTCGAAACAATTGTTTATTCAACAAACATAAAAGTTCCCCTAATTAAAAAGATGCTATAAAAAAAACCCATAAGTTATAAAAAATAAAATAAGAATTGAATAAATATTTAATGTTTTTAGTCATTCACGACCATTTATAGTAAAATTGACATGTCCTTGGGACATTTATCAACAGTTTTTCACAAATGGAAGTTAAGTTTAGTTGTTTTCAGGACGTAATTTTCTAACTTCCTTACCAACTCTCCAGATTTCCATATCTCTAATGGTCTTTAATTCAGCTTCCAACTTTTCACGGTAGTCAGCTTGAGAGTTGAAATCTAAAGATCTTTGAGTTTCAGAACCATTCTTAACTGATTCATATAAATCTTCAAAGACTGGTTTCAAGGCATCCTTGAATCTTGGGTACCAATCCAAGGCACCTCTTCTGGCAGTGGTGGAACAAGCATCGTACATGTAATCCATACCATATTTACCAATCAATGGATATAAGGATTGAGTGGCTTCTTCAACAGTTTCATTGAAAGCTTCAGATGGAGTGTGTCCGTTTTCTCTCAAGACTTCGTATTGAGCCAAAAACATACCGTGGATACCACCCATAAGACAACCACGTTCACCATAAAGATCAGAGTTGACTTCACGTTCAAAAGTGGTTTGGTAAACATAACCAGAACCAACGGCAACAGCAAGAGCAATAGCCTTTTCTTCAGCCTTACCGGTAACATCGTTCCAGACAGCATATGAAGAGTTGATACCTCTACCTTCCTTGAATAAAGATCTAACGGTTCTACCAGAACCCTTTGGAGCAACCAAGATAACATCAACATTCTTTGGTGGTTCAACATGAGTTAAATCCTTGAAAACTGGAGAGAAACCATGAGCAAAATATAAAGTCTTACCTTCAGTAATCAATGGTTTAATAGAAGACCAAGTTTCAGATTGAGCAGCATCAGATAACAAGTTCATAACAATAGTACCACGTTGAATGGCTTCATTGACATCAAACAAGTTTTCACCTGGAACCCAACCATCTTCAATAGCAGCTTTCCAAGAAGTACCATTCTTTCTAACCCCAACGATAACATTTAAACCATTGTCTCTCAAGTTTAAACCTTGACCATAACCTTGAGAACCATAACCAATCATAGCTAAAGTATCATTCTTGAAATAATCCAATAATTTTTCTCTTGGCCAGTCAGAACGTTCATGGACAACTTCTTCAGTACCACCAAAGTTAATGGTCTTAATACCACGAGATCCAATCATGGTCTTGGCAATTGAACCAATAACTGGACGACGAATAGCAGTAGCAGCAAGAGCAGATAAACTTCTCTTGGAAGCAACTTGAGCAGTAGCTCTGGCAGAGGCTAATCTAGCCATACGAATAGTAGTGTTTCTAACAGACATCTCAATTGAATAATTTTCTTTCTAATATAGAAAAAGAGAACTTGAAAATTTTAATAAAAAAATGAGGAGAAAAAGGGGATGCTTTATACCATTGGACCTGAAATTTTTCAACATTCACCCAACTCACCAAATAAGAATCGGTGCGACACAAAAATTTTTATGATTCATCTTTCCTGCATAGTGTCACCAAAAAAGGTAGAGCGGTTACCGGTGGCCGTTTCCGGACGAGTCACAAACCTCCAATTTATTAATTACAAATTACGCCGGGACTACGGAAGATCTTAAGAAGTCATTTCTAGAAAGTTACGTTAGCATGTAGTGAAAACTGGAAAAAAACTCCGATTGCAAAACAAATGTGCTAACTTAGACAAACACGTCTATGGACTTGTCTAATATTACTTTACCTAATATTCCAAATGTCGATTTGTAAATGCTAGTCTGAGCATACCAGTATGAGATCAGTCCGTCCCCGCTCACTGACTCATAGATGATATCGCAAGTGACACAGACATACTCACCGCCCTTCTCTTTGGTTTGTGTAACACGTTTATCACCTTCTGCTAAACAATCGGACCCAGTCACAAAACACAACACTGGAGAACGAGAACAAAAAAAAAAATATCGGTGGCCGATTCAGGTCTTTCTACAACTAATATTCTAGTCATGATATGTTTCATTAAATACTGTTTTGTAAAAAAGACTAATAAACTAATGTGCTATAAATAAGTGCAATCAACACCAAGAACGAGTGAACATAACTCGAAAAACAAAAACCAAAAACCTATATGCAAACAAAGTCATCATAAAATTCATAAAAATTTAAACAACAAATAACGGCAAAAAAGGAACTCTAATAAACAACCGATTCATCCCATAATTCGTGTTCTACAATCGTAACCTTGTCCTTTTTCTTATCTGTTAAATGTAATTGGTCAAATCCGGCCAATTCATACTCTATGGTAAAGTCATCATTGTCAATAATATCACACCATGATTTACTTGATTGGTATGAAGATTGAACCAAAGATGGCAATTTAGTAGTATGCGTATCAACCCCATCGTAATTAATCACTGCAAGATTAGAAGAATCATCAACTTTGATTGATTTTTCAACTGGGGCTGAACTCGAAGTTCCCATTGCAGTGGTGGCAACTGTAGTTGCAGTAGTAGTAGCTGTATTTGCAGCCTGTGATTCTTCATCTTTAACCTTGAAATCATCTTCATCATCATCATCTTCCATATCAAACATAACTTCTTCAACAAACCCAAATTTCCAAGAATCATTCATATCATCAATAAAACGATCTATACTTCTTTGGGAAATTTTTTCTTGAACAACTTCCAATTCATCTTCATCATTCCCCACTCGTAACAAATTCATAATCATTTCAAAACAAGAAAAGTTCATACTTGGATAAATATCATATAAAATGTGAGATTTGTTTAAATGAACAAAATTCTTGAAATTATAATCACAAGTAATAGACTTATTCTTACCTGATTTAAATGGACTAGTTCCAAAAATACTCGAAAGTATAGTAATACCAAACGACCAATAATCAGCATATTTACAATCGTAGTTATCAAACAAATATTGTTGATCTACTGAGGTTTGATCATTGGTGGGGGAAGTATTACTAGACTTTTTCAATAAACATTCAGGTGCCATATATTTTTCGGTACCAACTCCAAACTCATCATTAAATCTAATGGTGGTAGCTAAACCCCAATCACATAATTTAAATTGACCTTCATTATTAATCAAAATATTTTCTGGTTTGATATCACGATGATAAACTCCTTGAGAATGAATATATTTAATGGCACTACCGATTTGGTTAGCAAGGGTCATGATATCAAAATCAGTTAAACAATGTTCATGGATTAAATCATACAAGTCACCACGAGAACAATATTCCAACACAAGGAAAATATAATCTTGACCTTCTTCATCATCATGTAATTCAAATGAATCCAACAATTGACAAATGTTATCATGATTTTTTAATTTACGCAACACGAGGATTTCATTTTCGGCTATATCAATTGATTTCTTAGTCTTCTTCATGGACTTTAGTGAAACCAATGAGTCATTGGTGATATCCCTGGCTAAGGACACCTTACCGAATGAACCTGTTTGAATATGTTTAATGAATTTGTATTTACCATTCAAATCAATCTGATTAGTTTCATATAGTTTATAACTTTTGGACATTTGGTCTTCTAGTAAATTATCTTGGGAATTAAAAATGCAATAATATTATGGTAGTTAACTTGAAAGTAAACAGTTGGCGGGTAGTTTTGAATGAAAGGTGAAAGTAAACTATATTACAAGGAAAAAGTATCTAACTTGATAAAAATAGAAAATTAAACAACAAAAGAATGAGTGTATGTGGATGTATGGGTATGGTTGGTTGGGGGAAGTGTAATATATAAGGTAGTAGTGTAATGTACTAACTCCAATTAAAGTCTACCTGGATGAAATATGGATATTGATTGGTATAAAAGACTTTTAAAAATCTACAAATTCATTAAATTGGGTGACGTGTAAATTAACCTTGGTTGTAAAAGAAAAAATTAACCGATAAGGAAAAAGCTCAACCTACTTATATAAAAAGTAAAACTTAATTAGGGGGAGGAAAAGATTAGCATCAGCGGCATGGAACAAAATCGAACCTAAAAAGAAAGTAAAGGAAAACAAAAGAAAAAGAAAAGAAAAAAATAAAAATAGGAGTAAAAGAGTCACGTGAAGTTGGACAAGCCGGAAATCAAATTAAGGTTTTGATTTTTTTTTGGGGATTTTGAAAGAACCCTACAGAATTACCACACTCCTTATCTATCCCAAAAAAAAGCCATCGGGCAACAAATTATAGCTACATATGCTACGGATTATTTCTATTTATCATCCGCCCCCTCCAACATATAATTCGCCGTGGGTATTTTAAACATAATGCCGTGGTGGTGGCGCCACCAAATAATTTTTGAACTGTGGGGTGTTTATCCGAACAAAAAAGAAATGAAAAAAGTCGTGTGCTTTTGGGGTAAAATCACCGTTTTCCGGGATTTTTCTTCTCTATGAGGCACTGCATACAATGTAACTCGTTTATCGTATCTGTTTTTTTTGGGCTATGTCAGCATTTTCTTGTTTTATACGTGTACCGAAAATAGAAAATATATGGGTTTTTACATTTCGTGCTTCTTATTTGCAATTGATAAGTTTCATTTTTGTGTGACCATCATGCAAGAATGTATGATGGTTCGCCTTTGTACTAGATCCACTTTGTAGATAAGAAAACGGAAGGATGGCTAAAACTGCAACAACAATAAGCCGAGGGCGCAACGATCGGTTTACTTTGTTTAAAAACAAAAGAATGAAAATAAATCTGACTGTGTTTCAGGTTGCCGTTTCCGGCCTGAAACGGAAAACTAAAGCTTACAACTTCCCCAAACTGCGCAAAGTAACTAAAAAAAACTAGAAGATTCGGGGTTATCTGTGGGGGGCACCACAATCGTCTTTTTGGCCCTAACCATAGTCACACAGACACACCCCTTTCGTAATCAAGTAAGAAATTTGATGCCCTGGTAAGCAGCCCTCAATCAAGGAATGATTCTTTCTTGATAACGAAATGATATTGGTTATTCCTCAACATGTACATTATCTAGCACATACCTACCAATGTCATTATTTATTAACCTAATGTGACCCTTGAATTGAAAATTGGGTGATTTTTCAAAACAAGATTCCCCCCCTTCCATTTCCCCCTTCAATTTCTCCAGATTCGGTAATTTTCTTGATGGATTCCGTTAGCGCGCTTATCTTAAAGTATTACCAGTACCTAAGCTTTTTTTTATCAAGGTAGAAGCTGTTATCTGATAGATATTGAAAGAAAAACGAGATCTTAAGGGGGAGGGGCATTTATCCTTCGTTACCAGTATTAACTATCGAGATCAATTCTTATAGGAATCTAACCTTAGGCAAATATGTAACACCAAGCAAGTTACACTTGTTCTTGTCTTTACCATCACGACTTTCTAAAATATGTCATAACCCTAGTGATGGATTAAACACTTGTCTACTGCGCTAACTTTCAGAGACTAAGACAACATAAAATATCTCGAAATGAGCAAACAATTCATAATGTCTTAAGTTTAGTCTCTGAAAGTGAGCGTGGTAGGCAACTGTTCAACAAGATGCTTAGGGTAATGTATAAAATAAATCAAATACTATCATAGAGCAAGTTATATGAAAAGAATATAAAAAGTGTGCGAACTTCTCTGGTTAAATATTCCATGGTCCCATTGCGAATGTTTTCATTCGTCCGTTTAGCAACTGCTTTTTGTGATCTATTTGCAATTGAAACAAACATCACTGATCCTCTGTCTCTTGAGGGTTTACATCAACAAAGTCGTTCACTCATATTGATCTCCTAACAAGTTTTCTTCGACTTCTTTTAATGATTTCCAAGAGTCGGGTAGCGAGAGTTTTCGAATGCAAATACTCTTTTCTCTAGGGTAGCATGTTTAACAAACACAAGACAAACGGAGTTATCTTTTGACTTTTTGAAAGCTTGTCAATCCTAATCAATAGCTTCTCTCGTGTGGTTCATGGTCTCTTTTGCCCATCGAGAGACGATCAACCACACGAGAGAAGTCAGTAAAACCAGAAAATTTTATAGTGGCAAATTATTGCCCAAAACATACTTAACCAGAATAGTCTTTGGAGTTAGTAAACAAAATTCTGATCAGATTAAAGCTACATTTCTTTACTTATTATCATATATTAATAGTATTAATTATTAAAAACACCTACTTTTTAGCTAATAATTCATCAATTTTTGGAGCAATATCCAAAGGTTTAGTTAAAGAACTAAATCTTTCAATTACATTTCCATTTTGATCCACCAAGAATTTTTCAAAATTCCATTTAATTCTATTCAATCCTAAAACTCCAGATTTCTTTGATTTAAGAAATTCATATACGGGATCAGTGTTTTTTCCATTAACTTCAATTTTATCCAAAACAGGGAATGTAACTCCATAATTCAAATTACAAAATTCGGCAATTTGATCATTGGTTCCTGGTTCTTGTCCTCCGAATTGATTACATGGGAATCCTAAAATTTGAACATTTTGATCCTTGTATTTTTGATTAAGTTCTTCCAATTGCTTGTATTGAGGGGTGAATCCACATTTAGAAGCGACATTAACAATAAGAACTACTTTACCCTTGAGTTCAGCAAATGGGTATGATTCACCCTTGGCGTCTTTGGGAGATAAATCGTGAAATGAAGACATATTTGATTCAATTGAATAGAATTTACAAAGAAAAAGGGATTTTATTTTAGCTTATTTATAGTTTAAGATTTTTTTGCTGCTTCGGGGTTAGATCTTTTTTTTCTTGTGCCATTCACAGGGCTGTGCTGGTGCCGCAGTTGCAAAACAATAGGAACCGTTTATTCCGAGGATCAACGATGGTTATCCCCAGACAATATAGTTAAGTCCGAGAATAAGTCCGGTACAAATGGGGCAATTTTGAAAGAAAACGGACTCTGGGTTTACTTTTTGGAAAAGTTACTCCGAGGTAAAGATTTTTGGCGGATTATTTCAACCGAATGTACTACATTTAAGAGCGAATAACTTAATCTTTACAAAGGTCGTTTGGGGTATATTCATATTCTATTTACATATTTCTTTAATGTTTTTAGTTTACTCACTAAACTCAACAACAAAGTACTTTTGTTTCCCCAATCTAATCAACATTAATTTCTCATCAATTAAATGATTTTCTCTATCAAACAATACCACATCATCAGGATCTTCAAATTGATCTCGTTCCAATCCTAAATACACACCACCTGATCTAATCAAATTCTTAATTTCTCGACGTGAATTCCCCGTGACTTTCGCCAATACTGTACTTAATCTTAAATCATCAATATTTTCAAAATCGCCAAATTTAAAACTTTGTAAAATCCCTGATTTCTTAAACGTTTTAATCAATTTATCACTAGATACAACATCATTGAATGGTTGATCTGGCGTTGGATATAAGAATCCAGTAATGTATGCCATTTCATCACCGGAACCTACTCCATGGATTAAATCAACCACTTCTCGAGCAAGTATTCTTTGTGCAAGTCTAATTCCAGGTTCTTGTTCATGACGAGGAACAATTTCCGTTTCAATTACCGACAAGGGTAAAAGCGTAAATATTTTAAGTAATTTTTCAACCATATCATCAGGAACATTGATGAAATATTGATACATTTGATATGGAGTTGTTAAATTTGAATCTATGAAAATTGCATTCCCGGCTGATTTACCAAATTTTTGTCCCAGAGGAGTAGTAAGTAATGGAACTGTTAATCCATAGATTGGTGTAGGTTCTTGTTCATGTCGACGTTGAAGTCTTGATATAAGGTCAATACCAGCGGTGATGTTCCCCCATTGATCATTTCCTCCTATTTGCATATTAACCCCATGATTCTTATGTAAATGCCAAAAATCATAAGCTTGTAAAATCTGATATGTGAATTCATTAAATCCAATCCCGGCTTGTCCTTGTAAACGAGCCGATATGGAATCACGAGCAAGCATGGATGAAATACGAATAAATCTTCCATAATCAGCCAAGAAATCCAACATTTTAATATCGGACCACCAAGTAGAGTTATTCATGATTTCAATATTACCTTGTTCATGCATGGGGAATTGTCTTGATTTAGCATATTCAATTCCATTAGTTAAGAAACTTGATAATTGAAGTTGAATTTTATTTACATTTGATTCACGTTCATCAGTGGCCATTTGTTTCCGTTCAGTTTCTCTCCCACTTGGATCACCGACTTTACCAGTAGCACCTCCAACAAGACCAACAACGTCATTCCCACGTAATTGGAAATGTAAAAGCACCATTAATGGTAACAAGTTACCTAAATGTAAACTAGTAGCCGTGGGGTCAGCACCACAATATAATTTAAATTTGACATCGGCGTCAGGTTCAGTGATTTCATATAAATCTTCACTTGTAATCGATTCAACTAAATGACGAGCTTGTAAATATGATACAAGTGAAGTATCAGTTTCTGAAGTATGGACTTTATCCTGGGTTAATTCATATACTGAAGGGATGATGGTTACTGTATCACGTTTAGACAAGTCAATTGAATTGAATCGTTTGATAAGTCGTGCAAGAACCAAACGGGATGGTCGATTAGCTATACGTAACATTTGTTAAGGCCAAACAAGTAACTTTTCAGGGTGAGTTTCTGTAGTAACGAATTGAGTGGGGGAAATGTTAGGGAGAGAAAGTCTGGAATTTTTTTTTTTTTCGGTTGTTGGTTGCTACTTTGAGAAGAGACTGATTTTTTTTACATCTCATCTTGTTGCAACTGTCAACTGTCAAGTACAACTAGAAAATAACGGTAGTTACAATGAGTAATGATGTCATGTCGCTAAATATGGCAGATTCAGATCCAGCCGGAGTTAAGAAGAGGAAAAGAAAGAGATCAAAGAAAGTTCATCTGGATCAACTTGATCTACATCAAGAAGTTAACGGAAATGACAAGAAACGAGTTAATAAGAAGTTGATGTTTGATCAAGATGAGGTGGAAGCAGCTCCGAGGGAAGACTTACCAGGGAAAACTACGGAAATACAACCCGAAATTGTTGAAAAAATTTCAGAGAAAACCCTAGATCATAAGCATAAGGCTGAACAGAGTGAGCAAAAGAGTGAGCACAAGCATAAACATAAACACAAGATCGAGCACGAGCACAAGCATGAAAAGAAGAATGAACACAGCAGCGAGCACAAGCACGACCACAAGGACAAACATATTCATAAACCAAAACTTGTCAAGTTTGAAGAAGAGGAAGACGAAGACGACGAGGACGACGACTTTTCCAATAATAAATTCACATTCACTACCAGTAAACAACTTACCCAACGAAGTAACGACCTTTTGGAAGTTAGGAAGCAATTGCCAATTTATAGACATCACGATAATATCCTATCCTATATTCAATCTAACCAAGTTACCATTATAATTGGGGAAACAGGTTCTGGTAAATCCACACAAATCCCACAATTTCTTATGAATGTTAGTTCAAAAATGATTGGTGTAACTCAACCTAGACGAGTTGCCGCTGCTTCATTGGCGTCAAGAGTAAGTGAAGAATATGGATGTAAATTAGGCAATGATGTTGGTTATCAAGTTAGATTCACCAATATGACTTCCACAAGAACAAAATTGAAATATCTTACTGATGGGATGTTATTACGAGAAATCATGTTGGATAACAAATTACAGAAATATTCAATTATAATCCTTGATGAAGCTCATGAACGTACAATTTTGACCGATTTAATCATGGGTTTTCTTAAACTGTTGTTGTTAAGTGGTGAAAGACCAGATTTAAAAGTGGTGATTATGTCAGCTACTTTAAATGCAGAATTATTTAGTAAATTCTTTAATAATTCTCCAGTGTTGTTCATCGAGGGGAAAATGTACCCTGTAAGTCAACATTATTTGGATGATGAAGATACTTCAGATATTGTCGATACCATGATTAGAACAATCATTCAAGTGAATCTAACTGAACCTGAAGGGGGAGATATTCTTTGTTTCTTGTCAGGTCAAGAAGAAATTGATAATTGTGTTAAAGTATTAACAGACTTAGCCCCACAATTACCTAAACAAGCACCATTAATTGTGCCACTTCCATTATATGCCGCCCTTTCACCACATCAACAATCGAAAATCTTTGAATCGTTACCAAAACATCAAAGAAAAGTCATTCTTGCAACAAACATTGCCGAAACTTCCATCACGGTGTCTGGTGTAAAATATGTCATTGATTCCGGTTTACGGAAAGTTAAAGTTTGGAAACATAATCTTGGACTTTCAACTTTGTTAACTACACCAATTTCACAAGCATCAGCCAAGCAAAGGGCCGGGAGAGCAGGTAGAGAGTCACCGGGGAAAGTTTTCCGATTATATTCCGAGTCCATTTTCTCAACATTTGCAACTCAACAAGAATCAGAAATTAAACGAAATGATATTATATTACCAGTACTTACCTTGAAGAAACTAGGGATTGACGATTTATTAAATTGGACATGGTTGGAATACCCTGGACAAGATCTGATTCTTCATGCCTTGAATTCATTATATACTTTAGGAGCATTGAATGATCTGGGGAAAGTTACTAGTTTGGGATATAAAATGAGTATATTACCCTTGATACCTCAATTATCCGTAGTGTTGTTAACTGCAGTGGAATTAGGCGTGGTTTCCGCTGTAATTGATATTGTTTCTTGTTTGAGTGTGGATAATTTGATCTTAAATGTTACTGGTGAAGCTCGAGATGAAGTTAATTTCAAAAGAAGAAGTTATTGTCCCTTGGGTATACAATATGGTGATTTAATTTCAATGTATGAATATTTTAATAATTTTCAAAAGTTTACATCTCAACTGGAAGCCAAGAGTTGGTGTAATGAAATGATGTTTAGTTATAAAGGATTCAAGAATGTTTTAAAAGTTAGAAACCAATTGAAGGAATACATGTATACTACTATTAAACAAGATGACAGTTTAACAAATCAAGAAAGGGAACAACAATTATCCAATTTAAAAGCTCAATTTGAACAAGAACAGCCAGATGACGAAGAAGACATTGGTGTCTCTGAAGGAATAAACATTCCTAATGTGTTGAAATCATTCTTGAAAGGGTATATCACCAACACTGCCGTCGGTATGCCTGATAGATCCTTTAGAACTTTCAATACCGGACAATTAATCAGTATTCATCCTTCTTCTTCATTATTTGGGAAATCTAATATTGACGCAATAATGTATATTGAATATGTGTATACTATGAAAAGTTATGCTAGAAATTGTTCAATTATTGAATTGGCATGGTTACAAGAAATTGCCCCAAATATTATAAGTAAAGTTAACATTAATGAGTGATTATAGAAGTCTATAGAATGTATATATATATTTATAACACTTGTTGTACTGCATTGATTACCTTTTGGAATATTTGTTTATTCCCAGCAATTACCCCCTTGGAATTAAGGGTTCTACCAACACCAAAATTTAAAGGTGTTCCTTGAATATCACCAACTTGACCACCACTTTCATAAATCAAAATATTTCCAGCAGCATGATCCCAGATCTTTTCTCGATATGTGTCACTTACAGGTAATCTTAAATATATATCAGCTTGACCTGATGCAAGTACACAATATTTAACTTGAGAATCTAAATTGACTGCTGGAGTTGTAATCTTTAAGAGTTGTTTGATTTGACTTTGAGTTGAATGGGAGGAGTGACCTTTTTCTACTCCTTCTACTACTCTCAATTGGGAAGGGTCCACAGTTGATTTCATAGAGATTTTAGTTTGTTCACTTAATGGAACGTACTCCTTATTAAACAAGGGAGTATAGTACGAACCAACTCCTTTAATTGCCGAGTATAAACCTCCGACAACTCCCTCGTGTTTTTCATTGGAATGAATTGTTTCAGGCAAGTTAGGACATCCAATAACCCCTAAAACCACTTTCCCATCTTCAATAAGTGCAAGACATACTGCAAATTGATCACCACGAAGAAACCCCTTGGTACCATCAATAGGATCCAAAGCCCAGAATCTACCCAGTGAACCACCTTTAGAATCACCAAAATCAATACTAGTACTAATTTCATCAATATTTGACAATTTCCCAATTTGTTCATCATATTCACTTGTTTCTTGTTGAATTTGATTAATCAACTCAACAATTTGACTAGTCAAGGGTGAAGAATTGGTTAAATCTTGTGAATCTTCCTCACCCACAATTTCATCCAGGGGGAAATTCAACTTGATGGCATGGTTAATTATAGCCTGAGCGGCAAAATCACCCACGGTAACAGGTGATTTATCATCTTTAGTTAAAGTCCCTGATTTTTGTAAAGTTACTATAGAATCACTCAAGGTCTTAGTAAGGATTGAAGCTCGTTTAACTGCCAATGTAGCAATTTCTAATTCCTTGGCATATGGATGTGTAGTGGTAGCCATCTTACGTAGTGTCAATCGGAAAGAAACAAAGAAAATCGTGGCAATTAAGATTAATTTAATTATTAATCTCATTGAAACCGGTATAAAGTGAAAAATTTCCGGAATCACACAAAGCAATTTAGTTTGACAGATTATTATGTGCAATCACGTGAAAGGTAGCGCAAATATCATGTGATATGGATCACATGATGTTTATCACCTGATCACAATCACCTGATCACAATCACATGACCACATTGAAATTTACGAGAGAAATTTTTGTGATTTTTGAGAGTATAGCATGATTTTAAGAGAATTTGCATTAGATCTTAGCAACTATAAAAGAAAAGTATATCTTAAAGTTGAAACACTGGCATATTGCAGTTTGTTTATAGATGAGTAAATGGAAGAGATGTTTAAATCGTTATTGACACTATTGTGTCTTTCATTAGTATGTTGGGTTATACAACTACTTCCAGTTATATCGGTGCCCATAACCTCAACAAATTCAAATATTTATTTATCAAAATTTCAAAATTATACTTATGGAGTATTTGGAATATGTCAAGGCAAAATATGTTCTAGTCCAAGAATAGGATATCCTTCCGCGAATAGTACATTTTATGCCCTACAAGAAGGTGGGCCTGGTCCTACAGTTGGACCTGCGCCTGGTTCGAGAGGTGTAGGAAGTGCTAGAGTTGGTGGTAGTACTTTGGCTGGAGTTATACTTCCTTCTAATGTCACCTATACAGTTTCAAAATTATTGATTGTTCATATATTAGCTTTCTGTTTCACTTGTTTGCTAATCATTATAATTATCCTGTTGTTAGTAATACACATATGTAACAAGAGGAGGAGGACGAATAATAAACAAGAACCAGGTAAACTGAAGTCAAATGTTGGAATTAACCTCATGTTAGTGTCATCTTTATTTTCCTTCTTGACTAATCTCCTAGGTTTCTTGGTTGATCTTTTGTTGTTTACGCCAAATTTAAGTTATTTAGGTTGGATTCAATTATTGCCGATAGTTCTGATGGTATTAATCACGACATTATTATGTTTTAACAAGAGAAGGATTACGTCACGACGATTTTTTGAGAATGATGATGGAACATATTATGCAAATGATGATATGAGAATGATGAGGAAGAATGTAATTGATCGGTTTTATAATGATAATTCTAGTGATGATGGGTTTTATGTGGTTACTGATGGGTTTTATACACGAAATAATAATAATAATGATAATAGTGAGGAATTTTCTTTGGATAGTTTGACTGAGAGGCGAAGTTGAACCGAGCGATACCGAGCGATAGCGAGGTTGAACGAGGGGGTCAATGTAAGACTTGTTTAAAACTGCTTACTATCCACATGGTTATTCTATAGCTTTTTTATATATATAGATTATATAATACAAACTAGAGACTTTTGGTATTTACATGATCGTTAAGTTTGATATACTCTTGTTTGGCAAGCTCACTAAACTCAGAATTAACTTTGAACTTTTGTTGAAGATTCCTTATAAATTGAGTCAAATATAATCTTCTATCCGACACCGAACAATCCTCAGTAAACTTTAACAATAAACTTAACAACTTAAGTTGATTCTGTTCAAGAATATCAGGATATTCTTTAGCTAATGTCAACAATTTATTTAAATCATGAATATCACTTATTGATTTCAATAATATTTCAAATTTCAAATTAGTTAATTTCGTAGTGAAAAACACCAGTTTTAAAAAATGTAATTGTAATTGTGGTTGTGTCTGATTTTTAAACTGGTTCAACATTTCATTTAATGTTTTGTCTGTCGGACATTTCTTGTTATTTTCAACCAATTGTTTTAATATCTTCAATGCTTGAGTGGGATGGTTTGTTTGAGCTAAGAGATAGGCCAACTGATCTAATTTCACCGATGAAAGTTGTTTCACTGATTCAAACTGAGTTTCAATGCATTTAACAACAAGATCAACTAATAATTCCTGTGGTTGAACAACATCAATTAATTTGGATAATATAGTAGTTATTTCCTTACTAGTACAATATTGTAAATTCTCACCAAGATAACTGATCAAATAACCCACGTTGACCTTCCTTTCAAGTAAAAATAATGTCAATTTTTCAATGGTTATACAATTTAATAATTCATGAGGTGTTAATTCTCCCTTAAGTTTCTTGTCTGAATTCTCTTTAGCTCGAGTTAAGTGAAATACCCTTGGTATATCACTTGTAGATATCCCTTCCAATTGTTGTGCCATTACTTTAGAAACCGCAGGAAAGATTTGTCTGTCTGACATTTCTAAATTGTCAAGTTTTACAATTTGTTGATTGAAAAGTTTCCTCCAACTAATCGCAATATTAGCAAATGGTAATTGTACACCAACCTTTTCTCCCTTTTTACTATAAACTGAATGCTTTTTATCCCCGTAAAGATATTTCTCCTTGGATAAAACACCCACTAATATATCATCACTGGTCAACTGTGTAACTAAATCACATACATCTTCAGGATTTATAATTTCATAATGTCGTTTAGGTATGCTATCAAATGAAGGTTTTTTAGGTATGGCTGCTTTATTCTGTTCTGGAGTTAATTTCTCTTGTTCAAATATATGAAGTTGTTCATTTGACAAAAACAGAAAGTTGGAGTATCTTCGTGTGGTTGTTACCAACCTTGTTCGTAACATGTTTGATTGGTACAATGTCAAGTCTTGAAAAATTTTAATTATTTTTTTTTTTTAAAAAAACGGTTTTACCAATTTGGAACATGACTGCGAAAACACTGGAAATGGTTGATGTAACTTAACCTTCAAAACCCATAGAGACACCCGAGATCCTTTGATAACGGGCTCTTCCAATATAACTATATTTTGATTAAATAAAGTATAATCCTACAATGTAAGCAAATTCTTAAAAAGAAATTGCTTTTGTTGATGATAGCGCTACCAATCACTTCAAATATGTTTCATATTAAGTTCACTATCAACAGATATAGATATAAACAAAAGGTATCTACTTTTAGCTGTTCGAAGTATTTCTCTACTCAATAAAACTTGTAAAAGCCTCATTATGAAGTTATTACTATTAGTATTTGCTTTACTAGTCAGTTGTGAAGAAATAGTAAATATAGAAAACATACTACTGCAAACATTTAATAATAATTTTGCATCATTAATTGCATGGAGATCAGATTGTGCCCAACTCGCATTAAAGGAACTTATTCCACAATGTATAAACTCAGGAATCGAATCAATAACTCCAACTCAACAAAAACAAATTGCAATCAAATTATCCCTTTGTCAATTTGAAAATTCTGGCGTGGAATATCCTTATGAATGTAAAGTAAATGATATTGAAAAATGTATTTTGAAATTGGAAATGAGACCTCAGTATTGGACTACTTATAGTGGCTATTATCAGGATGTTAAGAATATATGTCATCAATTAAGTGCACCTTTTGAAAAAGATCAAATTTTGAACATTTATGAAAACATTACTAGGATATATCAAGATTTATATCATGATATGATGAAATCACACCAATTTTCCAGAACAATGCAACTGGATATTGAAACTAAATTTGAAAAATTGTTTAATGTTGTCGATGATATACTTACGCAATATCAACTGGAAACGAGTAAATTTCAAAATGAGTTCCAACATGATTTGAATAATACGTTGATTGTATTACAAGATAGTTATGATGGAATACATACTAATATAAATCATGTTAATAAACATTTACAATTTTTCATTAATCAAATGATGGATGTATATGATATGACTGAAGCACAACAACGACATGTAATAGATAACAACAAACAGATACTAACCCAACAAAGCACAATTATGAATTCAACTAATGGGATGTCTCGTGATATAGAAATGATTATGAATCATATTGAATTTGAATTAATTAATTTAAATCAAGAATTGTCAAGTCAAACATCAATCATTAATCAACAAACTAATACTATGCTATTTGAATTCTCAAAGAGTATAACTTTAACTAGCAAGGATTTAATTGAATCATTTGAAATTATATTAAATGAATCATTGTATAATTTAGACAATAAACTTAATGATACTGAACAAATAATCAATTCAATAAATATGAAAATAAATCATTTAGCAAACATCGTGGAGTTATTAAGTAATATAGGAAACAAAATAATTGAATTGGCTAAATTTTCGTATTCAATTCTATTCAAGCATTGGTTTGTAATTATGGGAGTGATATCAAGTGTGATTATATTAAAGTATAGTTTCAAGTTAATCGTGAAGATATGGTCAATTTTTACTGGTGTAAGCATAATACCAGTCAAGATATTACAAAGTGATACTGCTATAATTATTTCTTCAGTTGGACTAGGGGTAGGAATGGGGTTTTTTGTAATACATTTAATTTCTAACTAACCGCTAAATAGAATG
Organism: Spathaspora sp. JA1; assembly: GCA_003676035.1. Taxonomy (NCBI): domain Eukaryota; kingdom Fungi; phylum Ascomycota; class Pichiomycetes; order Serinales; family Debaryomycetaceae; genus Spathaspora; species Spathaspora sp. JA1. The sequence goes on along the minus strand of NSGQ01000001.1, from coordinate 23,300 downwards.
ATACTTTAAATTGCGTAATAAATAACAGTAAAATAGATAGTTTCTCTCAGTTAAGCAAACTGTTGGATAACTTTGTTAAACTATCCTCGTCAAGGCAGAACCTCTACAGAACTCCAGGTTTCATTACAATTCAAATATAATTATCAAAACAATACATTATTTGTCATAGAATTAATCGAAATATGTAACTATACAAAACAAATTAAACAAAAAGAGTGATTAATAAAACAAACAAGATATTTGGGGTTGCAATTAAAGACCCAATACCTTCAAAAGGTGGTTCAACAGGGATATCAGTTTCACCGGTAGCACCAGTAGTAGTTCCAAAACTGCCTGGCTTTGTACTAACGATAGGAGTAACTGGACCAGAAATGCTAGATGTATGTTCCGCGAATGTAGTAACTACCGTAATATAAGGGGATTCACCGGGGATCAATGTAGTATATATAGTTTCAATAGTCAATACAGTCGTATCTGGAGTTTCATTTGTCATAGTTGTTGTTGAGCTTTCTTTAGATGGTTTTTGGGTCGATCTTTCAGTTCCACTCTGAGTAGGAGTTTCGGTTGAAGATACATCAGTTTTATCTCCAGTTGATTCTGTAGAAGACTGAGTTGGCTCTTGGGTTGGATGCTCAGTATCCGTTGGTCCATCAGTTGGTTTCTCAGTAGTAACTTCATGTGTGGAAGAAGTGTCTATTGAAGGTTCTGCTTCTCCTGTTGATTGTTCAGTCGAAGGATCGAGCGTGGGTTCTATACTTGAATCCCTAGTAATATCTCTAGAAGTTTCTGCCGTGGTTTCCATTTTGGTTGTTTCACCTGTTTCCTCTGTGGTAGCTTCAGTAGAATCATCTGTGGTGGCGTCAGTTGTTGCGTCAGTAGAATCATCCGTTGAATCTGCGGTTGCGTCTGAGGTATTATCACCAGTAGAAGCATCAGTTGTATCAGTACCATGTTCGGTAGTGTCAGTACCATATTCAGTAGTTCCAGTAGCATCTCCTGTGGAATCTTCAGTAGTATCAGTGGCATCGTCAGTAGTATCGGTACCATCCTCAGTAGTGTCAGTACCATCCTCAGTAGTGTCAGTGGAATCGTCAGTTGTAACAGTACCATCTTCGGTTGTGTCAGTTGAATCGTCAGTAGTGTCAGTTGAATCGTCAGTAGTGTCAGTGCCATCTTCTGTTGTGTCAGTGGCATCTTCAGTGGAGTGAGTGGAATCTTCAGTTGTATCAGTACCATCCTCGGTTGTATCAGTACCATCTTCAGTTGTGTCAGTTGAATCATCAGTAGTGTCAGTACCATCTTCAGTTGTATCAGTACCATCTTCAGTAGAGTCAGTGGCATCTTCGGTTGTATCAGTACCATCTTCAGTAGTATCAGTACCATCTTCAGTAGAGTCAGTGGCATCTTCGGTTGTATCAGTGG
>NSGQ01000001.1:0-20163 GCA_003676035.1 Spathaspora sp. JA1 | reverse complement strand
TCTTCAGTAGTGTCGGTACCATCTTCAGTAGTATCGGTACCATCTTCAGTAGTATCAGTACCATCTTCAGTAGTGTCGGTACCATCCTCGGTAGTATCAGTACCATCTCCAGTAGTGTCAGTAGAATCTTCGGTTGAATCTTCAGTTGTTTGAACTGTTTCTGGACAAGGGGTCACTACCAATATTGTATCAGTAGCCCAATCAGTCTTAATTATAGTGTCAGTGACGGTTTCATCTTCTTCCCAACAGCTATAGTCAGTGGTTGTAGTATGTACCGGTTCATATTCGATTACACTAGCAGTAGCCCCTGGATGTACAGTATATGTGGTATAACTAGTACTGATTCCGATATAGGTACTATAGTAGGTGGTAGTTGGAATTGGAACGTCGACAACAACAGTTATAGTTGGGTCAGTTTCATCAAAGGTCTTGGTTGACGTTTGAGTAAACAGTCCAGTCCATGTTTGAGTTTCTGTTTCCACTTTAACATCATAACCGTTGGATCCTGCTTCACCATTTCTGTAGTAATTCCATTGAACAGTTCTGGACTCGTCAATTGGACGGATCAGGCCAGAACAGACGTATTTATTGAGATAGGTTGCAGATAATACATTTCCAATGGGAATAGAAACAAGACCATGAAGGAAAACTCGATGTCCAGCAGGGATATCTTTGTAAACGACAACGTATCCAGAACTCAGACAAGTATAAGTGACGAATGGAGTAGTAAACGCATTTCTTGGAAAATCCCAATCATTCAAGAAGGTTGTAATACCATTGTGAATAGAGGAACAATCCCACAGACCACTTTTATGATTAATAAGAACGGATAATGTTCCTGCTGCAAATCCATTAGGACAATTTCCTGCTAATAAATATTGTTGGTGTTTGTCGATTGCTGGGATCTTACGAAGAGCGTAAACTATTTCATTGGGATTGTTCCTAGGCCTTTTTTCAAAAGTAGCGGTAGTGGTAAGAATAGTGTTTCCATCATAGAATGAAATTTCATTTGATCCAGCTTTGAAATATTTTGAACATATTAAATCTGTTTCAATTGCCGAAAACCCAGGATTGAAAGTAATTGGAACCCATAATGTACCAAAGGCCTTAGTCAGATCGCGAACACTCTGAGATAAAACACAGTTTAATTCAGAATGTGGGCTGTATATGATACCAGGGTTAAAGTTACAAGTTGCATAATTGGTAGTTCCAACCCGTAAATTGAAGGATTTCTGCATAGTGGTAAAGTGGAACACACATGGCATAGATAAGGTAAAGGTATCACCTGGAAGCATGGTTGAACCATCTATTCTCCAACTCAAGTCAGCTATCCAATTTGGGATATCGGGTCCAGCATACTTATAGCTATTACCATCTTCCCATCTCAATGAATTGAAAGAAGTGAAAATTCCGGATATATGTTTCAGAGAAACAACCGTGAGTAATATTTGTAAAATTAGTAATGATAAAATCATTGGGGTTGATTATTGAATTTAGTTAGATATAGTAAGTTCCACAAATGATGAAATATGTGAAAAGTTAGAAGGATATATATTAGGTAGATCCTAGACTCGTGTGGTAAGATGACAAGGAATTGCAATTTGCGGCGTCAGAAAGTGTTTATTCTTGTTTTGCAATCATTATACTATACCATGAATTAAAATTACGAGAAGGATACGGCGATGTCTTGGATCTTGTAATATGAGTCAAATAATAATTGAATACTTATGAATTAAGGTTTACGGTGTCAATGGTAGCACTGTTTCATTTCTTGGATTTCCAAAAAGATTCAGTTGAGGTGTTAATTGGGAAGTAAAGTTTTATGTATAGGGGTAACACTGGGTAATTTGCAATCAGAAAATATCATCATATGTTTAAGGGTTCCCATTTGGAAACTTTGTAATTTCTTGGATTTGCAAAGCTTACTCTGATAATTATAAAGTGAAGTTAGTATGTAATACAGTGGATAAATCCAACTAAATAGCATATAGCTATTTGGGCTACCAGGTTAGATTGGATGCTCACTAACCGCGATATAGCTACATGTTATTCGCGGTTGAGTGTTAAGTGTCTGGTGTGTCATAGCGTTGCCCATGTGTACGGGTGTGTTGGGTAATCCAAAGTATAAAGGTGTACATTGACTAATTAATTCTTGATTAAAGTATCAATGTACTCTTTGATTTCTTTCTTTTGCATAAATACTCCATACCAGTGTTAAATTAAGGTTCAGGGACCGAACTACCGTAATCCGGAATTTCTTGGATTATCCAAATTTATCCGGAATCGTTTAAATGTGGCCTTGGTTGCTTGGCTGCATGATTTCTTGGCTTTTGTAGAATTGTAGGACGATAATTGATATTAGGAAATAAATCACCTGGAATTGGCATACTCAGTGGGAGTTTTGGCAAAAAAAAGAAAAATTTAAGGTAAGTATGGGGTTCAATAACGAAGTTGCTTATATTGACACTATTTATTTTTTGCGGCCAAAAATAAATTAAGGTTTTTCTGGCCCAAAATCCGGACTTGGGCTTTATTATGAATATGACCTGTTTAAGTAGTATCCATCGAACCGGTTATCAATATGTCTTGTTTAGTATATATACTTTATACTTTTAATACACCTATCACTTCCTGCCTCTACCGGTGTGGACTAGTGTTTAACTTTACTTATATTTCATTAGAAAGTGTCATAACACATTTAGCCGCTGGCGACGCTTTGTGTTACCAAAAAAATATTTTTTGAATGACTTTGTTATTTTACTCCGCTATTCTTCTCCACCACATATCAACTTCCTTTAAACTTCCGAAGTCAAAAATTAACATACTTACACACTAGACATGTTCTAACTAAATGTACTGGATAATACTATTCACGCTAATATATTCCATTAGGTCCCGACTCGTTGATCCAATCTATATCAATTCCCGACAAATCACACCAATTAACCCTGAAACATATAACAATCTATATACATATGCTCATTTGCTAGATATTTCCTATTGTATAACACCACAGGCAGGTGGGATTTCGCCGCCTTTCCAATGCAACTTAAATTGTGAATCTCGGTTTCCTAACATGAGTTTAATTTATCTGTGGTATTTTGAGGATTCTGTCGCTGGTTATATTGCTGTTACTCATCGAGATATTTTCAATCGGGGTGGTTCCAAGAAAACTATTATTGTTAGTTTACGAGGGACCAAGGATATAATTGACACTTATACCGATATGAAGATTGATACCATCAATTATTCAAATTTGGGGAAGAACTTGCCGTTTTGCGGTCATAAATGTCGGGTTCATCTGGGGTTTCATGATTATTATACTCGAACATTATCAATTATACATCAGTATGTAATCGAAGAGATGGAAGGTGATGATGAATATGAGTTGTTGATATTGGGTCATTCCCTTGGTGGAAGCGTTGCGTTACTTTTAGGATTACATTATTTGGATTTGGGAGTTGAGAATTTGTTAGTTGTGACTATGGGTCAACCATTATTGGGTAATGAACCGTTTGTACAGTGGACAGACCAAGTAATGGATAGTTCAAAGCCGGCAGATCAGAGGAAGTTTATTCGGGTGGTGCATAAGAAGGATATAATTACGGTCATACCTTCAACAAGAATGATTGTTGATTCTTATACTCAATTTAATAATTTAATCTATATGAATTGTTCCTCGGGTGATACCCATCCAAGTCCTAATCAAGTTGTTGATTGTAGATGGGGCGATAATCCTGAATGTATAGTTGGTGATTTTAATAATCCACTATCCAATAATAACTATTTACAAACTCACATTACATATTTTAGAACTATGGGTTTTTGTGGAAGAATCCCTAAACTAAGACGTCCTTGGGTATAAACACTAACTAAATCCAAACTTTGGTTGATCGTCATCATCATCGTCTTCTTCCACTGCTACATAGGTATTAGTTTGCGGTTGAGTTTCTGGTTCATCTTGAACAAACAATTGTTCTTCTTCCTCGGGGGCAAACCCTTTAACATCATTCATTAATCCCTTGAAATCAGAACCTATTGTAACTGGTTTAAATGATATATCATTGTCAACCACAACTGTATTCATAGGCACAAAGGATCTAAGAAATTTTGATTTTACCTTAAAGTTTTTCTTGAAATTTTTTTGATTCTTATTACTAGAAGTAGTATTAGTAGTAGCTTTTGGTTGAGGAATTTTTCTTGTGGGGATATGTACAACTTCAACAATTGTCAAATCAGATAACTTTAAATCAGGTTCATCTAATTGTTCTTGTTCTTGTTGGGATATACCAAATTCTTGATTTATCGAATCGGTTAATTGTTGTTTTGTTTGTTTTATAGCATCAGCTAAGGATAGTTTAGGAATAAATTTCCCAATTTTAGTAGGAAATTCAGATTTGATTTCAATTGAAGCTTTTCGTTTAAGGGTGTTTACTGTAGTTTTCACTTCTGGTGTAGATTCGATTGTTTTTAAAGATTCTATTTCGGCAGTATTGCTTGATTCAGGTAATTGTTTTGTTATTTCTTTACCTTGTGAAGCTTCAACTTCTTTTTCTTCCTCTTTTTTTTCTTCCTCTTCTACGGGTGCACTTGGGGATATCTCTTTAACTTCTTCCGGTTGTTCTTCTGTTCGAATGCTATCCTCCACTTGTGAAGAAGGTTCAGATTCAGCTAAGGAAAAGAAATGTAATTTATCAACTTTTTCATACTTTCTTCTTTTTCTCAAAGAAGCCGATCCCGTTGTTGGACGTTTCAATTGGGATAATTTATTTAATTTAATGTCGTTTAATGAACCTTTTAAAATTGCTTGCCATATATTATCAATGGTTTCTGAACCTATCCCTGGAACTTCTTCGCCTATTAGGATGAATTGTTGATCAGGATCAACATTCTGTTTGATTTCACTGGTTACATCATTGTCTATTATGATTACGTTATCTAACCATGGTATAATTTCTTTAGAAAAGATTTTTATGTCACTAAACAAGTTAGATCTATCGGGATTAATTAAATATTCCGGGGTATAATACCGTTGAAATTCCAGGAAGTTATTTTCAATTAACCAATTTCGGTTTAATATAGGCAAACCGTTAACCACCGCCCTCTTCAACAGATCCGATTCAATCTCAGTATATATAAAATGAGTAGCTTTGTCAACATCATCAACAAATCTAACATCTAAACCAGTAGTTAACTTCTTGTCTTCACAATACAAGTTAAATTCCTGCCAGGTTACCACAACCGGACTGTCGGTTGAATTACCGTCATCGGCACATTCAAGAACAATCTCACTTTCATTAGTTAAATCAATATTTTGTTCCTGATCTCCTTTGTTTAATCTTACCCAATTGTCTTGAATTTTCAGTTTGGCACGACTAAGAACGATAACTGAAAGTGATGTACGTGTTGTGCTTGTGTCTGAGCTGGGTCCAAGTTGTAGCTTGAGTTGATGTCTTGATGCTTTACTACTGGTGAATAATACATCAACGTCTTTATCTCGTCCGATTAAATACGAACTGTTTGGTTTTAGAATTTGAGTTTCTAAAGCATGTTAGTAGGAAAGTAGGAATAGATATTAACATAATTTAATAGGACTTACCTCCTAATGGATCACCCTTATGGTTTAGTATCCACATGTGCTGTACGCATATACTAATTGGTTGCTACTTTTCAAATTGGTGTAGTTTTTTCTGTCGTGTATTTTTCTATATAAAGTAGATATGCTAATATTGCTCACTTTTTCTATACAAATTTACCTAAAATAAATTTACTTTACTTTTTCTTTTTGGTGATCTTACCCTTTGATTTACTCTCCTTTGTTTGTTCTTTATTCAACTTCTTACCAATGATCTTAGTAACTGTTTCCACATCACCCAATTCCAACAATCCTTTCTCGAATGAAGTAAATTTGTCAACTTCTTCTTCATCTTCAACATCCTCCTTCTTGTCTTCTTCCTTGGCTAAATCTTCTTCATCAAATAAATTATCAGTGTAGTATAAAGGAAGGGCAGGACTTACATCTGTCTTGATCATGAAACTCTTTATAGTCTTGACATCAAACGATTCAACTACTTTGTTAACATTATCAATCAATTTTTCAACCTCTTCATTCAAATTGCCAATATTAATCGAAACAATATTCCCCATAGGTGGTAAATACCAAGTACTTGTCAATACTTTATTCACTTGATTCTTCAATGTAACCAATGACAATTCCTTATCACCACTGACAACTCTAACTGGGACAGGTATCTTATTTGATTTATAAAAGATCTTACCTAATAAACTTGGCATTAAATTCATTAAGGCATCATCAAATAAAAACAAATCATATTGATTAAATAATTCTCGACGTTTTTCAAAATTCTTATAATCTTTCTTTAATACAGTACCAGGTAAGATTTGATCTACTTTGGTTAATTCAGTTTCAAGGGATTCCAACTGTTCATTGGTTTTAACTAATTCATCACGAATAATTAAACATATTCTAATATCAGTTGGGTGAATTGAATGAGGTAACGTAATCACTTTAGGTTTGAATTGTGGTTTGGAAGAAAGATATTTCTTAGTATTGATAGTAAGATAAAGCTTACTTGGATCTTCTTCGAAAAGGGAATCTTTTTTAGTTGACTTTTCTTGTTCTCTAGTGGTGAATTTAACTAATTCAGAAATAGCCTTTGTAGTTACTTTATTTGGAATTAATGTGGTATTAGTTTCTGGTTCTGGTTCCTGTTGTTGTTTCTTGGCCTTGGTAACCTTCGTTACTTTGGCAACTGGTGAAGGTTTGGATTTAGATCTAGTTTTAGCCATCTTTAGAATATATAGTCTATCTCATCGAGTATCTCATCTCATAAACTTTTTGAAAAATTAATTTACACCAAAAAAAATCTAGCACCTTTTGAAATCCTGCATATTGTACAGCTATAGATCTATCCATTTACTTTGCTACAAGAGTGATTGATACTAGCTACTCCAGATATCTAATAAACAGACGACACAGACATAAGGGTGAGATTAGATAGAGTTATACATGTATGCGAAGTGTCCTGTATTTGTGTTCCTACCTATATACCCAATGCTTTTTTTTACATATCCATCGAAAGAGGCGGAGGTAATGTTGTCTTTGGTATATGTATTTCCGCAATATCTTCATCACTTCCATCGATACTGTCCAATATAATCGCAGGCACACCCTCTTGTTTAATATCTTTAAACAACAACTCAGGTTGTTTCTTAATATCAACTTGTTCTCTCGTCCCCTTTACTTTCCGAACTATATCTTCTTGTTCCTGTTCTTGTTGTTCTTGATTTCCCAACCTTTGCCATAATAAATGAGACAACTCCTCTAAGGAATGAATTGTCTGTGAACTCGGTCCAGACTCTACTTTATCCCAATGATCCCAACCAGGTGGCGGTGATAAGGGAGGCGAAATAAGAAACCTTCTTGATGATTGATCACTGGGTAATTCCAAATATTGAAAATCACCTCCACTATTAACAATAATATCTTGATCTTGATTAGTTACATTGAATTCATTATCATAAAGACTATAAGAAACAGTAACCTGGGGGAAACTCTTAGATATTATATTATACACATGTTGAGATATTATTGAGGATTCACAAATTATTAATATTCGTTGGAGATTAGTAAGGATTATAACTTCAATTAAATATCCTTGTAACAGTTCAAGTAATTCTTGAGGATCTGATAGTATTGAATTAGGTAGATTCTTAAGTATTAATGTATTGGTCGGATTTCTCATAGTCTATGGCAATTACGGTGTTGCAAAGTGTTCAAAGGCGAAGCCAAGATATCTTTGCTTTTTATAGAGATTTAAATTTATCCGAGCCTTGCATCACGTGCCTAATATTAATCTGGCACTTATATTGGTTCCCAGCTATGCTTGTACGGGATGTGCAACATCTACAGAATATCGTTCGTGTAAGGGATATATTTTATTTGTGAAAGACAAATCTATATAAAACTTTTTAATCATCAGTCGTCCACGTCTATAAAACCTGCAAGGGTGCGGCGACTTCATGCGGATATTCTCTACATATACCCTAACTTTCAAATATGGATGGTAATGGAATCTCTGTGATATCAACGGTTTGGAAATTTAAACTTCGTGCAAGGTTATCGTGGTGTCCTTCTTCAGTAACACCTTTAGTAGCGATTCCTGATAGATTGTCCTCGGACTTGATTTGTTTCAACAGTATTTCCTTACTCGAAACTGCGTCTTGTAGAACCTTCAACTTTCTGTCTACATGCTTATTCCTCGAGTGAATGTTGAGAGTTTGTACAACTTGATTCAAGACACGATTATCTTGATAGCAGATAATCTCCCCGACTTTAAATCCCAATGCTTTGATCCGGTCCTTTAAATGTAAAGCTAGGCGTGTTGCGTGGTGAAGAGCAACGAGTCCGGCTTCATTGGTACTGGTCAGCTCGTACAGCGGTTCAGATCCCCATTGCACTAAGTTATCGTTCATATATATGGCATAACCACTTATTGCTTTATCGTCTTTTGTTTCATTAAAATATGCACCAGAAAACACACTTATGGTTACTCCTTTGGGTTTAATATGGTTGGTTGATTTTTTATAAACAAGTGGGATACTATTGAATTTCAGCAAGTATCTGAGCGCTTGAACTAAAGCCTTATAATCTGAAACTAACGGTTGCCCACATTTTCGACTCAAGTAATTGGCAGTGAAGGAAAGATCTGGTCTAGTACTTCTTGCTAACCATAATAAACAATCAACCCCAATGTTATAATTCCTTTTCTGTTCATCAGTGAGATTTGTAACTTCAGTAGTAAAGAATTCTCCTGAAAAATCTGTCTTGTCAACATGTACAAATTCATCGCTATCAACCCTGGTTGGGATTTCCTCACTTTTGAATTGATCCAAGGAAAAATCACTAATTAAACTTGTTACATAATCTTTTTGATTGATAATGAATGAATTATTTTCTCTTTTGAGTTCTATTCCTAGGTATTCGTCAACGTCTCCAAAATGATTATAACCGTACCTTTTTCTCAACTCCTCCTTGAATACTTCAATATGCATGGACTTCTTGGCTGCTACAAACAAACCATCCTCATTCAAAGCAACAATTAACTTTTTTCTTTTACTTATTTTCCTTATAAATAATCCTTGTTCCATCTTCGAGACCTTTAGGCCCAAATTTTCAAGTGATCCTCTAATACTCTTAAACCAATCAAACCCTGTTGGTTGTTTCATACCATGAACAGGCTTTTTCATTCGCCAAATCCTCCCCTCTTTATCTTCATAACCCTTTGGAGGGTAAGCATATATTTTTTGATTTGTGAGGTCAGCTTTTAAATAAAAGAACGATATATCAATGCGTTGGATAACATATCCATATTCTGCAGCCAAGCATGTTAACATTCTAATTGAAGAAATGTCAGAAACAGATGACAGTTTCTGCGATCTGTTGTAATCTCCCGTATTACCCCGAATAACTGCTCTATTTTTGTAAACTTCCCCCTTAATATCATCCTTGTTACACGTATCTACCCAACCAACATTCAAGGGCTCAACACTATTTGGTTTGAATTCTAAAGCAAAAACATTCCTGTGTTTAAGGCTTTGATATTCCTTAGCTCTGGCTGCTTGCACCTTTGGGTCGTTTGTATCTACATTATTCAAGGTAACATTTATGGACTTGTTCACAATCGTTGATTTTTCATTTGATTGAGGCAAAGGCAACACATTTTGACTAACTTCCTTCGGTTCTGATGCACCTTCCAATACCACATTATTTGTACCATCAATAATTTCGTCCTTCTTCGTGGGTTTTTCGATTTGATTTTCTAGGCAGCCGACAAACTGAGGATCGCGTATTACTTGACTCCAAATTTCCAAAGTGTTCTTCACTGTGTGTGTTTCTTTAAATGCGATATAAGCATCTTTGGTCTTTTCCAAGAGTAGGTCTAGGTTTTTGGTCCTCTGTGATATGTTCTTCACCATCTCATACTCCATGAGGCCAATAATCTTCAAATACAAATATACTTCATTAAGTTCTGGATTTTGGTACACTTCCGATAACGTTTGCAATTATAGCCTCGGCAACACGACAGAAGTCACATCGTTTGAACACCTCAAGTACTGAATTGATGAATCTTGTATGAATATTACCAGTAATAATGATAATATCCTTTAGTTCCTTGAACCTGTTATCGATTTTCCCCAACATAAGACTATAGATATTAGTATATAAGTATCTACAAATGTCAATACCAACCTTGCCTGTGAATTCAATACCTCGAAATTTCACATTAAAGTTCAAATTTTCCTTCTCGCCTGTGATAGATGTATCTACATACTTCTCGAATCCAGTAACTTCCAGGAATATATTCTTGAATAGCTTGTTCCATTGATGTGCAACGATGTGTTCAAACTTTGGTAGTTCTTCAACCAAAGGATTTAAGCTTTCTACATACGGCTTGAAATACCACCTGATAACCCGCTCACTCTCACTATTAATATCATTATTATCCACTAATCTGATTAGCTCTTGAATGTCATCTTCAGATTTTAATTTGTACTTCTTGATAAAATATTCTAATCGTCGTTTATCGATTTTACCAACCATTTTCACTTTGGAGCTTTTGCCTCGAAGAGCTGGTGGTCTAACAGCAATTAATAATCTAGTAAGCAGAGAGGACAGTGACGATAACTAGCACTGTGTGTAATCCTCTTATACGGTTGAACTTATATATTTGTTTTGATTAAAACATTCTAACTAAAAGTTGAAAAATTAGAGTCTCGGCTGGTCCTACAATTACCCGTGCGGTCATAGTTATCCCCACCTAAAACAAGTTTGGCCAGATCCAGTACAAATTTACAATTTTCAACTCAAATTTGTTCAATCTCATTTACAGTTGGGAAATCTCCAAGATATATAATTATATTTATTAACTAGCTAATAACCTTAAACTTCTAATCTCTAGCAAAATATATCATACTCGAATTGAACTTCTGGACTCAATTTCCGAATAAGCGAGCGAATAAATAGAAGATAATTTTAGCAACAACTCTTAAGATCTTTTCAATATACTTACGTAACTGCAAGGCCACTGCAAATTGCATTGGAAGAGGCAATGAGTTCCAAAAGGTAACAAGTTTATTCCAACTGTTGAGAAGAAATTCCTTTAATTTATCAAGAACATAGTGACCAAACCTTGTGCCTGTCTCAACTAAGTTTTTAACAACGCTTGTTTCAACTAGTGATTGCAGTTGATATACTTCTCCATTTTCAGGTTCAATTTCTTGTGGTTTCCGTTGTCTTTTGTTTTGCATTAGTGTTAGAATATATTTGGTAATAAGTTGAGGGAAATAAAATCACAGACAATTATTTTATTTGTGTGCGATTTGTTTGAATTTTATCCTTGCCAGTTTTCAAATATTATGTATTTGAAGTTGCCACGTATGAACGTTTTCTTTAAATCCTAGAAAACTCCTATTGATAATTATTTGGGGGTGGGGGATGGGGGTGTGGGTGGCGATTTTTTTGCAACCAAAAGCTAAACTTTTTTCTGTGTGTAAACAGTATCAATAGTAAAGAAAAAAGCTAAACACAATTTATTGATTCATTTTCCTTTCACCACTACAACTAGCCAATTACGCTTAACCGAATGTAGTATCTTGTCAGACTGAACCAGTAATGGAAAGAAGGTTGTTTTGATAAAGTACTGTGTATTTCTAAGTGAGATTGACAAATGAAAATCCGTAAATTCAAACACCAAGGAAAAGTTTGGCCTGGCCGCGCTTTTGTAAACCACTTAAACATATGAAAGTCAAATATAAAATATGCGTATATTTTAAAGAAGTATCTACTGTCTTATATATTACTATAGTCTTACCTTAAACTCATCATCTTTTTAATTCGTTTAGTTTCAACTTCTGATTTATCTTCTCCATCAGTTTCCCTTCCACCAACGTCGCCAAACTCTCGTTTATTCTTAATTAAATCGAACAATGACCAAAATTTTAAATTTTCATCACCAGCAACTGTAGCCAACGTACAATGATCAGGGCTTATAACACCATTTAAAATTCTTGAATCATGTGCTTGATTGATCTCTCCAGTTTTTTGTAACGTAGGATAATTAAACAATGATATTGAATTAGTGGGGAACCCATGAGTTGCCACAATTTCTAAACCTGTTCCTTGAGAGTACCCCCAATTTAAACTTGATATTTGTGATCCTGTCTCAATAGTATTTACCCTTGCTCCAGTTGTAGTATTCCAGAAATTTATTGTCTTATCACTTGAGCCACCACCTGTGGCAAGTAATGAAGGTTGATAAGGACACCATGAAAGAGCTTTAACAGCAGCTTTATGGTTTGATTTGGTGAAATTGGGAGTTGTAGTGTTTCTAACATCCCAAATACAAACTAAATTATCATTACCTCCACTAGCGAATTGCCCACCCGCCTCGGGTTTATATTCAATTCCACATATTTCAGCTGAATGTGTTGATGATAAAATATTAACATACTGTTGAGATATTCTTACATCTGAATGATATAAATTACCTAATCTATCACCACTCGTCAAGATATGTTGATTCCAAGCTTGAGCTGCGATTCTTGTGGCATGATTATTACAATTTAAATTTCGTAATTTTATATTGGTTTCAATATCCCAAATTTCAATAATTCCATCATTTTTACCAATACTTATATATGAACCATCGTTTGCCCATCGAATAGAAGTTACCATTTGTTGTTGCGGTAATTCGCAAAGTAATCCTACACTTCCAGTGTTTGCATTCCAGACATATACTGAATTATCCAATCCAATAGCCAACAAATTATTCAGAGACCATGATAATAAATTCAAATAGAAGTCATCAATCAATCCAGGAGCATCAAGGACTCTTTCTGGACATGTAGGGATTTTCTTTGCCCTAGCGGATGCAAGTGAAGGTGATAATCCATTGGTTAACTTCTTGCTACTGTTAGTTGCTGATGAGAATAAATTGGTTGGTTTCTTTCGTTCAGGAGGCAATGGTTTATACAACAATATTTTCGAATCAACGTCAAGTCCACAAGCTACCGCCACATGATGTTGATAAATCTTCGAAGTTTGAGCTTTGATATGGGTCTTGGGTGATGCATTAGGTGATGGTGTATTAATTGTAGTTTCCAATTTTCCCGTGGTGGAATTATGACGAGATGGAATAAATCTGTCACTACTGGTAGGATTGTTGGATGATGTACCGGAAGATTCAGATGATATTAAACTATTTGTTCGTCTTAATGGCAATGTCGATGATGTGGTTGTGAAATTCATTAGTGTCTTGGACCGAATATTCATGGGGGCTTTTAATGTACTAGGTAATTGTGGTCGTTGAAACTTACTAGGTCTACCATTGGACCCTGAAGGTTGTTCTTTGGTAGTACTGGTGGTGAGATATACTGACTTCGATACATTAGGACTCATTTGATGAAGAAATAACCTAGAAGGAACTGTAGATGATCCCGCTGTACTAGCATTGCTACTGGGTGACTTTTGTGGTTTTTTCTTAGTGTCATTATATGAACTGTTTTCAAATAGGTTGTCTTTGCCGGTTGGAGACTGCTGTACTAGAATCGACATCTTAATCGTAAGCGTCTATGCAAAATATTAAAAAAGGTAAAATATTAACCGCTGAATCAAAGGAATAGCAAAACCTATCAAAGCAAAAACCAACTCTCCTCTTTTTATTAATTTTTTTTTGTGGTTTGTTTTTGTTAGCCCAAATTCGTTTATTAAAGTAGGTTTGATTTTTGCCCAGTGTGTGTAGATGATGAGTGAATGGAAGTTTGCCCAGGAGTGACAAAAATCCGTCTCCCTGTTAGTGGCATTTAAATGAAACTTGTTTATGATTTGTCCTAATTAGGCAATTCTCATGTTAATTGCAAATATTGCGAAAAAATAAAAAAAAGAATTTTAGATTTGAAATATTGGAGGAGGATATTTGCAGTCATAAGTCCATGTTGTATTATGTAACAGTAACTTACAACGTAATATTGTAATGATCTGAAGAATATTGAAAGTTCAGAACTTGGAACCGTTTACAAACGTGCATGATGTTTGTTTTGATTTTTGGACTAATTTAAATTCTCTATATACTTACCCTAAACAATAACTCCAAATTTCTTACAACTGCACTTGAAGATAAATTTCAGTTGTAAATGGTTTTCAGTAAACTATATTATACACGTTTACAAGCTGTTATTGCTACATAAGCTTTTATTACAATTGGCTCTTTTTCATAAATATTTTGTTTAATTTTTGCAATTTTTTTCCTGAAATAAAAGAAGTGGTTATTACAAAAATCGATACCCTTTTACAAAATCTTTAAACATTTAACTGTATATTAAATGTAAAGACTAAGTAAACAATATATATATGAAGTTCACTAAGCAATAGCAAAATCAAACTAATCTTTATATCTAGCAAGCTAGGTTAAAATAAGTGTAAAGCCGCTTCATAATACATAGATGCAATTGTGAAAGCTATTCTATATTTTAATTAATATAAAATAGAAGAACGTGACTTTCTGAGTTCGAGATTATTTTATTTTATACAATAATTTGGGTTCTATTTGAAATTATTGAGTGATGTTTGGTTAAGTTCCTAAACATGACAAAATATAAACCTTTATTTGACGGCTAAAGAAGAAATATGTACACATTTTAATATAATTAGGGTACGTGAAAGATCCACGGTAGTTTTAAGCTATAATTCTCAACAATGCAAATCAATAAGATAGTTGTTTGTTCCAATAATTCTCCCTCAAATCTTAAGCAAGCGAATGCTAAAACAAATATCTTTTCCTTTTGTCAAAATGATACTCTCCAGGGCCTTAGTAAGTATTTACCACTGTTATGTTAATGCACACATCTATCTGCTCGCGTTTACATCAACATGTTTGTTCAACAAGCTTTGATTTACAATACCCTTTGAATACATCAATTTTTACTTTTAAAAATTTGAGGTACGTCATCAAGATGTCCACCCAACTCTTCAATTAAGGTCTTGTGCCACATCACTTCCTGGGTTGCTTCGTAAAGGCTTACAATATCTGCTTCAGATAAGCTTCTAACAACTTCTTCTTGTGTCCTCGAAAACCAGTTAATAGGAATACCATTGAGGTAACATATCATGCCGGAAAGTGATCTGGCACCCGGCTCCGTAGCAAACAGTACACTACTGTAAGCATATAACTTCAATTTACCATCTCCTCCTTTACTAATCAGTTTTACGGAAATAGTTTTGGCTCCACATAAGTATCTTAAAACATTCATCAACTCAGAAAGGTCTAGTTCAGTAGCGTCTTTGGCATATGATGCAAATTGGTTTACTGCATAGTTAATTTCTGGTCGACTAACACTGGCTAAGAACAGTAATGATCCGAGGAGTCTCTGGTATATTTTCTTTCTATCTTCGCCTAGGATTGGTTGGTTTTGATCTCTTGCATATCCAGTGAATGGAATAAATGTATCACGACATTCGCTTATGTTGAACTCAGATAATAAATCATTAATGTAGTCTATTTGTTTAAGTTCATATCCACCTTCCACTTCATGAAATTCAACTCCAGCAAATTTACGGACTTTTCCCAAATCTGCGATTGTTACTATTTTAGATATTTTGTTAAAGAATTCTTGATAATCACTTTCATAATCATACGTTACTAACACATCATCATCATAAAAAGCAATGTACATCATTCCTCGAGGTGTACTTTTTGAGAACAATGCAGAATCAGCCCCAGACACGGAGAAATCCAAGCTTTTCAATGCTTCTTTCATAGTTACATAGCATCGGCGGTCTAAATCTGGAAGACCGTCCCATCGTTGGGTGAAGACCCATACTTCCTCCTCAAGAGCAGCACCTTCAGGTGGTCTAACATATACTTGTTCAGGTAATGTCAGATTTAAACAAGTAAAAGAAACATGCAATTGTTTGAACTGATGTTTTTTCAATACTGCTAGGGCAATCATAGTTCTGAGGCCAGCATAAGAGACTACAGAGGAGGGACGCCCCGTTTCTGCCAGACTCAGATCGTTATCTAAAGCTACAAGACGTGATTTGTATTTTGTGCTTCCATTTTTATCTGATGGGTCGTAAGTACGAATGAACCGTGATCTAATAATTTGTTTACCTTGTGGAACTTGTGCTCTATTGATTGAATGATATGCATCCATATTGCGTAGTTTTCGCAACTCAACTTTATCGGATTCTTTCCACATTTCTTGCATCAGTGGGTCTTGCAACATTTTCTTTGATTTAAATTATTGAGCTAGTTTAGGCAGAGTTTATTCGAGATTTTACTGGGCTTAAAGAAAAAGAAACATATAAATATTATAATAAATGTGAAAAATTCTGCAACGAGACAAGCAAAATGATGCATGGTCGTCTCCATGCCAAAACAAAAGCAATAACTTTTTTTTTCCTTTAATCACGCGGAAATCATGTGACACTAGTTATAAACTAAATGACAGGGAAAAACAACAAGATTGACCAGAACCGCCCCCTTTTTGTCAAATACATTGGACATAACGATCTCATACAATTAATCAATTGAAATCAATGCCAGCATATCATTCAACATTTTTAGCTGAAGAACAACAAGCTGACAGTTCCAATAGAGTTGTCGGTAATTTAGTTTTACTTCCATTTCATAGTAAATTTCGGGGTCCAACTTATCCACCTGATCAAGAATATGATATAATTGAAGAAACGCTTGATTTATTTCGAGCCAATTCCTTTTTCCGGAATTTTGAAATTAAAGGTGGAGCAGATCGGTTATTAATTTATGGGATTTTATTTATTTCTGATTGTTTAAATAAATTAAATAAAACCATGCCAATTAAAGAAGGTCAAAGGGTATTATTGAATTTAGCATTGGAAGATTTTAAATTACCTGGAGATATTGGATTTCCATTAAATAATTTATATTTACCTCCTAAAGGAAAAAATGAAGCTGATTTATTAAGAAGTTATTTACTGCAATTTAGACAAGAATTGAGTGATAGATTATTAAATAGGATTTATCAAGATCAAAATGAAGGTCCAAGTAAACATTGGTTGGCGTTTACTAAAAGAAGATTTATGAACAAAAGTTTATAGAGATGTGTATTAAATAAATAAAAAAATAAAAAATATATAAGGATAAAGTTTAAAGTTCGAATCAGGGTTGAAACAAGAAATTTGTAACAACCAACAAGCTTTCCAGTGCTCCTTAAACACATTTGCGAATTGCATTTAGTCGACATATAGTTGAAAAAAAAAGAGATGGAAAAAGAAAAATGTAGCACAACGAAACCACAAATCAACAATACCCTCATATGACAACTGAAAATGACACGACTGCACGGTATTCTCAGTATGATCCAGTTAAGGTCAATCTTCTCAAAGTAATGTCCAAATCAATCCTTTTAGGCATGTCAATTGCATTCAATATTCTCGCATTATATCAACAATTGTTTCATCAATATTATAAATTAAATATCTATTTCCTTTTCTTAACAACTTTCCATATATTTGAATTTGTCAATACTGTGCTGTTTAACACAACGGAAGTCGATGACGATTCGTTCATACTTGAAGATAATGATATGCATGCAATTACTTTCCTTCTGATAATGGAGCATATATTACACATTTGGTGTTATAACTATTTTTCAAGTGTATTAAGTGTATTAGGATTGATTTTGGCGTTGAGTGGTCAAATTATTCGTAGTATAAGTATGTATACTGCTCAAGAATCATTTAATCATTATATTCAACGTGACCATAAAGTGGAGAACCATGTATTGGTAACGCATGGAGTATATAAATATATCCGACATCCAAGTTATTTTGGATTCTTTTGGTGGTTTATTGGATTACAATTATATTTAAATAATATTGCTGTATTTATTGGTGGAGGTTATATACTTTGGAAGTTTTTCAAAGTTCGAATTGAATTTGAAGAAGGATTTCTTGTCAAATTTTTTGGCCAAGAGTATATCAAATATAAACGCCATACAAGAACATTCATGATGATCTAATAAAGTATATTTATGTTTAACTATATATATGTATGTATATCTGTATATATCTCTAATGTGTCTTTTTCTTTGGATCAACACCTAATCCATTAATATTTCTATACATTAAAACCCCATTGTCTCCAACAACGAATTGACACCATTTACCGGATTTCCATAAAGAAACCCACATATTTTCATCACTAAATTGATAGTGTTCACCCATAACCTTCTTAATGGCTTCACTTGCTTCACGAGCATTGTAGAAAGGGATTCTTGAAACATAATGATGTAACACGTGGGTTTCAATAATATCATGGAAAATATGAGGACCAATCCATCCAAATTCTCTATCCATAGTGGCGGCGGCACCACGAGCGAAATTCCATTGAGAAGCTTCATAATGTGGCATTCTTGGATCAGAATGTTGTAAATAAGTAATGAAAACTAACCAATGGTTAACTAAAATATATGGTAAAAAGTAATTAACCAAGATGTTGAATCCACCAAAGTTCTTATACCATAAATATAATACGGTAAATTGAGTTAAAATCCCAATATCAGATAAAATAACAAACCAATAATCCTTCTTGTCGAAAATTGGAGAATTTGGATTGAAATGACTAACAGCAAATTTGTTGTATCCAGGATATTTTTGACCAGAAACATTAGTTAATAAATATCCAATCCAACCCACGGTTTGTTGGAAAAGTAATTGACCTAAAGTATAAAGTGGAGAATCCCCTACAATATCATCTAAATCAGTTACACCTCTAGCTTCCATAAATTGTTCTTTAGTTTTAGGAACGAAAACCATATCTCTAGTGATATGACCAGTAGCCTTATGATGCTTTCCATGACTGAATTTCCAAGAGAAATATGGAACTAATAAATATGAATGCAAGACCCAACCAGTTAAATCATTAACCCAACCATAATCGGTAAAAGCTTGATGACCACATTCATGGGCCAAGACCCAAATCCCGGTACCAAATAACCCTTGGAACCAGATATATACTGCCCAAGCAGCAAATCTAACCAAATTATTTTGAGGAAGATATTGAATATAATTATTAGCAACATATCCTAAAGTTACCATGCAAAAGATATCTCTAAACACATAATAGAATGAAGTAAGTACTCTACGTTCATAACAATGGGCAGGAATCACAGATAAAATATCCTTGATGGTATAATCTGGAGCCTTGAATGTGTTTCCATAAGCATCAATTGCAGTTATATTGGAAGAAACACTGTTTTGTAATGTTGCAATGTTTCCCTTCTTCTCGATGGTTGAAGAAGAAGAAGAGAATCCACTAGTAGTGGAAGAAGAAGCGGTTGTGGCAGACATGTTTTAATTCCTTCTTACTGAAAAGAAAAAGAAAGTTGGTTGCTGGTGGTGCAGGGTAAAAATTTATATAAATATCACCCGAAACTTGATTAAATTTATATGAAAATTTGTTGGTTGAAAAAAAAAACCCAAAAGATCGAAACAGTTTTTTTTTTATTTTCGAATTTTACGATTCTTTTTTTTTTTTAATTTTAATTTTTCCAAACGAAAAAGAAATTGAGACAAAGACCGGAAGTAAGGTCAAAAACCGATTAGCTTTTTTTTTTACTCCTTTAAGGGATAATGCAAAAATCACACACCGTTTTTCTAAAACCTCATGTGAAAATCACCAATTATTTTTAAGCAAATACCACACACATCCATACGCATCCCCTTATCAGATGAAACAAGCTCAGGGGGTAAAAAGTTAACAGTAAAAAGTTAAACCGTGGAGGGGGAGGGGAGAATTGAAAACTGAGAAGAGATGACCCGCCCACCCCCAAGAAATTTACCACCACGCAGTAAAAAAGTCTTTGCATACTCCTGTACAGTGTTTCGCAAATTAATTCAAACCAGGCGACATTTTATTTTCATACCTTGGTTTGAATTTTCCGAGGGCAATATTTTCATACCACGTGATGACATCACCTTGAAATCTAGGAATTCCGGCTTAGTTTGTTAGAGGATTTGTGGCCAGAAGGTATGAATTTATTTTTTCGTGGTTTGAAATTAAATGTCGCACTAGTTTGAAAAAAAATAATAAAGACTGTATG